>JAQFVV010012448.1:1546530-2132796 GCA_028023455.1 Epiperipatus broadwayi | reverse complement strand
AAACTGATGCAAAAGAAGATATGAAGATCTCCTTATCTCACTATGCTTATATTTGTATCAGCTAGATGAAAAGAATGGACTATCCAAGAAAAAGATCAAAACAAATAAATACAAAAATATCCAGCAGAAGTTTAACAAAGGATGTCCTTGAATGTGCTTAATACGTTGGCAGTTTATATCCGGTAGATAACCCACTGAACAAGCGAAACAAAACCGGATTTATGATTAAAAGTTTTACCAACGGTAACAATGTAAGTATATTCTTGATATACTTTATTTTACCTCTTTTTTCGTGAAGAAAAATGGACTGAACACGTATATTTAGAAGAACAAACCACATAAAACGAAAACTGATTTATGACGTATTAAAAAAGATATGAAAGTATCATGACATGATATGCTTTACGTGAACCCGTATACTAACAAGAGATTATACCAAAAACACTGAAGAATATCTTGAATAACGTCATGACATTTTATCAAAAAAGTAGATGTTGACGATTTATTTTTAAAAAAGATTAATAAAGTAAAGATGATGACTAAATTTAACTTTAACTTAGATAGTAATATAACTTTACTATAAAGAAATCATGATAATAGAATCACCTGTAAATACAAACTATCTGAATAATCTATGTCTAAGAAACAACAAATCAAAAACTGTGATCATCTCGTGTAATGCACGGTCTCTCTCTGTACTCCCTCGTGAACGGGGCGGCAAACGAAACTGGGGGGGGGGCTCTGCTCTGGGGCGCAGGTGGTGCGGGTCCCGGTGTGTCGGGGTGCGGTGGTGCGAACGCGCGTGTAACGAACGGCAGGCGGCGGCAGGCTGCGGCGGGGTCGCAGACGCAGGCAGGTGGTGAGAATGACGCGTGTGGGGTGTAAATAAACAACGTGCGTCAAAACGAAAGAATCAGGATAAGCGAACGGAACGAACAACGCAACGTGGACAAAAACGAAAGGCGTGCTGGACAAACGGCAGGGGTGGGGGTGTAATGTCAGAAACGTGGCGTAAAATGTCGTGTGAACGTGGTGTGTGTGCAACGGTGGGGTGCGAACGGTAATGGTCGAAGTCACGTCTCTAACAAGCTGCGATCAAATCTCGAAATGTAACGTCGTGTCTAACGTCGGTGTAACTCTGTAATCAGACGTGGTGAATAACAATAAACAAACAATGAACGTCGCGAACGTAAACTAATGTAAATGAATGGTGCGAACGTAGGTAGGTAAACGTGCAGGTAACGTGTGGTGATGTGTAATAATCGTGAATGTGGCTGGGGTGACGTAATGGCTGTAGAACTGAACGTGGTGGTGGTGAACGTAACTGTCAAATAACTGCTGTCACTCGTCAAACGCTCGTCGCATCAACGTACTAATCGTCGGCGTCGTCGCGGACCCGTCGTCGGCTCGACCATCGTGTCCCGTCAACGTAACAACGGTGGTAATAACATAACAATCGTAACAACAAACGTCACTCAAACACGTGTAATCGTCACAGCAACTCGGGTCGTCGTAACGCGTAAACGGTAATGCGGTAAATGTATGGTAATGAACGGGGTGGCGTCCCGCAACGTCGTAAAGTCGCTAACGAACGTGAACTGTAGAACGCAGAACGTAGAACGTGAACGTAACGTAACGCAACGTAACAACGTGCAACGTGCGTTTGTGGTGGTGTGAACGTAGTAACGTGAACGCGAACGCGTGTCAATCAATGGGTGAACAATTCAACGTGCGTGAAAACGCGTAAAGTAGTAACGGTGAACGGTAGAAACGTAGAACGTGAGTAGACAACGTGGTGACGTGAACGTCGTAGCGAACAGGTAAAAGAACGAACGCGAATAATCGAATCTAACAGACACTAACAAACAACAACTAACGTCGAATAATAACGTAACGTAACAACTAACAAACGTCGAAGATCATGTAATACAAACGTAAACAACGAATCGAATCGACAGAACAACAACACCGGAACGTAGATAGAATAAATCAGAACGGTCGCGCCGTACGTCGTGCACTCAATCGTGGTGAACAGCCGGCTGGTGCTGTGTCAGGTAAAATGAGAACAACGGTTAAGGTAACGCGTGGTCGTAACTGCGCAACGCAGAACGCAGCGTGTGTCACAACGCTCGTAACTAAACAACGTCATCTCAACCCGTGTACGGTGGTAACGTAACGTCAATGGTAATGGCAGTGGCAGTAACTGAACGCAGCAGTGTAATGTAACGTAACGTGTGGGGAACAGGGAACAGAAACAGAATAACAAAATATGGTAAACGGAACTGTGAACGAAATCGTCGTCGCGTCGTAACAACGTAATAAACGTAAATGGTAAAACGTAACGTAACGCACTCTCGTAACGTCAATAACGTAAAACGTAAAATGCGTAGTAACGTCAAAAATGCAACGTAAACGTGTAACGTAATAACAAATAACGTAGAACAATCATGTAATAACTGCGTGAACGTAATGCGTGTCGGCTCGTAACAATGTGTGTGGTGTGCAACATAACGCGGTGGTAACTCGATCAAACTGAATCACGTCAACTCTCTCATACAAAAATAACAAATGCGAAAGACGACGAAGAAGAAGTGAAAGACGTGCTCTGCGTCGTCTCAACATAAACGCAACTCAAACGTAACGTAAACGTGTCGTCGTGCGTATCAAACGCTCTCTTGCGTGCGGTGTGCGGTGGCAACGGTAACCGCAGAACGTCGCAACGTACGTGTTAACAAACAAATAACGCAGGTGTGCAATGCGTGTTCTGACAACGTCTGCACTCATGTCGCAGCTCTAACGTGCGTGTAACTGCGTCAAAGTCGTCAATAACGTAACGTGCGTCTCTCGTGCGCGTGTCGCGCAACAACGTCTCTCGCGCGTGTGCTCTTCGTCTCGTAAATCGCGTAATCAACGCGCACAACGCGCTTCGTGCGTTTGCACGCGGCGTCTCAAAAATCAGGTCAGCCCAACAACTCGTCTAATCGTAATGTCTCATGACGCACAACGTGCTCTCGCGTGGGATGCTCTGATCTAATCGTTTCTCGACAGCAGTAACAACGCGTGTCGTGCGTCGTGATAAAGAAAGAGAATCAATCAATGAATAATGAATCTCGTGCGTCTCAGTCAACTCGACAACAATCATAACGTGTAAACGCAACGTGTAACAAACGTGTCTAACTCGTGTAATAAATGTCGTAATGTAAATGAATAACGTAACAAACGTGCTCCCTCCCATCAATGGTCGAAATACAACGTCGTCATGAATCGTAATAATGAATGTAAATAATGTAACAATAATAACAAATGAACTAAACTGCGTCAACAATGAATAAATAACGACAAATCGCAATAACGTAATGTAAACTCAAAACGAATAACAACGTAACTGTAAACGTAACAACATAATAACAATCATGAATTTGGATGATGCTGTAGAGTTGAGATCAGAGAGAAGAGGAGTTTTTTAAAAAAAAAAAAAAAAAAAAAAAAAAAAAAAAAAAAAAAAAAAAATTTTTTTTTTTTTTTTTTTTTTAAAAAAAAAAAAAAAAAAAAAAAGTTTTTTTTTTTTTTTTTTTTTTTTTTTTTTTTTGAAAAAAAAAAAAAAAAAAAAAAAAAAAGTTTTTTTTTTTTTTTTTTTTTTTTTTTTTTTTTTTAAGAAATTTTTTAAAAAAAAAAAAGAAAAAAAAAAAAGGAGAAGGGAGGAGGCAGGCACATATATACATATATATATACATATATGATATATACATATATATACATATATATATAATAAGACTTAAGAGATCCCAGTGAGCTGGGATCCGAGGTGATAGAAAATCACTGATCTCATCCTGGCAACAAAAAAGATATTTCACATTAAAAACTTTACCATAAAAACATAACATGGAAAGTATATTGTTCAAGATAAAGTATTATTAAAGGTATATTATATTATTAAAAGAGAATATTAAAGAAAATATTAAAGTAATGTTTAAAATCAAAATATATATATGAGGCGAGGTTATATATTAGAGAGCATGATATCAATAGATCTGAGATCAGCCAGTCAACTGACTATAATATGAGAATTCAATCATGCTACATTCAGCAACATTATTAATAAGATAAATAAGTCATCTAAAAAAGTAAATAATTACTCTAATACCATCAATAATCAAAATGCAGAATACAATAAAATCAACAGTTCTATTCAGACTTGACGAAATGGCTCCATTAGACCAGGCCGAATCATTAGCCTTTTCCAGTTTGCTACCATATTTAACATTAATTTTAGGATGCTAAACTTCATCTAGTAAAGTTATCCAGTAATCCAGAATAGCAATCAATACTGCGCTCATATTAAAATTTATCTTAGTGGTCTACCATCCTGGTATCCTTAGATTAGCTGACATCCATCATTTCCATTTGGCGAATTCGAGTGTACTAATACAGAAGAGTTGTCTAAGTTTTAATAACAGTTATGAGTGTAAGTATAAAACAGATCATGGGAGGGCTTTAGTGGCTTTGAATGTTAATACTATTGTTATTATATATTTTCATATTACTTTAATTATAATTACAGACTTGTTGTAAATCATATGATAGATATAACTGAATGGTGGAAAAAGAATTCAAGCTCAATATTTTATACTTTATATATATAAATATATATGATAAAAAAATCTTTTGACAAATTGTATATATACAACTAATGGTATATGTATATTGTTGTAAAGTAATATATTATAAAATATATTGAATATACAAATAGTAAAAAAGATATGAGATATTATAATGTAAAAATATTATAAGTAAATCTCTCTCATTATGTAAAATATTGTACAGTTTCTTTCTTACTGTATAAAGGATTTAATCATTGAAAGAATTATATAAATGTTATAATGCATAATCATGTTTTCTTTCTTTTTATTTTATTATATTGTAATTGAATTATTTAAACTTGTTCTATCACTCCATTACGCCTCTTTTATTTTTATTTTATTCCCTATATGTCTAGACATACAATGTCTATAATTTTGAAAATTAATATTATAAATTATATGGAAAATCAAGTTATCAACCATAAATATAAAATAGTAATGTGTGACAGGAGCATTATTAAAATGAAAAGAAAACATCTATTATTAGAGGACACTCCAAAGCAATCCAGTAATCATGGATTGGGAAGTAAGAGAGAACCTGATTTTGAGTGTTTACCATCCCAATATATAGTTTCCTCTCTGCCTCTTTGTTCCTTTGTCAGTAGCAGCTTCCCGGACTGAGTTAACGCACCTGATTCAGACCATCAACCTTCCTTAGATTGAAAATATTGCTGTTTTTCAATTTCACTTATGGTTTTGCTAGCATAGATGAAAAAGGTGGCTGCTGGAAGGCATTAGATCCTGATTCTAGGTGCAGTGCTCTCAAATCCAAGGCTCTCTACCACAGAAAGCCATAAGCCAAAAACTGGTTCAGGTATATATTATGAGTAGGCATTAGAGTGGGGATTTTATGCAATGCTTTCAAGACCTATTGATTACTCTGTTAACAGGGTAAACTACCAGAAGCATATTCAAGCCTTTTTAACAATGGAAGCTAGGTAAAGCAGCATAAGAGATGATGATCATGGATGTTTCAGTGGTTAACATCATCCTGCTCTATAGAGCAGTGGTGTTACGGTTGTTAAAAAGACAAACACCAAATGTAAGGGATGTCAGACTGAGTCTAGATGCATATGACTATATGAGTTGTTGAGCCTAGATTGAATATTGTGTTTTCACTGTCATAGTTTTGCAGTTATAGATAAAGGTGCTTGCTGGAGGGCTGCAATAGATCCTAAGATCTGAAAAGATCTAGATCCAAGGCCTCACTGATGAAGCAATTCACAAGCCAGAAACTATCTGTGGATATTACAAGTAGGCACTAGATGGGTAAAATTTTAGCAACAAGTTCTCTACAACTATTGATTACTCTGGTTAGTACAGGGTACTATTGTATGAAGACTTGCTCATTGACAATGAAAGCAGATAAAGCAGCAATGTAGATATGACTGCAAAATACATATTTATACTGGTGACTAAAAGGATCCAGCATATAAAAATCATTTTTGTGGTCAAATAAATTATTTATCAGCTTTGCTATAACCAAAATGTAAGAATAATTTGAAATAACTATAAATATAGAAACAGATAATATAAGAAGCATGGTTTATTTAATGAACAGATATAGAAAATCCAGCAGTATCCAATAAATGCAGTTTGGAGCATGGAAAAGAAATTCTAATTTCAGAAAAATGTTTCTTGCAACCTTGCTGAAATGTATTAAGGCTAAGTTAAAAAAACATAATTTAATTTTTCATCTGTGGGAGAAGCATTTTTATTATCACATAAATTTATTAATATGACGAGGGTCCATTTTTTACTGTTTAATTGTTCTAGATAGACATGCCACCTACTGAAGCTAAAGTAGCAAACTGATATCGATGATATTAATCAATGTAAATCTTAGTTTAGTGCCTGCTATTGACTCAGTCTGATTTCTAATTCTGGGATCATTTTGTTAATGAATTTTTAATTTAATCATTAGTCCAAGTGACATTAAAACAGCATCACATGACTCATGATTCTCCTTCATCTTACTTTAGAATCATCTATTCTGAAGCTGGAGTCAATAATAACAATATTGTTAATGGTGATGGCAATTTCTATATCCAGGCTAATTTCGAATTTTTCCTCACTAGTGAAGATAAAAAATCTATACCAAAATTAATGCACTTATATCTCGATATCTATTCTTTGTTCCTTTATACTATTTAAGATAATAACTTAAATTTTAAAAAATCATAGTTTGAGCAAACCCAGGCTAGTTATAGCTCTGAGCAGCAAATTATTTTCACATATTTTAGAGATGTCAGTTCTGGCAACAATTGTAGATTCTATTTCTTGGTTAGTCAAGTTAATATCAATAACATATGACTTTCTGATGCTTTAAGAGTATTTATTTTCATTCTACCTTCAGCCATGGTCATTTTGTAGTTTTTAAAATATAAAAGATATTGCATATGTCACTACTTTCTAATACATAAAGAGCGTATATTGTAGTTGACATTAATATATTCCTACCTGCAGTTGTTGAACCATCATTATTAAACAGTCAAGTAAAATATACAGAACAACGATCTGATGTAAGATCCATAAATCATAAGTATAAACCTTCACTCAAAGTAATCTGAATTTTTTAAAATTTGCCATTATTAGTTTACAGATTAACACGTTATGCTCTGGCTTTCAATCCTAATCTGACAAATGTTTAAAACTAATATGGAGATAGGGATTATATAATAATATCAACTAGTGTCTATTGACTCTTAATTTTATAGTAAAATTGACTCTATATTTGGTCAATATAGTGTCTATTGACTTTTAAGCTTTAGGTAATTAATTTATGAGTTAGTCAAATATTATGACTAGAAACCTATTTACACTATATTCAATATTTCCAAATGATAGTGTACTACTTTTAAGGTCATAAAATAAACTTGAGTATTGTATTATAGTTTATACTTTAATGAAATGTCATGATCTTGTTTAATTCAACACTTAATCACAGGGTGTACCTACTATATAGAAAGTTTTAGTTTATTTATAAATGCCAATTATAAAAGTGAAAAGATGGGCATCATGATGTTTAACAATTTATAATATTAACTCATTATACATTTACCAAATAAATTAAAAAATCATCAATTTAATTCTTTTGATGTAATCCTCCAGTGGGAAAAAGAAGAGTTTTTCATAAGACAAATAACCCAGTAATGCTGAATTCAAATTCAGAATATTGAATATTGAATAAAATATATTGGATAGGCAAATTTTTAAGTAATCTTATTATAACATTAGATATAAATTAAACATCAAAATAAACAACATCTTCATCATACGGAATACAAACATAGTATATACATTTAAGCCAGATGAATAAAACTCATGACAATAATCATCATGTAATTGTAGGTGTATTTATTTGTTACATTTAATGTTTCTATGTGTAAATATAGATTTTGAACTTCATGATTTTTAGCCTTTATTCATCCTCCACTTGTCTGCCAACCTGATACACATGCCCCACACCCTTGTGAAACAATACAATCTCCAACATACATATTTCATGAATCCAGCACTCATCAGCTGGGCCCAGATGATAATCTCCCCACAACCACAGCAAATCAAAACTAGTGTATGTTTAAGATAAATAATTCCCAAACTTTAATGAGACAGGTCAATATTCTGAATTTTCCAAACTGTTCAACCATATCCATTTTATTTAAAAAAAACTGATGACAATGCTCAAAGCCCTTGTTGGACTTGGCATTATAAAATACAATTATGCTGTATAATATGCCATCCAACTCATTATCCAACATTACATATTCATATATATATATATATATATATATATACATATATATATATATATATATATATATATATATATATATATATATATAAATAGAAGATGATGGGCTGAACTAACTACAGATGTAATCTATTTCCAAGCAATATATGTACTCCTAAGACTAGTATTTCATTTACTTATGCTGAATGTTTTTTATACATGTAAATAAAGGGATTTGAACCTAGATTTTTTCAGTTTATACATCCTCTACTTTACCTTTAATCAACTAATATACATGAACACACACATTCACAAAAGATATTTGATCCCCAATATAGGTGAAGTCATTAAGTTTTCCAAAATCATTGCCAGATCTAAGAAATTAGATCAGATAAAAGTCTCATTAGTAGCACAAAAAAAACAACAACATATATTTATTTTTATACAGGTTTTCAAGAACCAATAATCTTGTGCCATTAAATAAATAAGGGATAATTTTCATGCTACATTCTCTCATAAATCATTTAATTTTTTTCATTCAGGATAGAGCTTACCATAATGTGTAAGTACTTTCTCCCTGAATTTCATTTGCAAAAACTTCACTTCTCACAAACAACTATATGAAAAAATAATTTGAAAATATTGGGTACCTCGAACCTCCATTTGGAAATATTCTTATTATTTAACTAAAACCAATCAAAAAGTCCACGATCATTTGCAGAAATGCATATGCAGTTATAATTAGTAAATATATAGCAATATTTCAGTATATATGTATGTCATTATATAAAGCACCTATTAGCTGTAGCAGTCAAGATAAATTTTTTAATAAATTTATTATTGTTATTATTTATTTATGAGCTTATATTATATGAAGTTAAGTGATCAATATCTCTTCATTAGTTTGAATAATATACAGTCTCAAATTTCCAAACACATATCTCCATTGTCTAAATTAATGGTACCAACTATTATAATAATAAAAAATAAGAAATATTTATTATTCAAACATGGTAAAGTATAAGACAATAAACAGCTAAAATTAGACTTGTTCAGATCACTTCTGGTTCTTAAATAAAGCAAACAACGTGAATGACACATTTCTCCTGAAAAATTGGAAATCAGCAGGAAAGGGGGTATCAAACCCCATTCTAAACCCCGAAATACAAGGTAGAAATTTTATATATTTAAAAATGGAGTGACAATGATATCGATAATATACATATAAATTCAAGCTTAAACAATGTCACACTCAGTTGTTCAACATGAAAATCGAAAATAAATCTTCATAGTTATAGCCATACAAATCTCAGGTTCCATCTGAGATCAAAAAACCTTCCCATTAGCAAATACTAAGCACCAAATAATTACTGACAACATTAAAATGTAATGAATTATGAACAAACTTTGTCGTTATATGCATAGTTATAGTCACCCATTGACGTAAAAAAACAGCCAATATTAATAATATATACAAAACAGTACACAAGACTCACCGTACTTTCAAACTCCTTTAGAGAAATAAATAGTCACAATTCATCCACAAACCACTGAAACACTCTCAGAATAATTGGAATTGAAAATTAAATATCAGCAAGAAATCTTATCTCAATATAGGAAAAATATTTTTTTAAATTCACCAGAGGTCACCAAATTTGCTGTTGTAACACCATGAGGACTCGTCACAGTCATTTCGGGAGAAAAAAACGTAAATAACAGATTAAAAAAAATCAACAATACCCATTCACAAACAAATGGAAATTTTTGAAACTAGATGAACCTTTAATATCTACACTCGCTCAACATTTCCAAACAGATTCACAAATACAAACCCTTCCAGAAAAATCTATATCCTGCTTAACGCTTTAAGTATCAACAAAGACGCTAAAAACCGCTGAGACTCAATCTCTACTGGTGTAATATTAATGAAATGCTTATAGGCATATTTCAGAATATGAAAGAGAAATCACACAGAAGACAATCAACACCCCTAATCAATTAAGATATTAAATTATAATAATGTTGTACCAATGAAATGTACGAAAACATAAACTATAATTTCAACAACTATTCCAAATATGCTCTGATAAATCTTCCAAAATTACTACAATGGACAAAATCCTCTAATCCTAGTAGTAACAACATGCAACTTATCCATTATACAAATTCTCTATGGAGCATTTTATTCCAGTAATTAAACAACATGACATCCAGAGTGGGGTTGGGAATTTATCAAAATACTAACACACCCTAATGATGATATGTGGCAATAGAACTTTTAAGACCTGGGCAGACAGGCTCCAATTCAAAAACAATATTAAAATACTGGGAAATAAAATACTTTGCACTGTAGAAATGAACAGACCTAGTGATATCACAAGTGGAAAATCAAAACTGCCTAACAAGATTCACTGAACAATGAGCTCCAAAATATCCTCAATCCCTATGGCACCTGTATCAAAATTCTAAATTCCTTCCAGACCCCCATCTTGAATGGAAACATAATATCAAATGCAGCAATCTTCTCACTAGCCATGAAAAATGTTTCTCCCACTGACATCCCTACTGTAGTTAATGCAAGGAGTTCACCAATTGGTCTTAACACTTCAGGGGGGTGCGTCTCAGTGCTTTCACTGTTTACAAAGGACACACTTTGTTAGGACTTTTGGCAGCATCTGCACTATCTGCACTCAAAAGAAGGCAAGTTCCACTGCTGCAGTGGAAAGAATATAGAAACAACTACAAATGCCAAAGAGTCACCTAAAACAGACAATAATATTGAAAATCACACTGATAAACACAGGGCTACACCATCAAACTACACCGAATCTATAGACATAACTCCCACAGATGTAACACCAGACCACATAATATTTAGAGATGAAGATCAAGATGATAATCTTTCCCAACAAACTGAAATGGAATTCCACAACAATACAACCAAAAATAGAAATGATAAACAAACAACTACATCAAGTACACCTCATCTCATTTCAAACCAATACACAGATAATATTCAGTCAATAAACAGTACAACATTGGAAAAAAGGGCTATGAATCAATGCTTGACAATCCTTCAGACTTGAAATCACTTCCAATAGAAGAAACAGACACCAGAATCAAAATAGACAAAAATAACACCAATCACCTAGAAAGTCACAAAGTAAACAAAATACCATAACGCCACATCCTCAAAAAGAAATTAGCAAAACCAATAAACCAAGGAAAAAATCCAACCCAGTACACACCAAAACTCCAAACCTGGGGGGAAAGGATGGTTTATCTGGACATTGGAATCAGGATATTTCACAAGAAGTAGAGCTAACATGACAAGCTATACCAAATATTAATAAATGGAAATCAGATGTTCCGGAAAATTAAGCTCAGATGATGATATGAATTCTGGGTTTATAACATAACTACCTACATTAAAACCAGATTCACAAGAATCACAAAGTAAATACAGGGTGTCATGGGAAAAAAAAAAAACCTCTGAGCACTCCGATACTGATTCAGCATCAATGGAAGATGATCCCCATTTGGAATTACCAGATTCTATGGAAAATGAGGACCTTCCAGTACTCATGGAATCAAATCTACAACAACTCTCATTGGAAGAAGCATCAGATCAAGAAACCAATTATAGTCATGTACTTCCAAATTCTCCCCGAGACCAGGGGCTGGCTAGGGGGGCAGGGACACTATATTATGAACTATAAAATTGTAGGGATTAATGTCCGTGGCCTCAACTCATTGTCCCATGCTTACACAATTAGAAATTGGATAAGCATTAATTCTCCCCACATCTTTCTAATGGGGGAAACCAAATTCCATAATAACACTGACACTAAAATAGAAACATTAATTGCCACTATGGGCTTCACTAAATTTTCAGTTGGACATTCAGCAGCTGGAGGGGTTGGAGTATTAATTAACAAAAAATTTCCTCCAAGCAAATTCTGTATTCTTTATTTGGATAACAACTTAATCTTATTAGAAATAGACTATTGGGGATACAGCATAAATCTAGCTTATATATACACTTCAAACAATCCTACTATCTATCACAAAATCATTCAGATTTTAAATGCTATCCTTAGCAACAAATCAGGCTCTTTACTTATATTGGGAGATTTTAACACCACATATGGTCGCTTTAACCTAAAATTTCTTCCACTGATAAATAGAAACTTGATGTGTGGAGAAGGATTCCTTCCTCCCAGATCCTATTTATTTTACACCAAATCCCAACAAACCCTAATAGACTTATTATATTATTCACCAGATTTACATTTTCATCTAAATGCAAAACTTTTACCAGTTTTGTTTTCAGACCATTTGGCCCTTCTAGTTACTCTTGAAACCATGGCTGGCCTCCCAACCCCAGAGCTCTTCAAAAAACCATGCGAATGGTAACAAAATCAAACATGACAGAGGCCATAGTGTCCGAATCTTATATATATTTTCACAAAATCAACATCCTTTCAAGACCTGAAGAAGCCTGGTTTTCATTTATAGGCATCCTATAGACAATATTAAAACACCACACCATGAAAGTCAAAGGCCCTAATGGCCTCTTCAGAGATCTTCTACAAATAGAGAATCAGCTTCAGATGCTCCAAAGTCAACCTATCAAAACACAAGATATATATAGTCTTAAAAACCTATACCAATCAAGACAAAAATCCCTGGCGGAATACCTATCCATTAGGAGAGTCAAATGCTATTTATCACAACAACATCACTGGACAAAAGGCTACTTGAGATGGGCACTTGGAGGGAAAAATAACAAAACCACTCCCACCTCCATCATTGCAGACGGGAAAACCTTACTGGGAACACCTGTGATGAACACAATAAAAGAACACTTCCGGCAAAGAATGCAAACCGCATACTTCAATGGCACACAATCCTGGTCTGAAGTTGATCCACAGGCACCACATGGGATCAAAGAAAACTTACTCCAACAGAAGATATCTTCCACACCTCAATCAATTTGCAATTCTCCTAATGAAGAAGGTGGTGGATTACCTAGCAACTGGTAATAGAGTGATACCTAACCTTTACCCAGTGGTTCTAGTTCCATTTATAAAAAAAAATCAGGTTATGGATCTCTCAAACATCAGACCTATTTCCATGACACCCCTGCTAATTAAAATTGTAGAGTCCGTGATCAAAGACCTCATCCAACAAAATGTCTTAAAGCACACATCTAACAACCAATATGCCAAGAAGGGATCCTCTACTGCACATGCAATGGGAAACATAAACTCCATCATTGACTATGTCAGAATCCACTGGAAGCCAGGGCTGATAGCTATTCAACTGGACATTGCTACAGCCTTTGACTCGGTACATATAGACATACTCTTAAATATTTTGGCCGAGTATGATGTTCCTGCAGCTGCTGTCCAGATCATAAGCAATTTACTATACAACAGGAAAATTTTTATCACTATGGATGGTAACATCACCTCCGGATTTAAACCAACACAAGCTCTCCCTCAGGGTTTCCCCCTCAGTGCCCTATGCTTCATAGCATATATAAATTCTCTCCTGATGGATTTGGAAAAAAATCTACCAGGTCTTTTTATACCCAATTTAACCAGAGAATTCAACATGTTTGCCTACATGGATGATGTAATGATCATCCTACCATCAAGAAAACATATTCCTTTGCTACAAACAATATTAAGCCACTATACTGAGGAATACAGGCTGCAATTCAACCCCAGCAAGTCTGCCTCCTGGCAAATTGTTTCAGAAAGGAAAATTAACACCCTCTTCTCTGCCAAGCCACAGAGATATCTTGGGTTTTCCATATTCAAATCTACCACAGCAATGACCAAAGAGATTCAGGATAACATCCTAGAAACAACAAACAAATTCATCACTTCCTTGTCACAAGTCTACCTTTCCCTCCCTGGCAAGGTAGCACTAATTAACATGAATGTGATACCAAAAATAGCATACTTTCTTCCATTTATCAAATGCAACAAAAGCTTCATAAGGCTTTTTTGGAAAGGTAAAACGGTCGCGATCAGCCTCAAAGGCACTCAGCAACCAAGAAAGCTAAATGGTCTTGCTCTCCACTCCATTCAGGCATTGATTTACCAAAAAACCCACAATGTCATACACAACTTGGTAGCATCATATGGTTTTAACACAATTCTCCAAAAAACTTTCCTTCAAAAGGTAATACCCACTGATCGACCCCCACCAGATAGACAAACATGGATCACTAAAAACACAAGTTTTATCAAACAGCACTGCCCAATAAATGGCCACATTCAATTCTAAAATATCATTATGGCAAACATACACAATTGTCCATCCAATCTTACATCCTATAATCAACACATTTTATTACAATAATCAGAAACTGGTATCCAACTTTAAAAGATGGAGTATAGAGGCCAAATACCTAGACTTCCTCATTAAATACAACATTAATGGACTACCTACTAATCACTTCCTCTTTTGCAAATGTGGTCACAACATAGACCCTACTTGCAGCATTTTCATGAACGGCGATGAGACATTGGAACACCTTTTCTCACAATGTATGGGATTCAGAGTGATCCGAGAAATCATACTCTCCAACACCAAGATAAATTTCCAACTGATCTCATCTCTGACAGATAGTATCAATACTAAAACCTATCCAATAATATGTCTCTGTGTTTTTGAATTCTGCAATATGGGTTACATGTTGTAAACTAATCATGGAACACCCACAACCTAATATAAAACAGGTTTTTCCAAAACAATGATTAAAATCCAGAAGAGAGACACTCCTGGCATCGTCGAAAACATTTGAAGACACTTGGACATTATACAATATGCCAAACTAACAACAAGGCAAAAAAAAAAGGGGGGGCTAACAATCAGATAACAAATATGTGAAAGATCTAATGTTCACACCATATTGGACAACATAGACTCATCAGAACCCAAATGAAAATAACAAGATAGTTAGAACAACAATGTAAACCCCAATTGTATGATTACACATCACTGTATACATTAGAAATAATAAATTATTATTGAAACTAAAATTAGACTTGTTGATATAGGTTATTACACTACAAACTCTTTTATATTCATTAAAAATAAAACTCAGATTTAAAAAACAATTACAATCCATCCAAGAATATCAATGCATTAATTAAGATCAGTTTAATTCATGCATAAAAAATACATTCAGCAACAAATGTCTCAATATTTACAAATTAGTATTAAAAAAAAATAATCCCAATGATTCTTTTTTGACTCTATCTTTATGATAAAAGATGGTTGTCGGATAATAGAAAGGAGTAATCAAAGATTATACTAAATATTATCTCATTTTAGCTATCAAGTTGGTTGCCATTGTTTTATAGACCAGTCATATACTTCATTTAGATATATTACTCAATATGATAATACAAATTAAGCTGTATAGTTTGGATATAACAATCAGTAGTTAATATATCACTGTATTGCAACAAATGTAGAACATAAAAAGCTTCAGTGATGTAATCTTTAGGTAATACAGAAATACAAATTCTTAACATGCATAATACTATGCTAATTGAAATCTTTTTCTTGAATCCTAATTACGTATGAAAATAAATTAAGAAAAAAGATGTTAATAAACAAAACTCAATAGAACTTGATCAAAACTCAACTTATGATATAAAGTGTGCTTTCAGGATTACTATAATAGTAAATACATAGTAATCAGTAGCTCTAAAGATTACCTGATTATTTAACAACACATTGAAAGCAGTAATCTCAACAATTATTTAATCATTTGATCAGTTTAATTCCAATCAAATGCAATGCATGTGTATGGTTATCATGAATAATCAAAGAATAAATATTCATCATTCTCATGACACATATTCTCTTAAAGAATCAAAGGTATGCTTAAATATATCTGAAAAAGTTACTGAAATCCTAAATAAAAACACCTTCTATATTACCAGTAGTAAAATTTAGAAAGTTCAAATAACATCAGTGTATTTAGTGATTTCAATGTATTCCTAATTCTAACCTTTTCCTGCTTTTTGCCAAAGAATCACATGGATCTTGCACAAACTATATAAACTATTTATTTTGTCGATCTCTTTGATGCATACCTAATTCAAGTATTCTTTCGTTCACAGAAATATTTTTTTTTATTTCCAAATATTTTTTCTATATGAATAGTACTAATTAATTGATATAAAGTTTTATAAATTTATCATTATGAAAAATGTGCCAGATTACATTGAACTTATCTGTAAATAACTGGTGAAATTTCTTAATTGCTGCCAATTATAACACCAATTTCACTTCTCAACTGCTATATATAATTTAGTATAAAATAAAATTAGATTAATGATTAATACTTTGAATATCTAAAAAAAAGAACTGTACCAGGTTAAAAACAAAATTGAATAAGTTTAAAAAACATTAAAAACCTATCATTTCAACCATCATTCATGTAGAGAATTTGAAAATGGTGTACAAACATCTTTAGCAATAAGAAGTTTTACAAGAAAAATAAAAAATCTGCTTCCAAAATTAAACAAATTAAAGTTATTGTATTATTATGTCAGGCCTTGTGTTATTGAATAACATTATAGACTGTTTAATTATCAAAGAGGAAAACTGGTTGTTGACAATCAATTTTTTATCATAAATATGGATATAATGATATAATGAATGAAAAAATATATAAACAAAGGTAATATTGAAGCAAATTATTAATAATAGAATTAAAATTTTTAGCTGAGCATAACTTTAGTCATTTGAAGAAAAAAATTATATACTGGAAACATTTAGATATATTTAATCAATACTTTCCCTATCTCTTATCTGAAATAAAGTTCAAAAATGCCAACTAGTAAGAAAATATAATAGATTATACAACTACTAGTTAAGTGCCATTTAATTACAAGTGGGATCTTTACTATTGAACATAAATAAATAGTTAACTAGATAATTATTTGTAGGATTATTTTTCTATCAAATTAAATACTAATTTTTGATATAATGATATAATGAATGAAAAAATATATAAACAAAGGTAATATTGAAGCAAATTATTAATAATAGAATTAAAATTTTTAGCTGAGCATAACTTTAGTCATTTGAAGAAAAAAATTATATACTGGAAACATTTAGATATATTTAATCAATACTTTCCCTATCTCTTATCTGAAATAAAGTTCAAAAATGCCAACTAGTAAGAAAATATAATAGATTATACAACTACTAGTTAAGTGCCATTTAATTACAAGTGGGATCTTTACTATTGAACATAAATAAATAGTTAACTAGATAATTATTTGTAGGATTATTTTTCTATCAAATTAAATACTAATTTTTGATATAATGATATAATGAATGAAAAAATATATAAACAAAGGTAATATTGAAGCAAATTATTAATAATAGAATTAAAATTTTTAGCTGAGCATAACTTTAGTCATTTGAAGAAAAAAATTATATACTGGACACATTTAGATATATTTAATCAATACTTTCCCTATCTCTTATCTGAAATAAAGTTCAAAAATGCCAACTAGTAAGAAAATATAATAGATTATACAACTACTAGTTAAGTGCCATTTAATTACAAGTGGGATCTTTACTATTGAACATAAATAAATAGTTAACTAGATAATTATTTGTAGGATTATTTTTCTATCAAATTAAATACTAATTTTTGATTGATTTAATATATTATAATAATCTTTTTTTTAAAAAAAAAAATACATATATCGTTTTATTTAGGTTAAACATAATATGATGCAATTAGTTTTTATTATGTTTATAAAAACTTCTTTCTTAAACGGACTATAAGCAATAAGCACAAAGAAGATGAATATAATAAACTGTCACTGACGATTTAATGATTTTTAAACTGCAAATCACTATTCACTCATTTTAACTTATTAAAGCTTTCATACTTTATCTTTTTTTTTTTAGAAACATAATTTTTATCCTTAGAATTGATAAATTATATAAAAAGATATATTGTACAATAATAGAGCATCATATGAAAAAAAAATCTTAGATAAAGACTATTTTGAATGAAAAAAAAATCTAGCAGATTGAAAGGAAAAAATATTACTTCCTTTGGCTATAAAATCTTGTACTGGAGCAAAATTAAGTAAGGTTCATTTCATTTATCATTTCTATTCTTGAATAGGATAAATTAGTGTCATTTGACATTTGCGTTTTATTTGACAAAAAAGACCAAAAATGAATATATTTTACATTTATGTGATTAAAAAATAATCAAATCATTTATTATCTATATTATACATATGCATGTCTTTATGTACGTGTTTATATACGTATAGCACGAATCTATATACATTTATAAATATATTTTGCATTTGCGTTCCAATTTTAGTATCTGAACATCAAATGCAAATTATTGTTACACGGTTTAGTTATAAATAAAATATTCCTTAAATAAATTATTATTGACAAAAAATGGAAAAAAAATTAACGTGCGAACTGCAAAAACTACTGGAATAAAAGTTTTTAAAATATAAAACTATTTTAAGTATATCTAAAATTTATATTCTGATCTAACTTATAAAAAAAGGATTTATTTTTGCTTTTAAAAAAGATTAGTGCAAACATTATGTAGTATTTGTTTAGAAAAATTGTTTCATAAAAATCATGTGATAGAAATGTCTGATAATCTTTGAGCAACCGAAGATTACTGTCAAACTTATACTATCTTTAGACTTCAAATTATAATTTTCATTTAATAATACTCTTATATTCATTTATTTGTAAAAAAACAAAAACACTTTTTGAAAAACATGTAGTCGGGAAAAGCTGAGTACAATTAATGAGTGTTGAGTAAAACAAGAATGATTTCAAGAAGCATATTTTTGAAATAATGCCGCTACAAGCAAAAAAATATTTTAAAATAAATACATCGTGTATAATTTTACAAATTTTTTTACATAAAAATCTCTCTAAAAACAAGAAAAAGCTAATTAAAATACAAAAATATTATGTAAAAAAGAGTAAGTCCATATCATAATCAAAGTAAGTTTTTAATAAGAATAATTGTATGAAGTAAAATATTGCAATGGCTAAAATACATTAACAAAATAATTTATAAAAATTATCATCTACATTCATATTATCATCAATTCATTTTGTTTATATATCTATGAACCAAATTTTTCTACATTCATATATATTTCAATGAATACATCGAATTTCTTTTTAAAACTTGTTTTTATATGACTATAATAAAAATAAAATACATCCAACGTTTCGACTATTTTATATAGTCTTTTTCAAGGAACACTAAAAAAATAAATAAAAATACAAATATATAATAATAAATATCACTATTCCAAACAAATGCAAAAATATTAAAAAATACTAAAAATCCTCTTTACCTCAACACCTTTTCTATTACAAACAATCTCAATTTAATCTGCTTAGTAAAGTGAATAATAAGCACATTCAGTTTGTTTCTTAAAATTTAAAATAATCAATGTTAAACAAAGTAAAATAGGCAACTAAAAATAAATGAAAAATTATTTAATACATCTAACCAGACTTTCATTCCTTATTGGGAAAATGTTATCAAGATGTTTCCTAAATTTATAATAACATGAGCAACTAACAACTTTATAGCAATGCCATCTAATAGACATTATTTACCTTATACTACAATAAACATGAAGATGGAAATAATTCTAGATAGAGATTTTATAGGCTTTCTCTTCAGCACTTATAAATAAATTCTTGTTAGAGTTATAGATATGCTATCTATATTACATTAGTAATATATATGTATATGCATAAAAATCAATAAAATTATAAACTTATTTATATATATATATATATATATATATATATATTTACAAAACAATCTATAAAAATAATATTTTAATTCTAATTCTAAAATTTCCAGTAATTCAACAATGTATATTTCCGTCATAAATTATCAGTAATTCAACAATGCACATTTCCTCCATAATTGTACTGGCATGTTTACACATTTGTTTATTTTTTTTTAAATATGAAAAGTCTCATAATATTCTTTTTTTTTCCTCATGTATCACAGCATCAGCTGGGAAGTGAACCCGCTAACCCAGGACAACTGCTTGTAAAGCAACCATCACTGACCTCTCGACCCCCAATGCTTTTCTTGTCAGTTTTAGCATATTTTACTACCTGTATATTTTTTTTCACAATTCATTTTATGATCAGTATTTCAAAAAATGTACATATAATTCTAATTTTAAGATTAAAATTTGATCATTTGAAGTATTTTCTTACAGGTTAGTTTCCATTGCTTTTTTCAATATAGCATCATTTGGTGGGTAGATTATCCAAATTGATGTAGATTACACACTGTAATAGCATTTGAATTAATTATTTATAGATTATGAATTGCATACAATTTTTAATTTGTTAATTATTTCACAAATATATTCTATGCTAAGTAAAAGCAAAAGATTAATAACATGTATAGCAACAAATATGAATAAATAGTGATATTTCAAAAACATGACATCAATGTATGTATTAAGTATCTGCATATGCACGATACTATTCCAAAAAGTGAAAATTTGCAATTCAGTCATAATTGAATTAAATATATAAACTATAAATTTTAAATACATAAAGCTGTATAATCTAAACATTTCAAATAAAAAAAACATTACAATTAATGTTTATGGGAATAGTTTAACATATATAAAAAATCAAATAAACATTTAAAACAAATCATTGCTCTTTGCTTGACATTCTCAATTTATTTCAACACTGGGATTATGATAGTAATGCATACAATTTACTCTACATATTCAAAACCATCTACTGTAAGCCTGCCTAATCAGTACTTTTCATAGGTTACTAGCCAGAAAATATTTTGCCATTTAGTGAAGTTGATTACTCAGGATAATAAATGGTTTTTTTAGTAAAGAAAATAGGAATGTTATTTATCCACTGTACTTTAAACATTTTTAGCAAAAACCTTTTATTGTACATATATGCATACACAATCTTACATTTTGACTATCCTTCATTCTTCTTCAGAGCTAAAAAACTAAATTTGAGTTTATAAAGAATAGAAGTAATTAGGAGATTGTTAAAAATAATAAAAATGAATGATATATTTAAATTAATAGCTGTTCATGAGTGTATATATATATATATATATATATATATATATATATATATATATATATATATACAGTCAGGAATACACATGTGTAATTTATATTTATATTGTATATTTTATTTTATATTAACTGCATTATTTTATTTGGGGTTGATTATATTTACTTCAGTTTTACTATGTTTTGTTATATTTTATTATTGTTTACATTTTTATGGCATTATTTATATAGTTACATATTTAAATTTCTTTATTATATCATATCTCTGAAGAAGACTGCAGGATAATTGAAATGTAAGAGTGTTAAGCATATATTTACAATAAAAGTTTTTGCTAAAACGTGTTTAAAGCATAGTGAATAAATTGCACTCATATAGAATATTACAACAAAATAAAGGAAGTTATGAATTTGGTAATATTTCTGAAAGTAAATAGTAGTTAATTACTACCTCTAATGAGAAATTGTACAAAAAGTTACAGAAGAATAGATTAGGTTTTTAGAATCAGCATTAAAAGTTTTCAATTAAAAATTACCTTGCTTCAATCATATCATTAAAAGATTTTTTAAGTAAATTTTTTATAAACATCAGCTGATAATATTTTTGATTATATTATTTTAGACATATCAATACAATTATTATTTAGATTAATATAATATAGTAAGGGTTGTTAGGTGCAAATTTTCTTAAATAAATATAGTCATCTCCCAATTATATTATAAAACCTGAAAGCAATTTCAAATTCTAAATAACACACCCACAACACAATCTAATCAAACATCAAAAATAATCAAAAATAAGTTAATAAAAGATAGTACAGTAATAATGTCATAAAGCAAGCACTTGACTGATTAGATGCATGCAAAAATGGTCCATGATGTCTATTCAGTAGGATGCAGATTTTGACTGCACAAAAAGAATAATAATTGCATGATAAATGATTCAAAATAATATTCGCATAGATTAATGCATATTCTGAATTTGCAAGAATAAGAAGTGACTATCTAAGAGATAATTCATGGTAGTGATCATGCATATTGGCCCATGCATAACATTTATGAATTCAACTTACAAAATTTATTTTTTAAAAAATAATTCATAATTTTTTTAATTGTGTTACTGAAACATAAATTATAAAAATGGAAATAGAAACATCATATTTATAAACAAAACAAAAAAATGTATTTTAGTAAACTAATTCAACTTTTTACAGATGTTAGTAAATATTAAAATTATAATATTAACAAACAGATTTGTTGCACCTAAAAAAAACCTAATAAATTTGCATTTCTTAAATTTAGCATGAAATCAAAAAATTATAACATAAGAATAAAAAAATATTTATTTTGTATAAAACAGGATATAAAATATGTGATAATATTATTTTTGATCACTCAGTGCTAGTTGTGAAACAAATTTTATTTTTAATTATGGCCCCTTTAAGGAAAAAGTTAGACATTTCTGTTTGGTGATTGTATTCTTTCAAATAATATGCTTAATCAACAAAACTAATTATGGCTTCTATAAGGTTTTTTATAAATATCTAAAAGGCTGAATATTAAAATAAAACTAAACAATAATCTGTAATTGTAAAATAGTGATCAGGCTAATGCACATGTGCTTTACAGATTTTAAACTATTGGCTCATACTTAAACATTTGGGTTAAATAGATAGATGGATTTGTTCTAACTTTTTATAAAGACTTTATCTTGTGTTTGAGAATGAGAGTATTCATTTATGTATAGTTTAAAATCTGTAAACTGCATGTGCATTAGCTTGATTGCTAATTCACAATTACAATTTATTAACATAGCACTATATAAATAAATACCTTATTATAAACAAAAATTTGAAATTTTTTAAAAATATGATATTTTTGGAGTTTTGAGATGTTATTGTTAAATATGTTTAGTAAGAGATAAAAATGTGAAAAGTATCTTGGTAATAAATCTTCATGATGTGTAGACTTCATTATTTTTTATATAATTTAAGACTGGGATGGCAAAGCAAGTTGAGAGATATCTAATATCACTCATCACTGATGATAATCAAATATGTAGAAACTTATTATCTAGTTACTCTAATTTGATTTTAGAAAGAAATCATATATATACATTACAAAAATAAAAACTATTATGTAATGAGAATATTTGATCAATAAAGAATTTTATGTTTTAAATGCATGTTATAAATATTATTTTATCAAAATATATATTAAGAATATTTTTCAAATTAGTTTAGATATTTTTTTACACAATCATCAGATAAATTCATAAATTAAGAATCTCTTTTCATAAAACATCATTCCATACAATATAAACAGATTTAAAATGATAAATTACACTAGCCACATCTCTCTATGAGAGAGAGAAAAAATCATACAATTATTAATATTGCTAAATTGAACATGAAAAACTAATTAATCTGAATGACAGAATCACAAAGCAATATTATTACTAATGGAATACTATTTTAATAGATTAATATCTAGATATAATTTTTCACATCTCTGTATAAACCATCTTCAATTATGATTTATAAATTGAATTATCTTCTAGTAAATAAATTGTCAATTTATAAAGAATACTTGTATTATATTTCAGCAAAAAATAAAATTAATTGCATGCATACTATAGAGAATTTTATTATAAAAGTACTGAGAAAATACTTTATCTCTTGCCTTCATTTCATAAGATTAATTTTGTTTCTTTTAATCATATGAATGGAGATAAAATGTGTGTGTCAATATGTATACATATATTTAATATGATTGGTTATTTATTTTTGATAGAGTATAGTGGTAGAGATACTCAAAAACTAAAGGTTTCTGAATTGAATTTTATTCTTAAGCCAATAATAATTTAATTATTTACCAGGGCAGTTTTCACCCATTGTAAAGAACTAGAATGAATGCCACAGGTTATATAGAAGATTTTATGCCCTAAAGCAGGATGCAGTGCATTATATTATGGTAAAACTCAGGCCACAGTCAGTAATAGATTGTCTAAGCATAAGTATGCATATAACAGATTGCTAAACAAAAACGAAGGCCATTCTATATTTATTCATCATCAAAAGGCAGTCAATAATGTAAAGCAGGATGCAGTGCATTATATTATGGTAAAACTCAGGCCACAGTCAGTAATAGATTGTCTAAGCATAAGTATGCATATAACAGATTGCTAAACAAAAATGAACGCCATTCTATATTTATTCATCATCAAAAGGCAGTCAATAATGTATTTGAACCCTCCAGTGCTGAAATAGTGTGTACTGAGAGAATGCCAAAAGGAAAATTAAGGAGGCTTACTTCATCACTAGTGACATAAATGCTATAAATAGAAAAGACACGTACATTGCAATTTCAAAAAAATTGATGGTCTAAGGTGTTTTAAAAAAATTTGCATACAACAAGTTGAATACATTTTAAGGCTCTGAATATGGAGTAAACAGGCTCTGAAAGTGCTTAACCAATATTAAAATTTATAATTTTATAAGTTCATCTTTATACCTTGAAGCGTAGTGTATTAATTACAAAGAGATAGATTAGAGTGCTAAAGATTTCTGGAATAAAACTTAATCTGCTATTTCTAATGCTTAAAAATTATAAGACATTTTATAAAAATATCCATTTTGTTTTATTTTTAATTTTGAAGATCAACATTGACTATGTAATAATACAATGAATGATATTTGATTTATATGGTTTCATTTATTAATATTTTTTACAAGATTCGATATCATTATAAAATGATGGTTTTCTAAATATAATGAAAGTTATAGAATTATCAATATTAAGGTGTTATTAAATAAAATAAATAATGATTTGTTATAAATAATTTAAAACAGCAAAAATAACCACTGTTGAAAATAAAATAATGGTGTTTAAGATGCATGTGATAAATTTAGTTTCACATAACAAGAAATACTGCTATAATTAGACCGTCTACAGTAAATAATTAGTAGAATAAAAACATTTTTCACTAAATTAAAATTTATATAACAAATGAGAAGATATGCCATGAGTATAAAAATGACAAAAATATTTAATACACAATACTTAGTTACATGAATTTAGTTCATGTAATTCTTTTTTTTAACAGTTTTATTTAAAATTATTCTCCTAGTTGAGTATATGGTAATAATTATAGACATGAACCATAAAGACTGAATTTGAAATCTGATAATGTTAGCATAAAATAAAAGATTGGTGAAATGGCAGAAGTATAAATGCTAAAATTTAGTTATTAATTTAATTTATTCACCACGTTTTATTTTTAAGGTAAAGTATAATACATGTTTTTTAAAAGTATTTTCCTAAATGTGTATATTATAATTATTTTAGCCATAACCATAAAACTAAAAAATTTTAATCTGATAATGTTGATGCTAAAAAAAAAAAAAAAATTCAAAATGAAAGTTCAATAATATAGTGGAACTCTAAGTGTTATGCAAGGGATAGGTAAATCAATGAACATCATTATGCTAAAATAAGAAAAATGTTGCAAATGCTACTGGATGAAATAGCAATCACATGCATAAGACTTTTATAGTATTTTACTTTGCTTAAACTAAAATTCAAAACTCAAGAATATAAGGACCCAGATTTGAATCCCATACTAGTACTGTCACTGGTCAGGCCAGCAATACCTGAAGAAGAGGGGAGACTAATATCTCTCAAAATGTTGTGCATATACTAACCTGTTTGATGTGCTATAATGTATTTGGAATATTTAAATAAAGTTAATTTTTTCTAAAGACATTCAATACATATATTAATTAGATGATGGATATAGTCCAATATAAAAATACAATTAGAATCCCATCATTACAAACCTTCAGGAAATCACTATTAGTCATCTTTGTTTATTTTGGAAGCTTATTCACACTTAGTTTTTCTTCTGCAATTTGTTCAACTTTATTAATTGTTTTAATTTTTTTATATACAATATAAACATTAATTTAAATTATGAGTCAAATTAGTAATGTCAAAAGTACAAGGCAGTATATACCACCTGACCCTGGAAAATACAGACATTAAAATAGATACATACCTTGTTAGACTAGCACCAACACTGACCTGATCCTAGATATATATTAAGAAAAGAAAACACCGTAGTTAGTAACAAATTAAATATTACAGCAAATAAAGAGTAGGCTTGAACTCACCTGGCACAAAATTTTTACATCTGACCTGAAGCAACATCATTTTTTTTAACATTTTTTTTTGCTCACTAACTATTGGGAAATGAAGCAATGGATCTGAAGTCCAATCCATGCTTCACAGCCTCCTATAAACTTAATTAGTATTGTAGGCCTGAATTAAGTTTATAGTCCAATATCAGCAGGGTTTTGCATTTAAATATTTTGTTTTAAATATTCCATTCTAAGATTAGATTTCTGTTAATAAAAATTGCTTGTAAAATCTATTAGTCAAACATATATATATATATATATACGTCAAGCGTATATATATATATATGAGTTAATGCAAAATTCTGCTGAAATAAAATACTTATTTTATTAAAAGAAATAAGAATGTATTTTTCTTTTTAAATCTTGTTCAAATATTTAGTATGATTTGATTTTGAGATAAGCCCACCAACATTTTCTAAAAGAATGTATATTTTTAATTAATTAGCCCATTCAAGGCAAATTAAAGATGGCCTTCTCTTTCTTTTTTAATTAATAAAATTCAAAGTTTAAAGAAAGAAATTTAGAGTAAAAAAGTAAAGGTTATTTTTAGAAAGTGTTACCTTTAAACAAAGGAGCACGGTGGGGCTTATCAAGATCTAAGATCATTCAAAACAATAGAAGGTAGCTGACAAAGAGGGTATAAATAAAAGTGAGAACAAAAATACTTGGTGATTCAGAGTTTTCTTGCTGGCATTCAGATTTCTCTTTGGAGAACTCTTTCAGATTTTGCTTGTGGAGATTCTATTCCAAAAAGTTAGACAACTGTCATTTTCAAAATCATGGAGAAGTTTGAACATGCTCAAGAAAAAAGTCATATGAATTTGATGGATTCTACTATGCTTGGCTAGGCAAATAAATAGCTTTGCCTATTGCTGAGGTTCCTAAATACCATCCAAAATGCCATAGTATTCACCTAATAGTGATCTGAACTCTGTGCTGTATCTGTAGGACTTTTCATGAAAATGCTGCATATTTCCATTTTCATTGTCTGGACAAATACCTATCGACGGTTGGATCAAGCTACGACACCACCGAACAGGAGCAAGGAACTAGGATGGTAATCATATCTCTCCTCCATTGAACTATTTACTTTCTACCCTTTTGTTCATACCTTTCTTAATTGAATTATATTATGAATTATTTTATTTAATGATATTTGTAATGTAACCATTTTATTAGACTCATCTTAAATATATATATGTGTGATCATCTATCTATATTTAACCTTTTTTCCTTCGCTATTCTTCATTACTAACGTTTATAAATATTTCATATTCCATTGTGGTTAAGTTTAAAGGTTAGTTTTTCATTTAAATCTCTTTCCAATTTTCATTATATTTGTAAAATTCAATACGGGTAAGTTTCCTTTTGTTTGCCAACTTGATCTCCTCGATAATGCTTCTTTTGTCCGCCACTAGCTTATTACATATATCAGATTTAGCTATATATGTTTTAAATAATTTTTAAACTCTGTTTTAGTGCAAAGCAATTAAAAAAATGCTTTGTGAAAGATTTTTATTATTGCACTTTATCGAGGAGATTCGGGTTGACAATTTTAATAAAATTGGGAAGAAAAGATTTAGACCGCAAACATATTAATCTGTTTTTATTGTCTAATTAGTTTTCATTAATTTAGG
This sequence comes from Epiperipatus broadwayi, assembly GCA_028023455.1. Classification (NCBI taxonomy): domain Eukaryota; kingdom Metazoa; phylum Onychophora; class Udeonychophora; order Euonychophora; family Peripatidae; genus Epiperipatus; species Epiperipatus broadwayi. Next base: position 2,104,452 of record JAQFVV010012448.1, on the reverse strand, counting down.
GGAATAGCGGAGGCCATTAAATCATTATTCATATTTTAAAGTTGTTAATTAAACATATTATTTAACTATCAAAAGCTTGAGTTTCCTAATTTTATTATAATGCTTTATTTTACTTTTCCAATGATCCAGGCATGCAAAACACATTTCTTAGTACTTTTATTGCACATTTAACTATTTACCTCCATAGGTGTTCCCGTCCATGTCTCTACCTCTGTTGCTAAGCTTGGTGGCTGGTGAGAAAATAATTTATGTGTGTCTCAGATAATGTTGTTTGTTCATAATTAGCTTTGAGAATAGGCAAATAGGGCAGAGGTCATGATATTTTTGATTTAATATCTCACATATGGATGGCCTCGAGGTACTTTCACCTAGTATTTGAACTGGGTTAAACCAACATTCATCATCTGACTGTCACAGTTATTTTTTTTTTTCCGTATTCTGGCCCCCAACATTATTTATTGAAGTAAACAATTCAAAACAAAGCAAAACTTTCCATATAGTAGTGCCATCTTGTGCTAACAAGAGCAATCAATGGATGCCAGAAGGCTTGGGCATAAAATCCCTATCTAGTGCCTACTCATCCAATATCCCCAGACTAGTTTCTGGCTTGTGGCCTTCATCAGTGAGGAGCCTTGGATCTGAGAGCACTGCACCTAGATCTTAGGATCTAATGCAACCCTCCAGCACCCACCTTTTAACTCTATTTAACTACAAAGCTATGAGAATGAAATTAAAAACACAATTAATATGTTCAATCCAAGCTCAATAGCTTATATAGTCACATGGGTCTGAGCTCAATTCAGCACCCATACATTTTGGTGTCTTTGGCTCTTTACCAACCATAGCCACCATTATTCTATTAGGCAGGATTGGTGTTAAACCACTAAACATCACATGATCACTATCTCATACTAGCACTTAATTGTTATTAAACAATTCAAAACAAAGCAAAACTCACCATATAGTAGTGCCATCTTGTGCTAACAAGAGCAATCAATGGATGCCAGAAGGCTTGTACATAAAATCCCTATCTAGTACCTACTCATCCACAAGATGACACTACTATATGGAGAATTTTGCTTTGTTTTTAATTGTTTAATAACAATTATATACTAGTATGAGACAGTGATCATGTGATGTTTAGTGGTTTAACACCAATTCTGCCTAATAGGATAGTGGTGGCTATGGTTGTTAAAGAGCCAAAGACACCAAAATGTATGGGTGCTGAATTGAGTTCAGACCCATATGACTATATAAGCTATTGAGCTGGGATTGAAAATATTAATTGTGTTTTCAATTTCATTCTCATAGTTTTGTAGTTAAATAGAGTTAAAAGGTGGGTGCTGTAGTGTTGCATTAGATCCTAAGATCTAGGTGCAGTGCTCTCAGATCCAAGGCTCCTCACTGATGAAACCACAAGCCAGAAACTAGTCTGGGGATATTGGATGAGTAGGCACTAGATAGGGATTTTATGCACAAGCCTTCTGGCATCCATTGATTGCTCGTTAGCAAAAGATGGCACTACTATATGGAGAGTTTTGCTTTGTTTTGAAATGTTTAATAACAATTATGTGCTAGAATGAGATAGTGATCATGTGATTTATTGAAGTAAAAGTAAAAAGATTATTTCTAAAAGAAAAAGCTGTAAAACGATTGGCAATCAATTCAATAATCTACACCATTTTTTAAAAAAAAATTGAAAAATGTATATATAGAGAAAAGGATTTCAGTTGGAGCAGTTTATATTGTAACTTTATGGAACTAATGGAAACTCTTTTGATAAAATAGACAATAAATCAATGAAGTAACCATTCACAAAAAGATTTGGAAATTATTTGAAAATTTTTCTGCTAAGTCTCCTAGTACTAATATAGTTGTAGTGAAAAATATGATTGCCAATAAAATATGGTACACTGTGTTTAGGGGGAAACACTTGATTTCATAGTGTTACAAGTAAAAAGAGATTGCTAGAATAGATAGGGTAGCTATTGCAAAAATTAAGAAGTTCTGAGATCAATAATCTGTGAAAATTTATTAGGTTGTGTGAATTTACATTTTAATTTTATGCTTTTTAAAATATGACTTTTTGTTTTAATAGAAATATAACCACACATTATACACAGAAATTATATTTATATGTATTTTTATATATACTTTGCTTAAATGATTGTTTTGGATGATAACCTTGCTTTTGCCTATGGACCTGGAAAAAAATTACTTCTAAATACAAATATTCAATGTAAGCTATAGTAAATCAACGACATAATAAATAGCATCATGGAAAACAATTTATTTTAGCAGAATTCATTAACAACAAAAAAAATTGTAATCTATACTAGTTGTTATTTTAGTTTATTTGAAAGATTTGCAAGCAAGGAGTAATATTTCTGTAGTGCAATTTTTACTAAACCACTCTCACGCAAGGTAAAGACTAATAAAAATTAATATATTTACAAACAAAATTTGAAAAAAAAAAATCGTTTTATCTGTAATATTATCTTTTAAAAAAAAACTAAAAATAAGTACATCTCAAATTATAATTCCATTTTTTTTTATAAAAAAAAAAAAAACATTTTTTTTTAATAAAATAAAAATATCTATTGCTTAAAATTTGCGAGTTCAATAAAAAGAAGTTATATATAAAAAAAAGTGTAGCGTAGCGCAATTAATGCCTAAATTTAAATAATAAAAAAATTTAAACTACATTTAAAAAATCATATATTCATTTTAAAAAAATCTTTCGTATAAAAATTTAAGTTGTCAGATTTAGCATATATATATATTCATACACACATAACATCGTTTGCATATCTTTTTATATATAAAGGAAACGTTTTTCATTAATTTTTTTTCTTCTTTGTATAAATCTGAGTGTGTTATAAATACTACCCTGTTACTTTATTTTATTTAAAGCAATTATGTAAATTTGCTCTTTCATAAGACAAATTTATTCCAAAATCTAGTTTTTCATGTAAATACCTTCATTTGTTCATTTTCATTATATGAAAGTTCAAGAGTCAGTTGACCATGTAAATGCATCTTGTTTCTCTGGGCATTCTTCTTTATACATCTGGTCATTTGTACTATATTTTGTTCTGAAACCAGTTTCTTTACAAAATAGAACGTATGTATTCTTCAAGCCCATCCATGTAATACCTTTAGTAATTTGTCTTCACATCAAATGAAACCTGAATTGGTGAAAAATTGTCAAAATATGTAAAACATTTGACTTATTATAACTTTCAGACCGCTGAATTATATTTCTTTAAAAATTTTAAAAATATAGTTTAAATTATAAATAAAAAATGTAGATAAATGGATTTATCAAAATTTTATAAATCCGAATATCTATTACTAGTAATGTGTATAGATGAATATATCAAAGATATGTGTATGTATATATAAACTCTCTCTTATATAAGCCCTATATATATATATTCGACATAAATAATTTGCTTAAAGGTAGATTAAAAGCAATTATATTCAACAATTAAGTAATGTTAGTTGATCATCATCAATAGTAGTTTGCCAATTCTTACTTTTTTAATATAATTTATTTTAGCATTTCAACTGGAGCTACATATAAAGATCATTAAATCAAAATGAATTTACATATACTTTTTTTTTTTTTTCATATGTCATAGCATCGGCCGGGACGCGAACCCACAACCGTCTGCAACTAACTACTTGCTTGCAAAGTGGCTGCGATGACCTCTCGGCTAATAACGCTTGACTACATATACTTTTTGTCTGACTAAAACACATTGACATGTTTTGACAAAGAAATTTTGAAAAACCACAAAAATATTTGATCATTATTGGAAACAAATAATATTTAAATCTAAAAAACTTAGTCACACGCGCGCACACACACACACACACATATATATATATATAATAAGTAATGCTCAAGTATATAAGTTTATAAATGTAAATACATGAAAGTATTTCTTACACAAACATCAATATCAAAAATAATCAACAACTTCAATCTGTTATTAAGTCAAAAAAAAGAAGATTACACTGACAACAAATTGAAATTGTTGATTGCTATTGCTATTGGTATTGATTAAGTGTGGACTGATTTTACGTATTTATAATTTATAATATATATCAACACGGGTATAATGATAATCTCGGCCTCAGTGTGGCCTTTGAGCAGCCCATCATTGGATTTTCAATTGAATGGACGGTTGAAGAGTTGGAGTGTGGAGTGGATTGAAGTCTGTCCATTAAAGTATGAACATTGGTCACCTTAATATATATCTGAGCACTTATTGCATATATGTGTGGAGATGATAATCTGGACCAACTGATGTTTCCTGCTTTAGCATGAAATATGTATCATCATCATTATCATCAACCATTATCAATACACTACAGGATGAAGGTCTCTCCAAGTTCAATCCATCTTCTTCAATCTTTAGCTTCTCTTCTCCACATCACCCCTGCACCCTTTCTTATTTCATCCATCCATCTCACATGTGGTCTCTTTCTGGGTCTTTTACAATATCTCGGAATCTGGTTTAAGATTTCAATTATCCATCTATTATCATCTCTTCTAGCAATATGTCCAGCCCAACTCCACTTCAATCTTTTAATTTTTTCAATAATATCAGTAACACCTGTTTGTTCTCTTACCCATGCATTGCATTTTCGACCCCTTCTTGTTACTCTCAACATGCATCTCTCCATACTTATTTGAGTGGTCTGAAGTCTCTGTATTCCTCTTTTATTAAGTGTCCAAGTCTCAGATCCATAAGTAAGAACTGGTAAGATACACTTGTTAAAAACCTTCCTTTTTAAACACATAGGCATATTTCCTTTTAGTATCAAGTTATTTCTACCAAAAGCACTCCAACCAAGTTTAATTCTATGATTAATTTTATTCATTATGTATCCATCTATATTAATAGCTGACCAATGTATTTGTAGTTGTAAACTTTTTCTAACTCATCATAATCAATCTTTATTTTCATAATTTGAGAATATCCATTGAACATTACTTTAGTCTTTTTAACATTTATCTTTAGTCCTACTTTCTCACTTTCATCTGATAACTCCTGCAACCTTTCCTGAAGCTCTGAAGCATTATTTTCAAAAACAACTACATCATCTGCAAAATCTAAATGACTTAAATAATTTCCATTTACTTTCACTTCTTCCCATTTTAATCCACAAAATACTTCTTGCAGCACGCTGTAAAAAGTTTTGGAGATATGGAGTCACCTTGTCTTACACCCTTCTCAATGTTGACTTTCTTAGTATCATTATGTAATCTAATTGTTGCTGTTGCATTTTTATAAATATTCTTTAAAATATGACAATATCCTAGAGCTATACCTTGATGATCCAATGCTTTAATCACTCAAGAAATGTTTATAGAACCAAATGCCTTTTCATAATCTACAAATCCAAAACTAATGGCAACTCATATTCATTTGTCCTTTCTATAACTTCTTTCAATACTTGGATATGATCTACTGTACTAAAACCACTTTTAAATTCAGCTTGTTCTCTTGGTTGGTGGAAATCCAATGTTCTCTGTAGACGAGTTGTAATTATCTTGGTAAAAATTTTGTATAAAACTGATAAAAGGCTGATAGGTCTATAATTTCTAATATCTTCTTTATCACCTTTTTTAAATATTAATATTATTATTGCATTCTTCCAATCATCTGGTACATCTTTATCATTTAGACATTTTGTATATAACTTTACCAAAAAAATTTCTATTTCTTCACCTGCTTCTTTTAATATATCAATTATAATTCCATCATTACCTGGAGCCTTTCCTTTTTTCATACATTTAATTGCATTTCTCACTTCTTCATTTAAAATTCTGGGCAATTTGGAAGATGTAATAGATATATGAGGTACTTGCTCTTTATGACGTTATAATTCTTGTAATACCAATAAGCCAATAAGCTAATGCACATCTGCTTTCTAGTTGTCACTATATAAATGAATACTCTCACTTTTTCAAAAACTTTATCTTGTGTTTGAAAAAGTGGGAGTATTCATTTATATAGTGACAACTAGAAAGCACATGTGTGTTAGCTTATTGGCTTATTGGTATTACAGTTTATAAAACATCGCGCTATATAAAATAAATGTCTTGTTTATATAATTCTTGATAAAAGTCTTCTACCCATTTCATGATGTCCTCTCTCTTTTTAGTAATAATTCCATCTTTTTTTTCTTATTGCAGATATAATTTTCCTACCAATATCAAAATGTTGTTTTACATTCTTGAGACTTTTATTTTCTTCTACAGCTTTCCTTGCTAGTTCACAGTTATACTTTCTTATATCATTTTCAACTCTTTTCCACACCATTTTAAAAAAATTTGAGATAATCAATCCTTTTTAATGCATCATTTTTGTATATCTTCATATTCCTTCTTTTCTTCATAAATTGTCCAGTTTCAGTAGAAATTTTATTGGTCAATTGCTGCTTTTTTTTACCAGTTATCTTTGTTGCCATTTTTAAAGTGTATCAGTTATTTTCATATTAATTTAATTCAAATCTGAATCATGTTCAAACTCTACTAATACTTGAAACCGATTTGTAAGTTCTAATTTAAATTCATTAGAATGTTTCTGAAGATTAGGAATATCAACGGTAAACATTGTTTTTCTTAATAATTTTTGTCTCTGTAGTCTTGCATTAACACGTATCTACATTTTACTAATTGATGATCACTTTCTGTGTTAAATTTATTAAGAACATTACAATCTTGAAATATGTATTTTCTGTTAGTCAAAATATAATCCAATTCTACTGTACCTTCATTTGGATGCTTCCATGTCCATTTCCTTTTAATATTTTTCTCAAAAAAAGAATTCATAATATAAGGTGTTTTTTTTTTCTGCAAACTTCACAAGTCTATGTCCTCTTTCATTTCTATTACCATAACCAAAATTACCTACAGCACTTTCATCTTTCATTGACTTTCACACTTCCCACCACTCTCTCTCATAATACTGATACACTTGAACACATTTATGTCGAAAAATAAATAATCACCAATATACATATTTTTTTAATGAATTATGTATATTGGTGATTATTTATTTTTCAACATATATGTGTTCAAGTGTATCAGTATTATGAGAGAGAGAGTGGTGGGAAATGTGAAAGTCTGTGTTCACTATACTCTATATATAATATATACCATGAGAAAGTAAATGTGACTAAACAACAGATATAGAAATATATATGCTTATATTCTGAAGTATTAATGTTTAACTTGTTTACCATTTAATGAGATGAATTTTTTGCTTGACCAATAAATTAGCATTAATCTGAAAAAGTAAATATTGTTTGCAAATTTATTAAAAAAATATTTTTTTGAACTCTTAACTTTGTATGATATATATAAATAGCATCTATACATTCTATTTTACACTTAATAACTGTAGAAGTTAAATAAATAGAAAAAAAAAACTTATATATATATTGTGCACTTTATATTGGTACACCCCATCATAAAAAAGTAGGAATAAAATTTTGAGATGCATAATTTTAAATTTTATTAAATCAAAAAGTAGGAACTTATTAAACTAGGAAAAATAACTGCCATTTAATTTGAAATTACATTTAGTCAATTTAAAGTTGTATAAAGGATATAAATGCTGGATAAAATAGTTGGATACAAATGTACATAAAAGATAAAATAATGAACTATAAATGTATTATAGTTACAAATAAGTAAACATTTGGGAGCTTTTAAAATTATAGTAAAGTTCAAATCTAATCTTCTAAACAAGTATGCATTATATAGATAGATAATTATTGTCTGTGCACATCTAATAGTATAAAAGCTATTATTATTTCTAGTTAAATCTTCAATTATGTTTAAAAATAAATAACTAAGATTTATTCTACAAATTTCGTGAGTAAAAATCATAAAAGTAATATCAAAGCTCATTTGTATAAAAATAAGACCAAAATGATCTAAATCAAGAAAGTAAATTGTATTTTATTCAGTTTTTAAAAGGTATTATTTTAATTGAGAAATATTTTAAAACTAAAAATATTTGTTTTAAATATTGTTCAAATGCCAACAACTCACTAAATACATAATCAAAGATGTGAGAAAAATCAATCAATAAACAGCCTGCAAACAATTGTTAAGAAAAATTGAGGGAATATAAAATTGAAAAAAATCACAGATCAAAGAACAAGTAACTGATTATTTTTTTTATCCTAAAAGTTTGCAAAAAAATTACTTACATATTATTATTATTTGAAAAAAAAAAGGAAGTAATGAATTTTGTCTATGTAATAATTTAAATGATATAGGTTATAAAGATTCATTCAAATGCAAGAGTAAATTAAATTGATTTCTATGGGCAACTCAACAATTAATGGTTTTTGGAAAATTTATTGAAATTGTTATATGGAGAAAATAATATAAGATGAAGAGGAAAATGTATATCCCAAATTGTGACCACAAAAGAAACTCACTAAAGGAAAACCTTGGGAGTACTGTATTTACATTGGATTTAATTGCTAAAGTAGTTGAAGTATTCATGTGTCATATGAATCAAAATAATTGGACAAGATCAAGTTATCAGCCAGGAATAAATAAAAGGCAAATTATTTCTGGCAGAGATAAGTATGCATTTTTAAAATTATTTAGAACTAAAGTAGTAATAGATAATAACAGAATGAGCTATGAATGGAAAAGTATATATCATATTTAAAGATAAATCTTAAAACCTGTTTGAATAAAATTTTATTTGAAGAAATGAGTAAAACTGAACCGTACTAATTTTAATATAATTTTTATGTAAAGCTTTAAAAAATTAGACTGTGTATTTATATGTGTACAGAATAACAGCGATCTGCTAGCATGAATGAAAACATTATTTATCATCCAGAATTGGAAAAAAAAAGATAAGTGTAAAAAAGTAAAACCATCCCAGAAAATATTTAATAAAGAATAAAATGCATGGAGAATAAATTGTTGAATAACAGATTAAATAAACCTTAGTGCATTAGGAAATATAAAATGTCTGTGGAAGGTAATCTTATTCTACTGTTAAAAAAATGGGAAATGCTTTCTTCCTAATAATAATAGTAATCAAAAATAAGCAAGGAATCAATCAAATGCTGAATCATTTATTACAAGCCCAAGGAGTATTTAAATTAAAATATAAGACATGTTGCAGGTAATCTTTAATTACTAAAGGAAAATAAATTAAAAAAACCGCTACATTGTCAATAACCCGATGTTATGTAAATTTTGATAATTAAAATAATCTTTAGATGAGAATAAATGGAGCAGAAATGATTGTAATATTAACATGCAACTAATAGAGTGTTTGAAATGAAAGTGTTTGAAACAAAAGTGATATTAATATTGATGTGCAACCAGTCTGAATCCTGTGGAATGATTGTAATGTCAGTAAGTTAGTTTTTTTTGTTTGTTTGTTTGTTTGTTTAGGAGCTTATATTTAAAGAGAAAAAAAAAGCCGGCAACATGACATTTGTATATACATTAATCCTATACTTTAAATATAGTTTTTTATTACAATGGGGGGGGGGTAGATCAATAGATTGTGAAGTTAATAATTAATGTAATTTGGTTATCTATGTCATTATTTATATTAAAAGTTATATTTTTATCAAATATTGTTATATAATTAAAATCAATACATATGATTAATTATTTAATGAAATATATCATAAAAGTAACTAATAATATGTATGACATAACAAAAAGACAGGTTGGTGTTTAAATGTAAGTTATTGAAAATGTGAAACGATGATATTTTAAATTTGATCTTCTGTTTTATGATGAACAATCTAAGATAATCAGACTATATTATAAGTAATTTTAGTTTGTAATTTGTAGAAACAATTAGTTATTAGAACGATATCAAACAAATATAAGTTAGAAATATAAAGGTAATAATTAAGTTGTTAGATAAAGCTGAGATAGGTAGTTTATTTAGAATACACCAAAGAGTGGTCTATTAATATTTAACTGGATCCCATAAATTGTAGATTAAAACTATTGCATGGAGATATAGGGATTCAGATTTAATAGTACACAGTATACAATTTTTATTGGTTGTATTTTAGTTATATATATGTTGAAAGTAAAACTATAGAAAGATGGAGTTTGAGATCGAAGAACTAATTGATGATTTTATAATTATTATCGTAATATCTTTTTAGAAAAAAATAAATAAATAAATAAAGATCAAAAGATGAGTATCATGGAATCTACAAAAAAAAAAAACCACGAAATAAAAAAAAAGACCTTTCACCGTATTTTTTTTTCTCATATGTCATGGCAACCAACTACTCGCATGCAAGGCGGATGCGATGACCTCTCGGCTAACAACACTTGACACCTTTCACCGTATTATAATAAGATTATTGTATTGAAACAAGAATATAATAATTAATGTTTTATTTTGTCTTTATAAATTAAAGCCTAACTTATATTGAATTGATAATTGTCAGAGGGGGGGGTGACTATGTAATGGAGACATCTGATTTGTGAAATATATATATATTTAAAGGTAATATTACAATAGCACCATATTATATGAAAAGGTTTTTTTTTTTATTGTAAATATCTAAAAGGTAAAATAGGGAATCGAAATTTTTCAATTGTTTATAGTATTATTATATTGGTTTATAATTGTATTACTATTGTTGTTTTAAATTACCTGTTGGTTAAAATATATATTATAATAACTTGTAAATAATATGAGTAAAATTGTTATTTTGAAAGTAAACTTGAGTAGTAAAAGTTGCATTTTTTTGTGGGAGTCATTGTCACTACATCACCTAAACACAAAGTGTACAGTTTGAGATTAAAATAAGAAATTAATCCAGTTGAGAACAATATAACAGTCCATTAAGCACTTATTTCTTAAAAGAGATTTTAACTTACTGTAAGCTGCCTTGATCACATACATAAGTTATTGATAATATTGTAAGTTATTAAAGTATGCTTATTTATAAGGAATTAAATTATGAATTACTTATTGTTAAAAGTATCACATACAATTACAATTTAGATAATAATATTAGTTTAAGAGTAAGTATTAGGGGACATAAATGTAAAATAGTAGTACAATTTTAATTATAGATTCAGGTTATAAGTCTTTTTTTAAATGGCACTGCCTATAGAGTTCAGTAAAATCTCTCTTGATATTTTATAGGTGGATTAAATAACTAATTAAAATCAATGATTATCCTGGGATCTCCTTAGTATAAACTTACTATTATGATTATTGCTAATTGTAATCCTATAGAAGTAATAACAATAAAATTCAATATACAATAATATGATTGTATAATTTCTTCAATAGTTAATTGAAAGTTAATAATTATAGATGTTTTATTATATTCATTTAATCATTATTGTTAGTTATGAGAATATGTTGTTACTGAATAAGGAAGAGTGTCTAGGTATTCTCATACCATTGGATAAATACTTTGAAATTTATTTAATGTTAAAGGGTATGCAATCTTATTGATAGGATAGGAGAGTCTCACAATTGTCATGATTAATTAAACATAGTTAAAAATGGTAAGTCTATTAAATGATACCTAAACAGAATCATAGGATAGCCTAATGTAGTGACTTGGCATATCTGCTAGGGGTCATCCTACCTATTAACAGGGGACAAATATACACATATAATAGTCAACATATTTACTATATGGATATTTTTAACAAGCACATATATACATACTTAATAACAACTTTATTTTAAAATTATAATACATATATAAATTACAATATCAACTTTTTTTTAAAAAAAAAAATGGAATAATGCAGCAGCTGTGTAAAAATAAATGGAATAATTATTATCATATATATATATATTCTAACCTCCCCCCGCGCGCGCGTCATCACCCCAAAATTATACTGTTTATAACGAATATTCCGGGTTCTAGCTCAGTTTAACAAAATAAATAAATGAAATATCCAGCATTAATTAAAATGATTACTAGCTCTAATTTCTCTTTAAAATTACAACTACGGTTATATTTCCAAAATAAATTAACAAATATTTATTATTTTCATGAGACATGGAGCGACGACACGGGGAACGAGATAGACTACATTGAGATATTATCCACATGATACTATCTCAATGGCATAAAAATACTATTCCCCCTTTTTACCATTCCAAATAACTAACTTATAGTATTCTTACGACTTTTAAAGCACTTTTCACTACAATTAAAATAATAATCATGTCTTAATATTCTTTGTAATAAGAATCTAGCTCAATTAAATAAAATTAAGTAAATAAATAGAATAAATAAAATAATATCAGATCTCAGGTTCATAAATTGTATTCTAACTGATTTAAAATTACGGTAGTAAACTATGAAAAGGGAATTTTATGTCATAAATTCACTACGCAGTTACTAACAATAATAAATAATAATAATAATACCAATAGTATAATATAATCTTATTACTTTCTGAATGAAATAAATAATTACTTACGTGGCAGTATTTTAATAATCTGACAACAGAATACGTGTGGCAACATTAGCATATATTTTAATGTAATATGGTGGCAACCAACTTATGACCAATAAATGATATAATTATGATCCTTTAATTTTATCACACAAATAAATTTTCAAATTACTTATAACACTTTTATGTTTACCCTTTGTGCAAACGACTATATGTCTGTTGCAATTATAAGTGTATTGCGATATCATGTATCCCCGTGGAGAAATAACAACGAAGACACAAGCTTTAAAATAAATTTACAACAAAGTTTATTAATAACATAAACAAATAACAATATTTTACATTATGTACATGGATATCCTTACTCTCCTATCACAAAATTATTTTACTAGTTTATAAAATGAAATCAAACTTCTACTTATTTTTTCTAGTTAACTCTTATCTTTTAAAATGCTTAAGAAAATACAGTATTATTATTATTGGATTTCTGATTATAATTTAGCTTGTTACAAAATGTATTTATCATATAATTATTATTAACACTTTATATTCCTACTATTATTATTAAATTTATATTTTTACAATTTTACATTCATAGTAAACATTCCACAAAAACAATAAAATTCTATTTTTTTTTTTTTTATGTTAGTTGCATGGAATCCCACTAATTCAAACATTCTTCTACATTCGGTATTCGGTTTGATTATTCATTATCCGATGTTTATTAATCTAATATATTCATTCAAGCCTTACTTCGGATGGTAATTACAATTATTATCACACCATGCACAAATATATGTCTATTACACATTATTGAATTATTTCTTATTAAATATGCAATATTTATTTTTCCAAAAAAAAAATATTATTTAACACATTTCAAATTTTATTATCACTTAAAACTTTGTTTAGATTTTTTTTTTTTTTTTAAAAAATCTTATATTCACTTCCGAATTACTTTTAAACTGTATCATATGATTCTTTCTCTCTTTATGATATTTTGTACTTTCACTTTTAAAGTTACACAATTCTAACACATTCCAGTAAATAAAATATTCTTACATAGACGATAACGTATCTTCATTTCTATTTTATTCATTATTTCTGTGAAAATATCTTTCTGACGATGCAGATTCACGAAAACAAGGATAGCGAAAATAGATGCACAGGATCAAAATATAACTAGAATATTATCCGTCATAAACCTTGACAATAATGGCACAGTGAATTTAAAAAGAACACTATAGAGGAGTGACCTTTATCTGTCTACCAACCTCTATTACAGGAGTGATGCTAAAGCTATTTCTTCAGCTTTATATGACATCAAAGAGTTTAAAAATACGCAAAAAAAACACTGTCCAAAATATATGTTCAGTGATAGGGCTTAGTTAGCTATACTGAAATCACACAAACTAACTATGATCCAAATACTTTATTTTTCTTATTTCTTAACAAAACATCATCTTGGTTTCCTCTACACTAGTACTACCAAGTCACTATCCGATCTTATTTCTCAAGATTTTTCTATACAGTACATCGACAAATTCCTATCTGCATTTCTAACAATAATAAAATTCATTTATTTCAAAACTATATCGCTGTTCTTTAAGAAAATCTCTTTACTACTTTCCTCGTATATTTATCATATACAAACTATTTTAAAATATTTGAATACTTTACAACATGAAAGTTCAAAAGAATCACACAATTGTTCTGTTATATTATATTATTAATTGTACCTTAAATAACTTATTGCTTGCATATTTAAAATTACTCCTATCTCATAACATGTTTTAATGTTGTATAAAATATGTACATAGAATTTAAACTTTCACACATCATTCTTAATCACTCGATGATCTAAAAAAAATACATTATGCATTATAAATAAATATCCAAATTACCAAAACGATCTTTATCTTCTCGATCGTGTTCTGTAGGCTTCACCATCCCATTAATTCTTGTAGATATTAAACTACTTTATTTTTAAAACAATATTTCTATCATTCCATTAAGCTATTATATTTAAATCTCATTATTATTAAATTTATGTTTATATGTTTCCCTAATCTCACCTAGCATTTTATATTTTAAATATAATCAGTAAAAATATTTAAAATTATATTTACGGTACTTCTTTTTCGAACTTGCTTGAAAATTGTTCATATTAAAGCTAAAAAAAAAATATTTTATTTCTCCTTCAGTCACTTAATGTTCTATTTTAAAGTAAAACAATTACTACTCTGTTTAATAAATATTCGTATACGACAATCCTTGGTTTTCATAACATTGAACACAATTATTAATTCTGATATTCTTTTCTAATATTGTCTGCTAGTCTTTTCCCGCGCGACTTTTCCAATGCATCTTTTAGGTACTTTATGTAAATCTTCAATAATTTTCCTGTTTCCTGGATCCATTTTCATTAAGTAATTTAATTTTATATTTTTCAGATCAAGCATTTCCTCCATTGAATACTTTATAATATTTTAAACTCTTCTTATTAGATAAAGTTTTTCGGTTCCTTTCCATAAAATACATAATAGCACTTTCATATTATTCCATGACTTTTCTTTATTTCAAAATTCTTGTATTATAATTTTAATAATGTTTTCCTTTAAAAGATAAACATTCTTTCTTCATCATTATTTTCTTTATAATAAAAACGCATATTAAATTTTTCCATAGAGAAGAATAAATAAATTTAAATTAGCCTTGTAAAATTGGTGCATCAGAATTTTTTTTCTGACGGCAAGTAACTTCTCTTTAGATTTTCATATAGCGTCCCAATTATATTTCTCTGAGTTCTAATACTAAGTTTCTGGTTGAGCATAAATAAAGCTGTTTTAAGACAATTTCCAAATATTTTTCTTTCAGCAATATTTTTAGGTAATTTTCCTTGTACTTCCATCTCTACTGTAGGTTTTTTGGTTAAACTTGAATAAATTCCCTGGTAAGATAACTTTTAAAATTAGCAATCCATGTCGATACAGTCAAAATATATTATATGTTATAGAAGAACTTTTAAAATAAATACCAAATTTTAAATTTATATCACTTTTCAGCTACGGTGTTATCAGCTACAAAAAAAAATATGTTACTTTCACTTTCACTTACACATTACTTCTCCCCCCCGCTTCGTATAATTCTTATATTTTGTCTGCTAATTTACCTCCGTTGATTGGTTAATGACTTCTTTAGTGCGAACAAATTTACACATTTTGTTATATAACAGATTAGACTTTTAAAATAAAGAATTGATGACGTCATGTCTCAAAATATTATTTAGACTAGTATTTTTAAATTCAATTATAGTTTTATAAAATTATTTAAACTTTTAAAACAATTATTAAAACAATATTTAATATTTTAACTTTTACTTTAATGATCGATGGCAATTATATTTAGTTTCAAATTCACAAACTTTATTATTATTTTAACAAGCGTGTGTGTGAAGGTATATAATATACAGTCACGTGTTTACTAACTTTATCAAATAATTTTTTATTTACGTCTCGGTCTAAATTACCAAAACTGATATTCTTTATAAAAATTTGGAAAATAATTTTAAAATGTTGAACCAAATATAATTCTCACCATCCTAACGTTTATTAATAAAATATACTCTATTAATTTTGATTATTAAATACAATTATAACACTACATATAGCATTTATTTAATTTATTAGTTTTAAAATATTATATTCAAATTATTATTATACTTTTAAACTATTTATAGCTGTGTTATTTTATATGGCCAGCTTTTACAACCATAAGCAAGGATGTAATTAAGCTTTATTTAACTGTTTTCTTTTAAATTAATTTATTACATTTTTATATACCAAGTATTTTCAGCCTTAAATTGTACTATAAAATATAATTATCCTATTATTATTTATATATCATACAAGCATAACTTAAAATTTAAAATTTTTTTTAGTAATTGACCTTTCTACCTTACCATGACCTACAGACAAGGGCACAATATATATATATATATATGAGTGTTTCCTTAATCACACTCCCTCAAAAAATAATACAAATTGCTGTATCTTTTTTTATCAATGTATAAATGGATGATAATGAAGTATGAGACTATTACTCCTTTGATGATATCAATGGATCAGATTGGTTATCAACTTCATATGATTTTGAAGTCCTAATTATATTTTTTACTTCAGAGTAAAGTAGACAAATATAATGTGATACTGGATATTTTATTTATGCTAACAGACAAATGATTTTTATTCTGGTTTTTGAAAGCATGGAAATTTTCAGATTTTTAAATAACTCTTATCTTTATTATATAAATTAAAGGATTTCACAAATCCTTAAATGTTTTCTCTACTTTGCTATTTTATGAGCATATGTTTGATTAGTATTTTTTTCAATAATAATTTGAGCTTCATTCATTCTAATCAAACATTTGACTTGGGAAGACATTCTTTTTCTTTGATATTTTTATTAAATTCTTTTGAAAACAAAATAATAGCCTCACTATCAGAATAGATATCTCTTTGTATATATTTATTTTGATTTTTGAATATTTAGTACCATCTTCCGCTTTCAGTGAATAATTTGAAATCACTCTCTTCAATGTATCTTTGGTGAATGTTTTCATGCAGTCTTAAAACTCTTTAACACAATGCAAGATTATCTATTGGAATGCCACAAGTTTAATATATTTCAGTTGAATTAATTTTGTACTTTAGATAAAATTTTAATCTTTAAAAATTACAAGTGTTAGTGACATTAATTTGCTTTTCTCTTTTCATTATTTCATAAATAAATGATTCATTTTTTAAAATAAATACCAATTTCAATATATATAAACAAAATTATCCCAAATTTACAACTCAACCAGATTAGCCCAAAAATAAACTCTAAAACACAACCAATGATTTCACTGCTGCAAGTAGACTTCTCAAGTAAAGATAACTAAAAAATAACAACATATTTAACCAAAACATTAGCCCCAATTACACTTATATCCCATATACCTTTAATATTAAAAGAACTTTAAATAAGTTAATTGCTTTAGAATCATACATTTTTAATAATAAAGATTATTTAATTCTTTTTATTTCATTTTTCTCAAAGAAGACAATGTTAGCCTCATCAAATTAATAGTGGCCTGTATCTTTTTCATGGATATATAAAGCAGAACTAAGATATTTATTTCTAAACCTACTTTTATGTACCTTTGCTCTTTCATTTAAGCTGAAACTACAATGACCTATATATACCTTCTTACAAAAACAATGGATATAGGAATAGTCTTTCTATCAAAAAATTCCTTTGTTTTATTTAAGAAATTATTCAAAGTAGTACTTTTCCAAACAATTTTCTTATTTTAAACAAATTATTATTTTTAGATACAATTCTATAAGAAGATAATTTACATGGCAAAGAAATAAAATCATATTTTTCTTTATTCTTTACATCATTACAAGTATTATTATTCTTAAATAAAATACTTTTAACAAATTTATCAGAATAGTCAATGCTTAAGTAATCTTTATAAAATTGATCTTTTTAAACAAAGCTATCCCATTAGAATTATTTAATCTCTTATTTCTATAATTGTTATATTATTTATATTATTGTTATAGAAATAAGAAATTAAATAATTCTAGTGGGGTAGCTTTGTTTTAAAAAGATCAATTTTATAAAGATTATATGGTACAAATATATTGGCATTTGGTAAAAGCTAAAATTAAACTGAGAGACTGCAAATCTCTCGCTCACAACCAATCAGATTGTAAATACAAGACAGAGAATTTAACAAGAAAAGGGTGGTCCAACCCTATTCTTTACTTGTCTTTGTATATATCCAAGCCAGTCTAAATTACTTAGATCTGAAAGCATGAATCTTAAATATCTTCACACTTAACTCACTGAGTCTAAATTACAAACATACAGCGTGAAATCCAACAATTTACTACGCAGTAGTTTTTAGATGTTATAAAAATAAATTTAGTGATCTTATTAAAAGATGCAATTAAAATTTTTTAGTTTGTATAATTTTTTTTTTAAACTACAATGAAAGTTACATTTTTTATTCATATTTTTTTTTATGTGATTAAAAATAAAAGTTAAAATTGGAAAGAATAAAAGATAGGCAGATAACTAATCCAGATAAACTCAAAGAAAGAATTCTACATGCAGATTTTAATTATTAAAATCTTTCTAATTCCAATTAAAGATGGCAGAATTATGTTTAAAAAAAAAAGAGTTTGTAACTTAAATTTAAAAAAGAATGTACAAGATTATTATCTTGTATGTTGATAAAAATACAAAAGAAAATATGCGCAGAAATCTGAAAACTGGACCTCTAGTATAAAAGGAAGAATACCAATGTGATCAAGGTCTTATCTGTTTTTCTTTTGGCTGGAGTAGACTGAAGCTTTTGACATCATTCATCATGAAGATCATCAATCCCAGAAAACCTTTCGGACTAGCCTTTAGAACCTGGATCAAAAACAAATTAAAACTAATGGCCACAAACTCATTTTACCTCATGAAAAACTATGCATAGTAATCGACAATCTTTGTAAACTCGCTAAACTTACCAGTAAGCTAAGATTAACTATTCCCGATTGTGACTAAATTAAGCATTTGCAAACCATTCTCCAATAAGCTTATAATATAATCCTGATAGAGACATTAAATTTTATTATTCAAGAGACTTTTGTTTATCTAAGTGTAATATAAACTGTTTTAATTAATTGATTTATGTCTGGATTAGCTTACGTGTAGTCTTTCCAACTTATTAGTAATTTATCTTTAAATATTTTAATTTGTTAGAATAAAATATTTATTTCTAATATCAACTTTTTATTGTACATTATTAATGATAGTTATTTCATTTATTAATGTTTAGTTTATGAGCATTTGAATATATAATTGACCTTGCCAATATTCTTATTTCTTAATTAAGTCAGAATTTTTTTACTTAAAATAACTAAGTTATGGGAAACAAAAACCCAATCTTTAAAATTATTACTTTATAAGTTATGATATACTTGATGCAGAATCAGTGAGTCTAATGACTTTGGTGCCCTCTTTTATAAATTAAAAACTGATTCTGCCCGCAATTAAAATCGCAATAATTCTTCGGTCGAGTTAATCAGGAAATATAGCTATGTTTTTAGAAATACAAACAAGATATTTCCTTATCCATAGTTTGATTAACTTTCACTTTATAGTGTGTAATAAGATGGCCTACTAAAAACTACTAAAACATAAAAAATGTTACAATATATTGTGTTAGTCAGACATTAAAAAGTTGAAAGGAAAAAATTAAATCAAGCTTATAATATATGAATTCAACTAAATACATTATATATAGACACACATGATAGCACAGAAACACATGAATTATAATTACACCCACTTATGCCTATCTCTAAACAGATATCTCTAGCATACCTACAAACAATAGATTCAAGTTTTTCTTAACTTTTAAGACTTTAAAAAATAAGCAGCTGAAAAGGTATATGTAAAAATTTTAATTAAAGATTTATTCACAATTTTTTAAATAAATTGATTTGCTTAAACCATGACACTTTCAAATCCTGTTGCCATAAATAAGTTTAAAATTATTAATAGAGAGATTAGTGTCATTATATCAACCTTTAAATTCCTTTATTTCAAATGATGGTTTTATATAAAAATTATTGGAAATAAATCTGCTAAAAATCTTTTAAGATTTTTATTTTAATTTTTATACTTTTTCATTTAATATCTAAATAATTCTTTTTTAACTAGAATGGAATTTTTTGTTTTATCATATTCTTTTGAAAGCCTTGTGATGTCAACTTTTAAAGTTGTATAAAGTAACCTGTTTCTCTTAATAAATTAACTATATATAATTACATCATTGGCGAATTATTTTAAAAATTGTAAAATTTACTGCTTACAGGCATTAAAGGTAGCTTAACTGACTCCCTGAACCAAGTTGTTATTGATGCACTGTAACATGTTCAACAACTGTACTACATGATTTAGGAATGGAAAAAAAACTCTGTAAAATGAAAAAAAACAAAACAATGTTGAATGAATTTCTTTGCTGTAAGTAAAAATTTTCTTATTCATTAGATATACCTTCCATGTTTATTTGTTAATTATCTAATCTCAAAGTTAAATCAAAATTTAATATTTGCTTCTGAAATATCTGATATTATTTATGAGCTTGTCAATTCTAGTGAATTCTCAAAACAATAGTGTCTTGTCTTGCATTGGTGGTCAAGAGGTCAGCGCGACTGCCTTGCACTAGCAGGCAGTTGCCCGGGTTGCGGGTTCGCATCCCGGCCAATGCTATAACACTTAAAAAAAAATAGTGTCTTATTACAATAAAATAAATAAACTAAGATCCCATGAGGAAAAAGGCAGTTAAATGCTTAAAATTAGTAAACTTTTTTTAAATTTAATTACATAATGGGTCATTTTTCTTATACATTTCTATGTGAACATTTTATAAAATTTAATGAATATTTTATTTTAGAGATCATTTATATTATTATAGAAAAAAAGGAGTAGGATAGAAAATTACAAGATCTTTAATATACGTTTGCTCACCTAGATAAATATTTGATCTTTTTTTAATTTTTGCCATGATCTATGTTTTTAATAATTATTGGTAAAAGGAATTGATTCACAAGTATCAATCAGATATTTTTGTATTTATTAATTTGTTTCCAGTCAATATATAACTTTGTCATTAATTTTAACATTTTGGGGTGTTATGATAGTGCTTCTATTGTTTCAGATTTTTTTCACTATTTTCTTGTTATCTGTAACATTAGTTTGTTATTTGCTTTTTTGTGTGGTAGAAATTGGAGATAAAATTATTAATTTAAAAAAATCTGAAGATATTAGTGTTATGCAGACCTCAAGCAAATTTCTAAACTCAAAGAAAACTGACTATATCCTGATTGGTTGAATCATAATACAAAGAAGCTGCCAGCATCCATGATTGGCAGATTATTTGGTCTCAGGCTTTTCTGAGCATGCTTTTTCCTTTTACTATTTCAGAGAAAAAAATTGTAATTTTCAGTAATTTATTTGTATATTTAAGTTTATTTATGCTAGATATTCCTAAAATATTTATTTTAAATCAAAAAATATATGATCACAATTAGATTTTACTTTAAAATGTTCGTTTTTAAAGAGACAAATCTTAAATCTATAGTTACAATAAAGCAGAACATGTTAATTATTAAAACAAATTGCTTTTATAAATGCTGGAAATAAAAACCTGTAAAATTTTAATAAGAAGTTTAATTTTGACTTATAATACTACAACTAAATTTCATTTTATTTTAATTATACAACATATCAAATATCTGTCTAAGGTATTTTCTCAAAGAAATCTAAAATAAAATGCTATTATTATTTTTTAATTTTATTTATTAATTCATAAATTTGCATTGCTTTATTGCATTTACTTTTTAATTTTAAAAAAAGCAATAAAATCAAATAATAGCAAAGTTAAAAAGTGTTAAGTATTGCTCTTTTCTCTTTGATTGACTTATTTCTTTGTAAGTTGTCTCTACATTATTTGTGAGGTTATTTCAGGAACGTTTTTGGAATAACTAAAAATGTTATTTTTGTGCTGAGTGAAATAAAAATATAATCATCCTTTGCCATTAGCAGAGGGTTATCACACTTTTCTGGACATTGTGCTTTTGGTTGCCTTTCTAATTTTTGCAATCAAACATCTATTTATCACACACATCTTAACTAACTTACCACAATTTCAGTTTTTAAATTCTTGCTTAACAAATAAATAATTTCCAGTACATTTCTGTTATACAATTTTTAATTATTTGCAGTTGATATACCACCATTTTTGTTTCAAATTTAAATGTTAAGTCATAACTAGAAATAAATAATGAAAAACAATGTTTTGCATTTATGAATATACTCTTCTATATATACAAATATTATTGAAGAAATCTATTCTACATTTATCTAACACAATTCATTTCATTTCACCAATACTAAATATTAAAAAAAATACAAAAAAAATAAATTATTCTCTGCTTTCTTAGATATTTTCTACAAACTACAAGGATATTAACTAGTAAATATCAAAAATCTCAGTGACTTTAATTATGAAGATTTTCCTTATATTCCTGACTAACTAGGCAGCTTAATTTGTATGAACAAAATATTATTAACATTCTAGAAATCATTCTTTGAATTGATGTGACTTAACAGAACTAATAGCATAAATTGAGAAGCCAAAAAGATGAAGTTCTAGTTACTCCTTCCAGTTGCATTAACATAAAAATAAGAAATGGCATAGATGTTAATACACATATCCTTATTTATCATGAATTTACAATTTGAGTGTTATATTAATATAGTTAAAATTTTCATTGGTTAATAATGACACTTTACTACTCATCTCTTTCATGAGATTAAAAAATACAACAATAATGAATGAAACCAAAAGACATTTTGAGAAAGATTATTAAATCCAAACATGTTTACACTTTTTATACTTTTTCTCATACAAATATGTGATTTCTAAATCATACTTTTGACTAAATAAGATTCAATAAATTTTTCAGTTTTTTATCTAATACTTTAAGTTTCTAATATGTTAATAAATATGTCATTTGAACGGTGTTGTTTTTTCCTCATGGAGATTGTCATCATTAGCAGCTATTCACAGACAAGCTGAGTTATTCCAATTCCAGAAGTGTTTAGAAACTAACAAAAAAAAGATTAGTGTTACAATTGCTGTGCTTGTATTTAAAGAATGGAAATATGATCACACATAAGATTTTAATGACACAATGTGCAGAGAAATAATTGATTAAATGAGAGATGTATAAAATAGTGCTCTATACTGATATAAATTAAAAAAACTTATTTAAAAAGTATTATTATACCAAAATCCAAATTTCCAAAAAAATGTTTTGTGCTTAAATTACAAAACATATAATCAATCTATTTGCTTGTTTACTTTTATTCTTATACAACAATATTATGAAAACAATGTTCCAATTAAACAGTATAGTTTTTATTTAAATATAAAGAAAATTCATGTGATTAATAACAATTAATACCTATCATTCATTTATTACCATAAAATGTGTAAGTAACTGCTTGGAAAAAAATTCAATCCTATAATAACATCTCTATGAATGGGAAAAAAATGATCAGGAAAAGTACTTTTTTGGTGTATTCTTTAAATAATGATATAAACTTTTGGGTCAAAGATGTTAGTAGCAGCAAATCATGGCCATTCCAACTCAGAAAAGAAAAAAAACAAGGATAAAAAGACTATAATAATAATCTTCTTAAGCTGCTGTTTTTTTAATTTTTTTCATGAATTTTACTTTTTTTGGAATAGTTTTTGCTGCTTATTATATTCTATTCTTAAAGACATCTTTCTATTAAAAATAATAAATGATGCATTTTTTAGTGTATAGTTTACTCATATTAGTAGAAAATTACCAAATTTTTAAAATCAATTAAGTACCATAAAGCAAAAATCCAAAAAAAAAAAGTGAAAGAAAATCATGCAAGAGTCATCAAAATTGGTGCAATATCTTATATAAAAAACAAGATTTCAAATTTATGCATATAATACATAGATATAATAGATCAAGGATAAAGGTATAATATTCCTGTTACATTTTTGATGTTGTGTAATGTTTCTCTTATATTTTTTAGATACTGACAAAACTTGGATGCAAACAAACATTTAATTTTATTTTTGCTGTTTGTAATCAAATAGTCTGATTCCCATCTGCTTTGATAAAATTCACTTTTTATCTTGAATTTTTCTTTTCTGTTATAAATGGTTGCTTGCCAATAAATAGTAATAAAATTTAGTAAGTATCAATAGATTACTAAGGATAAAATGAAATCAAATCACAATATATATTTAATAATTTTATGAGCAGCAGTGATACAATCTCAATAGCTGAATAAAAGAAGAATGTTAATCTTAGAATAAAATATGATATAAATGGTGGGTGAAAGAAAAGGGTCAAACATGTACAGAAGGTAGTAATTATATAAAGCAGAATAAACTACTGAAAATAAAATTTTGTTTTCAAAGAAACCAATTTTAAACTAACGTTTTTGATTTATTTTTGCAAAATAAGTAATTATAAATTAACAATATCTTTATATAAATTTCATAGTTATGTTATAATTTTTAATCCATACATTTAAGCCATCATATAGATATAATTGACAATTTTAAAACTAACTTTTTAAATTTATTTTGAAAATCAAACAATTACAAACCAACAAATGATAAATGTACTTTTTTATAGTAGTTAATTTCAACATTATGTTTTTCCTATCCTTTTTTTTTTTTTGTATTGTCACCATTTTTATTACACAATCTACTGAAACAATATTTAATATTATGCCATAACATTTTAACATATTATAAATTAATGCTATTTATTTAGATTGTTTCTGTTTTTATTAGTTTATATTACACAATAAAGTTTTAAATTACATTCACTGTTTTTTTTTATTGGTTGTGTTTTTTAGAACATCAATATTTGTTTTATTAAGGTTTAGTGAATAACATTTTTAGACTAGATGATTATATCTCATGTACAAATAATATGTAAATTATGTCAGCAATGTTTAACCAAACCTTGAAACATATGCTAATTTTAACATGAATTAAATTTTATTTTGCTGAAAAATAAAGTTCATGTTTTATTCAAAATATTTGTTAACTAGCTTTTTGCTGGGATATGGAATGCAAAAATAAAATATAAAAGTGGCAAAAAATTTTCAGAATTTCTGCAGATTTATTTTAAAATATGTATTAAGTTTTTATTGATTCACCTAATATTAAAAAAAAAAAATACATAAGTATATAATGATGTGAAAACACCAAATAAAATTACCAACATTGAGGTTATTAATTATTCTTCTCTTTCACTTTCTTTGCATATCTTCATATATTCATATATATATATATTGTTTATAATACTTCTTTCATATACACTTCAATGCAAACAAATTTTCTTAAAAAACTTTTTTATTTTCCAACTGCTGGACAGTCGAAACTGTACAGAAAATAAAGAAGTTTTTTTAAGAAAATTTGTTTGCATTTAAAAAAGTGTATATGAAAGTATTATAAGCAATATATATATATATAGGTTATCAATTAATGATAAAATTAAAATATTCAATATGCATTCAATCTAAATTATTTTATTTTATCACATTATGGGCTATATGCAGTCTGGGTAACACAATTTGGATAGTCTTGATGTAATTAATGGAGTAATTCTCTTTTTCAGGTTATAAAGAAGTAACATTCTGTTGACAAAGAAGGAAGTATAAAATACATCCACCTATTTTTAAACTTTTGAGATTTTTGATAATTAGTAATGCAATATTCTATCTGGCTGATATACTGAATTTTCTTTGTATTTCCATCAATGTTGACAAGAGTAAGCTTATAATCATCAAAAACTTAAAGAATAGATAGATTTATTTTATTTTTATCCTTTCTTAACAGAGTATTATTTATTTATAGCTTGAAAAAGAGAGTGGTTTACTGCATTAATTTATAGATATATAGTAATCTAAAGAGATGAGTGACAAAAGACAAAATAAGTAAACCACATCAGTGCACAACAAAGTACAAATCAAAAACATTAACTTTCTGTAGCCAAGATCAAATTGCAATGTAAAAGTATTAATGATAAATGTTATTAGCTATAACTAAGCTCAGTAGGATCAAATAATAACATATGTCACAACACCAATATGTTAAGGGGAAATACTATAATAAAACAATAAAATATAAAGTAACACTAATAATAATTAAGAGGAAGAGAAACCTTAACTCACTCTAGCATACATAGAAGAATCTTAATATTGTAAATATATGCCATTAAGGTTACATTTAAAATTTGTTCTTTAAGATCTAATACAACTATCTTTTTTTTATTATTCACATTGTAAAAATCTTCTAATCCTTTTACAAGCATCTTCTAAGCAACTATTTGCTTTGATCAAATAAAATAATATTTAATTTTTAAATATTTAGAAATGTTTTTTTATTTATTTATGCCACTCAAAATTTATCTTATAAATATAAAATCTCAATACTAAAATAAATTTAAAAATACAGCTCATGAAATTATATAAGGTATCTTAAGGCAATATGTTTTCATAAATCTTGCCAACTCTTTAGATTTATTCAGTATTGAATAAAATCCTAGTTAAAATACAATAAATAAGACATACATAATTATAACAATAATATTACTAATTTAATAAAATACAACATAATCTTTTAAATTTAGAATAAAATAACGAATAAGCTAGGATTATACTCAGATATTAAGAATGGGTATGGGATTTGATAGCCATCCTAAATTTCTTAGAATAAATCTACATTAACATGTTCTAAATATAAATTAGGTTTGTGCACAAATTGATTCTTATCAAAATAATAACAACTATAATCTTCTAATATGAAAATGATGTAAAATGAACATGTACAGTAATTTGAAATTTTCAAATTGAATTAGTTAAAGTGATCCAAATTGACAAACAAATTGTAATTCTTTATTAAGCAAATACATATTTCTTAGCCATTCTATTAATGTTTAAATAATGTAATAAATAGTGACTTATAAATTTAAATGTCATGTACTTTTATAGTAAATACACTAAAATAATTGTATAATCTTCTTCAAAATTTATCAGAAAATTCAAAAATTTCCATGCTGTTTTATTAAAATACACTCCATTGGATTAGCAAAAATAATTCATCATATAAGCCATTGTATTAAAGTAGGTTTTGTATTATTTCATTATCAATTTCTTTTCTTTTTGAGGGGAAAAGTAAATGAAAATCTTTATAATAAAGTATATATATATATATATCTTCAAGCTATTTTTCAAATAATAGTAAATAACATCTTTTAAAATAATGATTTCCACAAGTAAGCTTACTATTCTTGAATTATAAATTATTTTAGTCAATTCTTTTTCTTTTGTAGAACTAGATTATTATTGGACTCCAAAAATATTCGCAATATCAATTTATAGTTCTTATTTGAATTAAAGTCTTTACTCCATGTAAATTAATTTTAAATAATATATTGACTTAGGAATCTTATGAAGAAGTTATTAAGAAATTATTAGCATTTTTGGTAATATTCTTGCCAATAATAAAATTAGATATTCCGTGGCAATTTTAATTGTAAAATAGATATTCAATTTCCAGTTATAGTAATAGCAATCACAATTATTTTCTAAATTTTCCATCATTGCAAATTTTTAAATACTAGTCCAATAATTGTAACAACAAATTATATTACCATGATAGAGATTTTAGTTCCCTTGGTGTCTCTGTTCAGATCTTTGTGGCAATATATAAATCTAGCCTAACATAGAGAATTTAATAAAACAAATGTTTTACAGAAAATTCGACTTTTTTTAAAATTTAGTAGAGTTAAAAATTCAACTGCTACAAACAAAATTAAATTGATTGAGAACCTTGAGAAAATGAAGAGAGAGAATGATGTCAGGTGTCTGTCTCATCTTATTTATACTCTTGGTCATATGACCATTTTATCAGACTGTTTATTCACTTTTGAACTTACAACCTCTCCTCTGATTCGTTTGAATCTTTAACTTGTCTATCATCAAGGAAAGTTGTTAATCAAAAATTACATAATTAAAATTTTAACTTTGCAAAAAAATCAAGTTGTGTCTAGATGCTTAAAATTAATTAAAAACATTTCCTGATTTGAATAAAAATAATTATTAAAAATTACAGATAACCAGGATAAAAATAGAATATTACATAATTAAAATTTACATTATTTTTAACAAACAAATATTAATACAATATTTAATATCATTAGTTATTATTTTTTTAAATCTAGATAAATCTCAGAATAAGTTTTAAAATTAAAATTATTTTTAATAATATTTAAATTAAATAACATCAAATAAGTATAATATTTGTCCATTTATTCAACATTTATTCAACTATTAAAAATCTTAATGTAATTACTAAATTTATTAAATTCTTTTTTATATAATTAAATTAGTTTAAAATTATTAACTAGAATATTCTGTTTTACATTTAAAGTTAATTAAATATTATAGATTTTTTGTTTTTTAACACTAGCTTGAACTTTGTTTCTTAATTGTAAAAATTAACATAAGCTTTTTAAAACAATTTTACAGTTAAACTAAAACTAAATGAGCATTTTAAACCCTAAATTACACCTTTTATCATTGACATTACTAACTCTTTAAAATTTAAAGATGTTTAACATCTGAAACATTTATTAAATTAAAATTCTTATTATTTAAGCAGTATAAAATTTATTTTACAGCTGGATAATAGATAAATACTAATATCACAGCACTAACCTGTAACAATTATAGCATTATAAAATATTCACAATAATTTACTTAAAGCAAAATTATACTATATAATATTGTTTTTGTTTAAATTTCTTGGTACAAAAATTTAACTGAACATTTAGCTTCTGTCATAAGTAAAGGTTATAATATATATATATATTGTAACCCCTCACACCTATCACTAACACTAACAATTACCCAGGGTGCCAATTCTATGGATCATAGAATAAAATATTTATTTAACTTTACCTAAATCTATTCATGAGGTTCTTAATTAAAGCTTTCACCTGAAACTAACTCAGTTGAGGGATACAAAGGTATATGAGGTATACAATGTACATTAGATGTGGGAGAAAATATTATAACTAATAGGAATAAACATCTATCAAGTTCTACGCTAGACAAAATTAAATTGGTAAAATTCTACCAACTAAAAATTAACTAATTATACTTTATATTTCACCTGCTCCCATCATCCATATGCACTGAACAACCTCTACTATATTATACAATTAAACTAATAACTAAAATAAAAGAAATAATATTTTAGAAATTGTAATGTATAATTCACTAGACCTAAACTCAAATTAAACCTATCATTACTAAATTTTAACTACTCACTAATGTAATCTGGCTAAATGAATTTATTATCTAATCTAAATTAAAATTGAAGATCTCAGGGAATTAACTAATGGTATGGCTTGATCTAACATCTCTATACCTCAAATTATTATTTAACACTATAAAAATAAGATTATAAACCAAACAATACCCTAATTAGATACTTGCAGTTAGATAATGAAAGAAATCGGGCACATTTTGATTTCAATTCATCATCTAAACAAAATTAAATAACAAAACCCTTTTAAAAATGATCAGTAACTAATTGGCACCTCATATAGTGTTTGAATCAAGAAAATCAATATCATCTTATCTAGAGATTTATTATAATTAAATAAAATATAATTATGTTACATTAAATAAAACAAATGTATAAGCATGTGTGGCAGTGTGAAACACGAATGAATGCTAAAGAAGAAACTCTAAATACAAATTTAGATAACAAAATATTTATTAATCAAATAGAAAATAGTTGAATCAACATTTACTTTTCTTTTATTGGTATGACCACAAATTCCAAAGGGATTTAATATCATTGAGTACAGGTTACACAAGAAGATATAATACAACATGATTCATTAACATTTTACATCTACTATATTTCATTCATCAGAACATTTTGATAGATTGGTAAACATTTTATTTGAAATATTAAATGAACTAAATGAATGCATATCATTTACCATAAAAGAAATGGCCTTTTAGCTATCAGTGATTTCTGATAGACTTATACAAAAATAATAAAAAATATATGGCCTTACACTTCTAGTAAATGATTACTAAAGTATCTTTTATTCAGCATTTTGTTGAATATCACTCGTTTATTACTAAAAGTTTATAACAACAACATAGATTAATATTCTAATTGCTGAACAAATTAAGATTTTGCCTTGTTCTTTAAAAGTATCTTAACTAAATTGCAATAAGGGGATTTAAATTAGGAATAATATTGGACTATCTTACCAAAGAAAATAAATACTTCTATTAATTAAATGTATTTTTCTTTGTAATTTTGAAGTAAAGTATTCTATTAAATAACTAAATTCTGCTTTGCCAAAATAAAGTAAATCATTGTATTCATTTTCTAATGTCCTATCTTTGCTTGATTATTTATGGAAATTATGATTCAATGATAAAAATCAATGAGATGAAGCTTAAATGATTACTACAAATGTTTTAACATGATAAGTAAAGTTGTACATTAATAATGAATTTTTTTTATATCTCAAAATTAACAATTTGTGCATGAATCTGTATTATGCTGTCTGTCAAAGAAAATAAATAAATAATGTTAATCAATCTAATTGGTTTGCTTATGATATTTCAATATAATCATAATACGGACAAAAGTGAAGATCAATCAATCTTTATTTATTAACTACAATACAGCTGTTTTATAAGACACTATACTTTCCTTTAATTCTTCTTTTTATCCATAAACTATCAAACACTAGGCTATAGCATAAGCTGGAAAACATCCAATACACACATAGGATAAAAGATTTCTATACTTCAAACATGTAAATACAATAATAACTTCCAAGTTTTTATCTTTAAGACTAAATAACTGGTGGAATAACTCATCACCAAATGAAAATTAGGGAGATAACATCTCTAGCTTCATACACATTTAATTCAATATATCAAATATAAAAGGAGGATTCAATCCACTCCTATCAAAATACTCCAATACATGGATAAGAAAAGAAATATTTAATTCCATACACTACACTGCACTGCATTGGGCAAACTACCCATATTAAATATTCAACTAACAAATACACTAACTCAATCCCATAAAATATGATAAAACATTGTGAACTTTATAGCATATAGCCACAAAATACTTTTCATTTAGTCATAACAAAGAAATAATAATTCTCTCTTAAATAACTTTCTAATTCTTCAAAATGATTGATCATCTTTTCCTTCCGAATCCGATTGATTTAAAATCATTTTTAATTGCAATTACATATAATTATAAATAGGTTTAATAATAGACACACACACGTATAAGCATATGATATACAGACCATTTAAAATCACAGTAAGCAAAGAATTACTGTTAAAATATTAATTATTACTGCTAGAATTAATAAAGAATAAACATCTCATATCTGACAACATTTAGGACTTGATAATGTTCAAATACCGGTTGGAGAATAAAATAATTACGGTGGACAAAGCAAGACAAATAATTTTTTTATAATAATAATGCATTGATATTGGCATGAATCTGTAGTTAAATTGAACCTAAATAAATAATAAAGTTGTATGTTATAGATGAAATAATTATTGAAAATAACAGTTTTCTAACGGTAAGATTTAATATAATGAACTTTTTTTTAGAAAAATTATTCACCCCTATTAAGCTATAAATGGATTCTTCCATTTGTTTTGTTACATGCGTGTTATTAACACACACACGACCAAACTTCATATTAAAATAATAATAATAATAATAATATAAAATTACCAGCATAATGTATTTTTTTCATTATGCTATTTGAGACGTTCTTGAAGAACAAATATAATAATAATACATATAATAAACATATTTAACTAATACTAACTGTCTAAACACTATTAAATAAAATAAAGTTCTCTTCTTTTTTTCTTCCTTTTCTTCCAAATGAAATGAAAAGTTTATAAAAGTTTTTACATGGCTTTCCTTGTCATATCTCCAAATGAAAAATAAGGATATTAAACAATAAACACACAAGGATAAATATTGATACAACAAACAACACATTTCCTGCAGGAGAAACAAAATAATATTTTGTTGAATCCATAAGAGCATATTCAATGTTTTTAGTTATCAACTAATGAATTGCTATTAACATTGTAAATAATGAATTTCCTTAATTAAATAATATATTTCATAACACAAGTAAAATAGAAGTTTGTACTTTATTCTTAGGATATATTTAACATTTGATTTCACAATCATAAAGCCATTCAGAAATATACATAGTTATTCAATTAATAATATTTATTTAGATAAACTCATTGATAATATTAATACAGCAATGTCACATAACTTTATCCATTTATAATTTCATTCCTCCTACTAGTCTAGAAGAACAAATAATTATTAAAGTACATTTAATGACATATTTAATCTTATATATTTTCTTTTCCAAAAATAAAAATAGAAATAATTATGCCGCTATTCTAATACATATGACAATAAAATTACATATTTCTTGTGTATATTTTAAATTTTGAGTTTTCTTTTATATTTAGCATGAAATTTGTTTATTAAAGTTCTGAAAATATTAAATGACAGTTCACATCTTTCCCACATATAAATGATGCATGTAGCAGTTATTCCCTTCATAGTATGATTAAAACTTAAAAACTTAATTGTTATAAAATAAACAAACATTCTTTTATCCTTTCCTGTTAATTTTAAATTTAAATAAAACAATTTTACAGTCCTATCAAGCATTCCCATTTCTTAAATAATAATAATTTATCTTGAATAATAGAATATAACACATATACTTTAGCATAACATTGGGAAAATTTGAATGATCAGCTGGGAGCAAATTGATGTATTTTTTAGAGGTTTTTAAGTATACATTTTGCAAACAAATAATATATTTAAATTTTCAACTTGAACTCTGGAAGAGGAATAATAATTTCACTATTAAACTTTGCTAAATAAACTTAGTTATAAATGTCCTTGGTTAGCTATAATTGCCCTTGTAAAAGTTTTAATAATTGACTGACTGACTGACTGACTAAAGTACTAATAATTGACTCTGCCCTCTTAAAAGTAATAAGTATTCTTTTTTATAGATTTTTTTTAAAATAATCATTACATCACATTGTTCTCTTCCAATTGTTTACGACAGTGTTAACATCATCAGAAAAAGATTGTCAATCACTCCTCCCCTTGCAAACTTACTTAATTGTGCAAAAACTTGAGACAGTAAGAAAAAAATAGAGATGGAAAAAAAAAATATTTCATCTTTTAAATAAATGAAAAAAATATATATTGAACTAATAATTAAATATTATTTTAAAGCAGTAGAATAAAATTGATGACAATTGTTTTAATAAATAAAATATTTTACAGTATTTGTCATTATATATTCCACCTATCTATAATTCATTGATTTATTTAAAATGTAATTAAGTTAGTTTTTTTAATACTATTATTGATATAATTAAATATTTGAATGTGATGTGGGATATTTAATGGTTTAATGAAACATATGAATGAAAAATGAAGTTGGATAATGCATGCATATTCAGTAGTAATATGCTATAGGTATTATACTATACTGACTGAAATGACAATGTGAATGATGATGAGTGAAACATATTTTACTGTTTATTCTATAAATATAAATGTATAAAACAAATGGACTAGAAAATCATTCTAACAAAACTGAATACTGCTTTATAAACAAATAAAACAAGTAAGTAACAACCTAAACTGCATTGACTATACATATAACAACTAATCCCCTATTCTATTACTGATTATACCCTAAAATAAGATACTAAACATTTAAGAAATCTTTTTAATTATACCTACACTTACTTTTAATTACAGTTTTAAGTCAAATTTTTTTTTTTAATTTCAAGTTATTTCTTTTTTTTTTAAAGAGAATTATATCAGATGTTACTGATATACTACCACACTACTACAATGACTATTTCTGGTGCCAAACCAGAAGCTCACAATATATATAAGTTAAGCTATGCTAATTTAATGATTATTATAGTGTATGTAAATATAATCACATGAGTAATTGCTTGAGATGTCCTGAAATATTTAAGCACTCAAGTAATAGATTAAGTACAATAGTCCTATTTAAATGCTCAAATTGAAATTATATGTGCTTTGATCAAACATGAATTAAGTCAAGAACCTTTTTTTTTCAAGTGTCATAGCATCAGCCGGGCCGCGAACCCACAACAGGGGCAACTGCTTGTAAGGCAGTCGTGCTGACCCCTCGACCACTTTGACACTCTATCAATATGCTAGGTTGCACAAAGACTTATTATTATAGTCTTTTTTTTTTTGTAATAAATAGTGAACCCAAAATGCAATAACAATTTTTGCCTGATTAGATGTTTCTGTTGAAAATAATAATAATAAAAATAATAATAAATATTTAATTGCTTTGATCAAGACATTTTAAATTCTCAACTTCATCACTTCAGCACTGCTCTAAAATGTAGGATTGTGTGATATCTACAATGTTAGCATGATGGACTTGAAATCTGAACATTCCTGGATTGAAGCCCCATCTGATGTTTTGACACTTTGTTATTACACAATCTCCTAATAATAATTATTCGATTATTATTCAAAAAATTATTCCTTGTTTACAATATTTTTTGCTAAAAGACTTTTGGAGTCGTAGGAATCATTTTAGAGTTCACACACACTATATATATATAGTTCGTTTGAATTTTCAATCATTAAGAATGTCATTTATAACTTTTATATTATAAAGAGATCCGTTTGTATCTCACAATATATATACAAACATATTTAAATAAAATACCAAACTATTTGTTTCTAAATTTTTAAAATCAAATTTTCAAATGTTATTATTGCTGTTTACTTATTTGGAAGCCTGTAATTTTTCTACTTATTCCCAATGAGTAACTTCTGTTTTAACAGGTTTGACAATATCCAATTTCCCCAGAAGCTGCTTCATTTGACTTGTAATTAGAGTCTTTAAAAGATTGATATTCTGATAGCATTTTAACCTTCAGACAGTCAAATACGATTCAGACTTTACAAAATGTTTTAGGTTTTAAATCTATTTACTGATTTAAACTATTTACAAGCTTGCGCGTTCTTTACATTTTTAGGCATTCACACACATACACACACACCCATTATTAATCTAAACAAAATCTAATAAAAAGTTACAATAGTATATACAGAAAAAAAAACTATATCATCAATAACTTTTCAGTGACTTTTTTATACCAATCTTCAACAAAAATATAGGAAACTTCTTTTCTAAATACACCAGAAATGGATATTAGACGAACATAAATTTATTAAAGCAAAGCAATCAACATAATTATCACTAATTGCCAACTTAACTATGCAACGGAGTAATTTTACCCAGAATTATAAACTTTCATAATTATAAGTTATAATACATACGTACAGAACAATTAGCCTTGTAATTCTTTTTTATATTGTTTATTTTTTTAATAAATAAAAAAAAACTAATTATTTTAGCATTTAAATTTATATCGATTTCTTTAATTTAAAGATAAAACGAACCATCTGTTATGAAAAATAAAAACAACAAAAATACTGGTCATCTTCGATTACAAAGATATGGATATTTTTTTTTTACTTCAGCTTATTATGCAAATCGTATTTTATTTTTATTAAAACTAACTTTATTACAGACAATACATAATAATTATATACATGTTCACGCATTTTATATGCACATGTATAAATTATGTATATATAAGAACAATTTATTTCAAGATAAATATTTAAAATTTGACACTTTAGAGAGAGATTAGTTTATTTTTATTGTTTATTATAGATATTCTTAGTGCATTCTACAAAATTAAAATTTATTACCACGCATAACATATTTTTTGCATATATATATATATATGTACCATATATATAATTATGTACAATTTATATTTTGTTTGTATGAAAATTAGTCATCAATAAAAATTCTCTTTCTAGAGTCCCCATGACAATAATTCCTGGAATATTACTTTTTACCTCTGCCTAAAGTTCAGGGAAAAGTTTTTTAAGACTCAAAATATTTTTTTTAAAACTTAAACAGAATTATTAGTTGTTTTTCTCATCGCTACATTAAATTAAGCATGGCATAATAGCAGTTTTAAATGCGGGAAATCAAATTGTTTTAAATATATAGAATAGACCACATCCGTATAAGTTGTATGTATTAAAAAATTTTATTGCATAAGATTTGATAATTTTGTTCATCAGTGATATATTACTAGTGACCCCTTAAAGTTTTGGCTATTTATTATACTGTGTTATGTTAAAGTCCATGCTCTTTTAACCACAATTTTTATCAAGTATTACAATATCTAATATATTTAGTATTCAATATTTAGTTTTGTCATCAGGCACATGCTTTATGACCATGCATTTACTTGTCATGCTATGACTTGTATTTCAATTCATGCTGAATAAATTTTAAATGTTACTAAGTTGCTTAGAGGTAACTAGCTGTAGCCAACTATAGCTATCTATCCAATATGATTCAGAAGACGGGTATAAAATTATTCTTCATTAAAGGGTTAAACAAAGATAGAAAATCACCCATTATCTGGCAATGCTGCAATTTTTTACATGAATCTATTATGAAAGGTTGTTGAAGAAGCCTTTCCCTTTTGGTAGGTTATTTAAATGCTGTTAAGACAGGCTATAACTTGTATTGAATGCACCTTAAAATTTTTATAATAGTTAAGCAATATCTTTATTTTGCCAATAGAGGAACCTCTCAAACCATGCCACAAGATAGCAACTTTTATAAAGATAAGGGTGGCTGTCTTATCTTTAACCTAACTTTTCACTTATATAGGCCAATCTGAAGAATCTTGATTTGGGAGGATGAAACTCAAGATGCTTCAAATTGGACTATATAAGTGGAAAGTTAGGTTAAGGATAAGATGGCCACTCTTATCTTTATAAAAGTCACTATCTTGTGTCATGGCTTGAGAGGTCCCTCTATCAGCAAAATAAAGATATTGCTTGACTATTATAAAAATATCAAAGGGCATTTGATACAGGTTATATATAGCCTGTCTTAAAAGTATTTACATGTACTTCCTGTGTGCTTAATAAATAATTATAATTTTAAATGCTGTTAGTTTTTTTTCTTTTTTTTAGTATTTAAACATTTTCAAATTCTGTACACTATTTGAAGCACTACATTTATAATAATATTTAAGTAATAAATTCCTATCATTTAATATCAATGCTTTGATGATGTTAAAAACCAAGATGCACTTAAGCTATCAACATATGCACATCCATACCTCTATTGTTCATTGAATTAGAATTTTTAACATTTTTTGGCACGAACATTGGCAATATAGTTTAAACTCCAGAATAAAAAATAAATTCTGGTTAATTCAATTAATAAAAGATTTAAAACTATGAAGTACAAAGAAAATATAATTTAAGTATTCATTAATAATTGCTTAATAATACTCAAAAAAAAAAAAAAAAGAACAGTATTAGAGTTGAAATTACTAATCATTAAATTGCTTTGTGAAGTTACAATATAATAGTATGATTTAAGTGAACTCTAATAATATGTTTGTTATCTTTATAGTAAATCATTATTCAAATATTATTAGTATAATATACACGTTTAATTAAAATCTTTTATTCAAATCAAGAAATTTCTATAATAGGTCAAGCATTTAACTGATCTTTCAAGGCACAAAAATTATTATATCTTTACAATTATTTTGCTTCCAATATTTAAACAATGGCTAATTTATGTAAATAAGGTATTTCTCAAGATTTGAAATAATTTGAATAGTGTGCAAATTTTGCTATATTAAAATTTTTCTCTTTAGATGATCTCTGTATCAATGTTATTATATACAGATACACTATTCAAAACATTATATTTCTATTAGAATTTAAAATCATAAATATTTATAAAAATCATTCAGTAGGCACTCTGGAACATTAAAACAAATGAAATCATGTGTTATTTATTCACTCTGGAACATATTAGGGGAGTTACTAAATGACAATTAAAAATACCAAGTCACAAGTATAGTAGATTACAACCTCCATATTTATATTAAAAATAGTAATGCCCCCCCCCCCTCCATAAAATATTAATATAAAAATTGTTTAGTTTTAATAAATATAGTAGATTTTTTCGTCTTTTTAAACAATATTTATATTAAAAATAATAGTATTTTCCTCTTCTCTTTAAAAATTTTAATATGAAAATTGTTTAGTTTTAATGATCAAGAAATAGATTTTATGAGATGTTGTTTTAATATTCATAATAAAATTGTAAATAGTGAGAAGTTATATTTTATTTTCTGAAAAAAAAATCTCAAAATGCTTTATTATTGGATTTTAAGTGATAGAAATTAAATTTGGAGCATACTTTTGTGTTAAGATGTTAGTTTTATTTTAGAGTACTTGTATTTGCATTTCTAAGAAATAGTAAAAATAATGGTGACATGAATTGTGACAATTTTTGTTTTCCTACAAATATGGCAAATTTTTATACTCATGTCCTATAAGAGGAAGGGAAAGAGAGATTTAATACTTGTTCTTGTGACTTGTAAATGTGGAAAAAAAATTCTTTATAGATACTTTATTTTCATTTTGCTTTCTAGAGCTATTATCTTTCAAAAATGCTATTTAAAAAATTCTACATACAAGGAATCATAAGTAAGAAGATTTTTGGAATTTCTGCATCAGCATGATTTACTCAACCAGATTGACTGCAGAATGGCTTGCAGTAATTGTGAATCAGCTATTCTGCAGAAAAGGAAGAATTCACGGGAAGAATGGATGCCATATGTCAATTGTAGTATCATTTCTGAAAAAAATATACATATTTTATTTTTATTTAATTTTTTTTTCATAATATATATTATTTTTCTTCGTTTTTACTTCTAAACACACACAAAAAAACATACTTCCACTAATTATTCCATTTATTGCTTGGTATGTGATGTGATGTATTATGGCTTCTCCTTAAACGAAGTCAAGAATATCTCGGCAATTATGCCCAGATAAACCTGTTAGCCACTTTATTTTACATTCCCCACTCTAAATTTACCCATAATCTGCTCTATCCCATTTCCACAACATAATCTTTGTCAACTCTATAACCTTTATATTTAAATCCCCCTTATCTTTTCCCAAACCCAGCATAAAAACCAATAATTCATTTTCTGTATAATCACTCTTTTCATATTTATTTTCCCACAATTTCATTATATGTACCCTTTCTGTTTTCAAACATTTACATTGAATTAACAAATGCCTAATATTTTCTATTCCTTCCTTACATAATTTACAAAATAAATCACCCATATTTTTCCATTTACATGTATATTCTTTTGTAGCTAAAGATCCCGTTCGAGCCTTAAACAATAAACTACTATCCTTACTATTATCATATATTATTTTCAATAATTGTTTGGTGGCTCCCCAAGTGTCAAAAATGTCACAGAATCCCTATTAGATGATTACTTATTTTATAGCAAATAATTCTGCAAACAATAAAAATTGACTGCTAATAACTAAAACAATAAAAATATTTTCTCTCTTTTTCTCCTACTATTAAAACAAACTATTATTCAATTTTGAATATTATAATAAAGAGACATGTATATCTTAATTCATTCATTAGACTAGAGATTATCCACTTGTGTGAGAGTAATGTAGTGAAGACTACCCTACAGAAATATTATTTATTAAGTGGATAATCTCTAGTCTAATAAATAACTAATAAAAATTATTAATATACTTTGATCAAATGGTTTTTGTCAAAGTTGTGAAGGTGGTAAGTTTGACACTTATCAATTAAACTGTAGTAATTATCTATCTATATATACTGAAAATGATAAAGATATGTCTAAGATATTCCAATTTTTACCAGCTGATGAGTGCTGGTTTAGCACAAAATTTACATTCTGGGGATTATATATCTTTTCAAATGTCTTTAGTCATATTTTATGATCACACCCCTCCACAAGATGTTAAAATGGGATTAAAACCAATCCCTATCTTGTGCAAGAGTGAAAATTATACTACAGAATATTAGATATATATCTTTTTTGAACAATTTGGAAAAGATAATATAACATTCTTCATAGAATGACTTTCATTATTTAATAAAAATTTATTCAATAACACTCATCATTTTGTTAATGTAAATCTAAATACACACATAACACTTGCAATTATTTAAATAAAAACTTCATTCTGGTACATTAAATCCCTTTCTGTATTTTAAAAAATTTCAGAGTATTAGAATTGATATCAAACTTTGTCTTTTCTGAAAATTACTCAATAAATGCAATTAGTAAATAATAATAATTGGATGGGTTTATTGCTTAGAAGTCCATAAAAATTTTAAGCATTGGAAATGATAGATCTGGGTCATGATCTATTGATCTTGAGCTCAAGAATATACTCCTCTATCTGATGTACAAATATTAGATGTTCTTCTTGCTACATTTTATCCCCCCACTCCCAAAAAACAATAATATGAATATATATATATATATATATATATATATATTTTGATAATTTGCATTGATATTACTAAAGTTCATTTTATTTTTATGCAAATATAGTATTAGAAGATAGACAATCAATTCTCTTTGTTTAAATTGTGAAAATTAATCATCTATATTATTTAGAGCAACACCTCATGAAAACCATATTTCCTTAAAAAATGGCAAACCAAACTAATTGAGATGTTAGAATAGTAGTAAAAACTTCATGCATTTTGAATGCATATATATATATATATATGCGCAACTATCTTGATTTGATAATCAAATTATAAGTTTCATGCATCAAAATGGCAGTTTGAGCCCATATCCAGAAATGTTTAGCTTTCAGGTCCATTACAATACCAATACATTATTACTGAAAATATTTTTGTAGGTAACTTCATATAAACTAATTAAAAATAAAATTAAGTCAACTAATCTATTTTTATAAATAAATAAACTATTCACATTAGCAATGACAAACAATAAAAATCAATGCTTAAAAAGTAACATAAATTTAGTTATAATATATACTATTGATAACTGACTACATAGTCCCTGGATATTCAAAGTAATAAATTCTCTAATAATATCCATTACATGTCAGTTTCATCTGTTTATAGGAAGATTCAATACTCACTCTTTGAAAAGAAGCACTCATTCACAACTTAAAATAACTTACCAAAATAATTTTCAAATTATTAGCCTTATGTACCATAATGTCAAAAACTTGTTTAGCTTCAATATATTAAAGAGCATTGGCTTTCAACTTGCATTGTTATAAAGGTTGCTTTATTTATACTACATTACCTCTATCTCATTCAAAAAGATTTCAAATGATTTTACACTACAAAGATTATGTAAGATTCAATAGCAATTTATAATCAGTAAGAGGTAGACTGTAAAATTTATCACCTATAAAATAAGCTGCAAGAATATAACATCTCAGTTTAAAAAAATATTCTGCATTGGAATTTTTTTTTCACAATAGAAAAATATATGATTGAATAAAAAAAAAAATGAAAGTTATCATTTTCTTAATTTAATTCACTAATAATAATTACTAATATTTATAAATAAATAACACATTATTATTATTTCTATAAGTATTTTTTATATTTTCTTAAACTTTACTGTCTTAAATTACTTAGATTAGTACAGAATAAAATTATTAATCTCTCATACTTTCAATAATATCTGTACTAACAATGTCAGTGAGTTTTATATTTGTGCAATCATATTTCTATTTTTTTTACTTCCAACATAGTTAATCTGATTTTCATTTTTTTTTCTCTTTGTTTTCTAACATTTTATTTTTTGTATCTTAATTTTTTTTAAAGCTAGAACTTGAATGAATGATGATGATGGTTACTTATATTGATTTTATTAATATATGTAGAGTGAAGTTGAATTTCAAAAACATAAATACTGGACAATTTCTGAATATTTAATGGGAATTTTAATAAGAGTCTTTTAAACCTCAAAATAGAGTTGTGTAGTGAAGAAAAATTTCGAACTGCATATATATATACTTTCGGCTGTCTTTTTTTACAATTTCATTTAATTCTTCTGAAAAATCTCTGTGTAATTCATTACAAACAAAATTACAACAAGAAATTTAATTATAGGAGATCCGAACCCTGACTTT
Organism: Epiperipatus broadwayi; assembly: GCA_028023455.1. NCBI lineage: Eukaryota > Metazoa > Onychophora > Udeonychophora > Euonychophora > Peripatidae > Epiperipatus > Epiperipatus broadwayi. Next base: position 2,062,066 of record JAQFVV010012448.1, on the reverse strand, counting down.
CCAACTGTTTACAGTCATCCACTCTATACAATATAAATGATGGAGAGACATAACCACATACATGTGAAAAATATATATGATCTCCAATATGCATATTTCATGCTGAACAATCACTTATCAGTAGGTCTGGATCATCATCTCCAATGCATATATATTATCATATATATGATGAGTGCTGGTTCAGCATGAAATACATATATTAGAGATCATTTATCTTTTTCACATTATGTGGTCATGTGTATCATTTACATTGTATAGAGAGGATGGCTGTAGTAAACTTGAAAATGTGGGCTCAAATCCCCTTTAATTATATCTAGATTAAATATATACATTATACTTATATTTCAACAACAAATTTAGGGGAGGGGGATCTTTTAATAAAATTTTAAAAAATTAATGTTAAATAATCATGATTTCTAGTTCCATTTAATCAACTGAGATATTCTGAAATTAGTAAAAACTTAACATATTGTTGTATTTTCAACATTGCAACCTCCATTCAAAAATGATATTGTCCTATTAAACGCACAACTTTTTGCCCAATATATGTGAACTAAAATTTTCTATTTCTCAGAGATAAATTTCAAGTTAAAACAACCATATAAGATAATATATTAAACTTATTTGTGTTTAAATATGGATTATTTCATGAATTAGATCTTGGAGTATCATATGCTAATTGAGTAACATTTTTTTAAAAAAAAAGATATTTACATGCTGTTATTAAACAGTTGTTGTGAAAAATTTAAATGTTTACAAAAGTTGATGGGAGGAAGTGATACTGAATTTGTTTTAATTACATGTTTCTGTACCAATAATGGTTCATTTAAATTAGAAATTTTAATTTGCTTTAGATCCACAAGGTACAGTATTTAGTAAAAATATCAAAATATTTTTAAGCATCTTTTTAAAAAACTATTTGCTTTGAAAAGTCTTTTTTTTTTTTAATTTTTCAATTTATCAACTCACTGAAAATTATTATTCCTGCACAGTATGCAGAATTATTTTTTTTTACATAAGTACAATTTTATCAGCAATAAAACAAATATTTTTATTAGTAAATGATAAGCTCATAAAATATTAAAAATAAAAATGAATAATTAAAGTATATAAGTTATTGCAACTTTTCAATTAAGATAATTTTTATCAATTCATCTTGACATACAAAATCAGAGATGCTCTCTGTCTTACATAAACAATCCATTTGTGAATTTTAGCGTAAATGAATTTGTAGACATGTCATATATTTTCACAATCATGGTGCGAAATATGAAAATATTTTTTAATAAATAAAGTATTATAGTATATTGTAGGGTATGTTCACATATTATGATACATAGTAGAAATGAATACTATATTGTCTTATGTGATACATGTTCTAAATATTTTGCCCTTTATATTTTCCACATTTAACAAAAAAAAAATTGTTTATATTCATTAATATTGTACAAAACTTTTCTTTCAATATTAAAAAAAAAATTGTAAAACTAACTAGTTTATTTATAAGCCTTGGTGAATTGTAAACTATAAAATCTAAGGAAGAGGGACAACCTATTATACAATTGCTATATTATATGAATACTAATCTTCATAAATGTGATATCTTTAAAATGGATTATAAATACACAATTGGAGGTAAAGGATTTTGCTTACACCTCCAATTTAGAGTTTATGGTTATAATTAATTTTTAACAATGAAGAATTATTATTTAATTTCTTTAAAGAAAGTACTTTATGCCAAAATTATTAAAAATATTTTTTGAATAAAGACTTAAATACAAAAAAAAAAAACACTTTTAAAGATTTGTAATTAAAAAGAACCTCAATTTATTTAAAGATACTTAAAATGTTTTATTGCTAATACAAAAATTTTAAAACATGTTATGCATGTTAAGTTTTCCGTTTACATGTTAAGTTTTCCGTTTTAAGACAACAATGAAAATATTTGATTATCATCAGAAATAGTTGGTTATTATTTATTGTTTAATTTAAATTGTGTTAGACTCTTGATTTTGAAGTTACATTACCCCTCTTTTCTTCCAAAGAGTAAGCTTGTGGTTTAGACCTGTAGAGGTCCCTACTATAGCATTTTTATATGCATGTGCTTGAGGCTACAGCCTTAATGAATATTACTTACGTTGTGCGTTTAAATAAATTTATAATTACAAACTTTAATGAATTCTTTACATATTTAAATTGCAAAATACAAGTCACAGATTAAAACAAAAATACTCCATTTAAATACTCATAATAGTAGTAGCTTTAAAAATGCGGTATTCCTTTTTGATAAGTTTAGTGATTTTTTAAATTTAAATTACATTACCTTTTTTTCTATAACATGTTTTAAAACTCTTCATAAAAACTTTGCAAACTTCATTGTAAGAATGAATATAAATAGATATATTTATTTACGGAATTTCTCATTTGCTAAATATTTATATCCCCTCTCCCCATTTAGTATAAATTTCTGCTATTAAAAAAACTTGTTTTGTCCTCTAAACACAAGTAAATATAATAAAAGCTGAGAGAATTGAACCTCAACATTTAATCTCCAGCTTAGATCATTTTCAAAACATTTAATAAAGAAAGAAAAAATCATTCTTTGTCATATTTTAAATATGACTGTCTTTATTTACACCAAATTCAAAACTATCTTTTGACATTTTTACCTAAACAAACATGTTGAAAATCAAATCAGACACGACGTTTTCTAACTGATCAAATACAAACAATTCCCATTTCTGCAGCAGAATAAACTTTCTTATAGTAAATCTGTCCTCTTGTCCGATGCAGATATTTATATTTTTATAGATTCATTTTTCTTATTAAAATTTGACCATCAAATACTGATGATGTCATAATGTTCTATTCATATACTAAATACAAGTATATTTCATAGACAATTTTTTTTTTTACCAAAACCAATCTTAGTCGTAATCATCTCTTTCAAGTCTCATCCAATTATGTGATTAATTATTATAGGAAAAAAAATGGAAAAGAAAGAAAATTGTGGACAAAGAAATTTGTGATATTAGACAATGATAATTTAAATACAAATAACTGCTGAAAAAATTGATTACATTATGTAAATACAAAGTCATATATATTATAGTAAAAAAGGCAAAATAACTATTGTTTAATCCAATGCATGATAAAAGCATCTCCAATAACAAACTGTCAAGTAGAAGCAATATTGATTAAAGTTGCCTGATTGCCAGATTTTTGCGCTTTACTATAATTGCTTTATCCTCTAACTAGAAATTATTAGACAACCATCTACTAAGCAATTTTAAAAGGCTTTCTGAATTAACTTCGAATTAGTTCTGTGAAGAAATTCTAAGAGTCTGGTTATAACTTTAAAAAGTTTTAAATGTTACCCAATCTGAATTTGTACTCTATGTCATAGATATGACAAACAAATGGCTAATTACAAAGACAGAAACCTATTTTAAATAGTGTATATATTGTAACTTATTAAAGTAACATAATTAAAGTAGTTCAAATAAGTTCAAATAAGATCCAAGTAAAGGTTCAAAAGAAATAAGTAAAGGAGTTCATTGTAACAAAATTAAAGGTTGATCAAATAACTATTTCCATACCTGAGTAGTCTACAATATATAAGATCATAATATTTAAAATAATGTTGAATTTCTCAATATCCAACTATCAATAATTATAAGCAAATTATTAATAACAAGTATTATAACTCAGGTATATGAAATCACGTGAAGTGAATACACTAGTAATTCAATAAAATATAACTCAGGTATACAGGCAGTAGATCTTATCCACTTTCATTTCTTGGTTTGATGTTAAGTGCATGTTTAAACAAATACTAAGTGAATATGGTCTAGCAGGGCGCCACTAGATTATCTGAATCTAGACACAGTTATATCTAATAATCTTTCACATGTATCGGGTTTGAATCCCCTTTTTGGTACTTTATTTCTAATAAAAATGGGAGATTTTGCTTTTTGAGCCATATCACTATACACACTAATATTTAGGTAAAAGTAAAACATCTATAAACCAAAGTGGAGTATATTAGACATAAATCATTCTCAGATCTTGGCATAACAAATGTGTTTTAATATTTTTATAAGTTTACTAGCTCAGATTATATATAACTAATTTAGGATGGCAATTCACTCATCCTTGCATGAAATAGATGACAGGATGTGGCTATAATAATACTAAGAAATCACTAAATATTATAAAATCAATATTTATTTATGGCCTTTAAACAGTTAAACAGCTCATTAATTAAAATATTGATGACGATGATGATGATGATAATAATAACGATAATGACAAGGGTTTCAACTACAGCTCTAGGACTAAGCCTAAACATAAAACTAATTTTTATAAAGAAATTCATAATTATTGCTTAATTTTAGCATACTTATTTATATCTTAAATAACTAATATTCAACCATTGATGATGATGAATAATCACACTTAACAAAGACTACACTTAATGAAATATATATGCCTCGTTTAATAAAACAAACTAATATTTATTACTACATTTCTAACATATACATAAAAATTTCTAGATAAATATGAAAATTGACATGAATAATAATAATAATTGATTATATATCAATCCTCAATTAATTTCAAGTTCTTCCCCCTTTTCCTTCAAATGTATATTGTATTAAGTTGGACGTCACATTGACCATGATTTTCACTTCATGAGAAAAGTATTTCAAAAAAAAAAATATTATCTGCTCATTAGCACACATACTTTATAAATCTAACATGTAAGTAGAATGTTAAAAAAATGTTAATAGAATTGAAAGAGCAAGTTTTAGAAACAAGTTTTAAATTATTTTCTCCCTCTCTCTATCTCTGAAATGCTATACTTAACTTGAAACAAAATAATCTAATATTCTAATACTACTTGTTACTTCACATTCACTCGCAATTATACACATATAAAAATATTATTATGTATGTGCGTGTTTTATCCCATAATAACAAAATATTATTTAAAACCAAAATAATAATAATATATTAGTTAAAACTAAAATCATAATACCATAAAAAAATTGTTTTACACATTAATATTTTTTATAACTGTAAAATTAATAAACAAATAATTTTCATACATTCAAGATAATTTATGAAGCTCAAAGTTATTATTAGTAAGACATTCTTGTTTTAATCGATCTGAATAGTCTTTAAAAGTTCTTTAAATAAAATATACCACTTTATTGCTAAAATGTTTATTAAGATTCTGATATCATAAAGAAAATAGATATAAAAAGTCATATTACCGATCTTTTGTTTGTGGCAAATTTCCAAGGGTTCAAACTTGTCTTGTATAATGTCTATATTTCTGCAGCTACCATTTCTGTTTTACGTGGGAACAATCTCTTCCTTGAGTTGTATAACTATTTGATGATGATGACTCTATTGAGGTTATTTGCTTTAGTGGACAATTTGGAAATCATTATATTAATTTTCTTCTCTTCCTGTCAAGCCTGATTCTTTTAGTGGATGAAATACAGTGGTTGTTTTCACATTTATAAATTTTCTTGAGTTTAAAATCAGTTGTTGGAACAATTAATTGGACTTGATGATTAATATTTATCAGTAAATTAATTCATCTTCTTTGAATGCAGGTGAATGCTTTCTTCCTTCTATTAAAAACATCTTATTTCTCTGGTCAGTTGAAAGGTGTAGAATATTATTTTAGACACAACATCTTTTCTTTCCTATGTGATATGCAGCTTCCCCAGATGGTCCGGAAAAGATGGGACATACATATAATTTTTCTAGCCAGCCATTTCTTATATTTTCAACATTCAATTTAATAGTTTAATAATCTGAATCATAATCACAATAATAATAATTCTTCAAGACAGCTTTTTATATCCAATTTTTAGCTAACTTAATCAATCAGAGATAGCGTCACTTGCTATTTTTGGACAAATTCGTTTTAATTAGATCTCTAATTTATTTTCAACTGAATTATTTTTCAACTGAAAAGTTTAATCCTTTTTCCAGACACTTTTGTTTTAAAAAAAAATAGACTTAATCCTTATTTCCTTTCTTTTTTTTTTACATCTAGGTAACACTTCAAATTTTTGAGCTTCCTTCTTTAGATATTAAGATAAGACAATTTCAAAATTAGAGTTCCCACCCATTATAAGCTCCCAAAGTAACAAACAATCATAAAAACAAAATTGCTACAAAGATAGATATCTGATTAAACAGATTTCCTCTTTTAACATAAAATTGTACAAAAAAAATAATTTGACAGATTTAATCCTTCCTTTTCTTTCAATATTTAATAAATGTAAATTTCTGTATGTAATGTACACACATCCTTCATTCTTTCAAATCATTCATAAACTAACATTAAATAATATAATTGCTAGCTTAGTAATTATAACCCTATTATTTAAAATTAAATCTGTAACTTTTAAATCCCAATTACATTTATAGAAAAGCAAAATAGAAGCATAGAATAAGACATTAAAATTGATCAAGCATAGGTTAGTTTTAAAGAAAGTTAAAATGTTGAATATTTGAAATATAAAACAATTAAATAGTTTACACATACATTGCCTATACGTATGCGTTATAACTTTGCTTTTGAACAGAAAATTTAAATATTAAATAGTTTAAATGTGTGTATTACCTTTCTATCAACACACAAACAAATAAAGCATATAATTGTTGACCCACTCTCTCTCTGTTTAAAGCTTTTAGACTTGGACCTTGTAGGGTTTAAACTTGGATGCCCTACAACTTCCTTTATGGTTATATAAAAATGTGATGATGATTTTGGTTTACCTTTTCTACATGCACATTACTATAAATTTAGCTAGTGACTAAATTGTAATGGCACAATATATATATATATATATATATATATATATATATATATATATATATATATATATATATATATATATATATATATATATATATATATATATATATAGGAAAGAAGTGCTCTTAAAATAATCATGACTAAGGAATTTAGAATCAATAACTATATGTAAATAAAACCATGAGCATATGTAAAATCTAGAAAATATGCAAATCTTAGACAAAAGAAATATACACACATATATACTAAGCTCTCTCTAAAGTTTAGATAACTATACTTTGGTATTTTACAACATATAATTACACTTGATTATTAGTGATAATTGACTGTTGTTTAACCATTCTTTATATTTAGAGTGCATATAAATTTATTTATGTAAAACATGCTTAATTTTAGAAAAAAATCACGTGATGCCAAATCAGTATGCAGTTGTTTCTGAATTTCATTGTTTTATACTTAAGTAAAAAATTTCCAAACTTCCCAGGAACATTTGTGAACATTTAGTGATATTTGGGGGAATTTTGTTTTATTCATTTCTTTTTTAAAATGGCTAACGAAAAGCATCTGTGCTATTAAACTATTGACTATATTATTGTGTTTATAGTAATATGTATAATACATTATTCCAAGTTGTAATTATAAATTTTATTAAACGCACATTATTATATTAAGTAATATTTACTAAGGCTGTAACCTTATGAATAAGTGTCTGAAAAATTCCAAGTTGTGTAAATTTCAGCTCTTACACAAATGTGTGTATCAATTTATTTAACATAATGCAGGTCTTCCATTGCCTTAAAAAGTTATGGGGAAAAATATTAGTATTTATGACATTTTCAAATTTTAGAAATAAAAGCTTTGTCAAGCATTGGTGGCCTAGCAGCTAGCATAGCTGCCTTCTAAGCAGCTGGCCTGGGTCTGTTTCCCAGTCAATGCTTTGCCATACAAAAAAAAAAGCTTAAATCTTAATAAGAATAAACTCTAATAGAAAAATTGAAAGAAAAAAACATATAATCAAAAATTATTTGCTTTGCACTAGGATACACCAGCAAAAAATACATAACAATATATTGCTCTTTAATATAGAACTTTTATCAAATACAATCACTATTTTATCCACTAAAACTCGCCATTGAACATGCACTGAAATAGGTCTAATCTGTGCCTCCTATTGGCTATATATTTATTCATTTTTTATATATATGTTATCTTCAGTTTATTAAACAAGCTCAATAGTGGTATCCATTTATTTTGATTCCTCACAATAATTGAACCATTTAATTTATTTAAGTAAGACATTATCCTCATTATTCAAATTTAAATAGTAGTCAGGCCTGGTTAAAAACTTTCATGGATGATCAATTTAAGACAAAATATAATTCTTAGTTTGTATATACTTATCAACAACACTTTTTTGCAACTAGATATATTCATACTGTTTTAGGTAAAGCAGTATTATTCACAGATCACAATGCATTTCATCACTGATTTTATTATTTTATATGAAAGATTAATCTTCAATAGAAAAAAAGTATCATCAATTTTTGCAGACATGATAGTAATAATTTTTGCAAAATAAATTATAGATATTATTCTACTTTTATAATTTGCTAATTGCATATGTTATTCTTATAATAATAGATGAATATACCACTCTAATACCAAGAAAACAAAATACACCTGGGTCTTGTTTTACACAATAGATAGGTTCCTCAGAAAACACGTGCAAACAAAATCGTGCAAAAATAGACGTAACTTACTTTGAAAAAGGGAGGATATGGACTGTGATTTTTCAAAAATTGCATAAAAGCAAAGCACCAATGTAAAGTTACTTTAAAATTTGCGCAAAAAAAAATAAGGAAATAAAATATGACTAATAAAAAATTTCAAATTTGAAAAAAATTGATACAAGACAAACTTTTTTTAACTATAATATTTAATTTTATTCAAAACAATATATTTTTATGTATAAATTACAGTAATTTACATTTTTTATACACGTTTTAATTATTATCGCTATTTGCCATTAAACAGGTTCGTTTGCAAACTGGTAAAAAATCAGATTCTTCACAAGAGGAAATACAACTGGCACCAATATCACTCTCATGTTGTGTTAATGGTTTTCTGGTGACAATGTAATTAGTAATTAATCTAACAATTAAAAATTAAATTCTTATTTTTGTCTTTAATTTTTTAATTTTCAATTTTAATTGTGCCCACTGCTATTACTCACCTTTTAAAAATAAATTTGTGGACACTAAATGATTAATAATTGATTACGTTCTTTTTTAAAAAACAAAAACAGAATGTGATTTAAAATTCAAAATTAACATGCACGTTTGAACAAATTTACATTATAATCTTGTAAAATTTAATATGTGTATACATAAAATGTGGAAATCATGATTTTCATTTCATTATTGCATAAAATCTTACTATTATAAAGCACTGAAAATATTGAAATTACTAAGATGAAAGTCGAATTCCAATAATGTGCTATTACTTTCAATATGACATAAGTGCATGAAATTTATTATTTAAAGTAATAGTGCATTATCAGAGTTCGACTTCCGGAGAAACGTGAATCATATAACTTCAAAATCACATTAAATAAATCCACATAAAAAGAAACTCAGGTGTATAGAAAAACGAAAAATAAAAAGATTCTGAATTTTATGATGATATACGAATCAGACTATGACAAAAATGTACATATAGCTGGTCCATTATTCTTTGGCTAGACATCTGCAATGTTTTTTTAAAACTATTTTGTAGCAAACTTCATCCTTGGAAAGGTTTTAATATTCTGCCTAACTATAGGATTCTATCCTCATCAGATTTTAATGAAAAAATACAATATGATATCCTTTAGAGTATCATTGGGATCATATTTACAACACAAACAAGATCTACATTAGCCAGGAAACCCATATTCAAGTTCCTCTTAAAATGTTTTAAAATATGGGTTATCAATCACTTCACATACTCAATCCAATGAAAATAAGATTTTTACAATAGTAGATTTAATAGTACAATTTTCAACAATCTGAAAAACCTACTAATTAGCTTTATGATCTTGTTATAGAATTTTTGAATCTTATAGAGTTGTATATCATGTTGGAAAAAATCTATACATCACTTTTATACAGTAAGGTGAGAAATATAATTTTATATACATTACAATTAATCAAATTGGGGTAGTATATCACTAAAGTGATTTTTAAGATATTCAATGTGTCTGCAATATGCTGGAGTCTATGATGCATTTCAATATTTAAAAATATCTTTTAGCTTAAAAAACTATCAAAATATTTATATTGATTTATATTCTTTTAAGATAATAACCATCAAAACACATAGTTTTTGAAGATATTTTTAAGCACTTTAATAATTAAATCAATTAGAGATTTTATTCAAAGCAATAATAACATTATTGCAGATAATTTTCTGATATTTAAAAATCATAAATATACCATAACTTTAGAAGTCAAGAAGATAAAGATTTTTATTTTATTCAATTTAAAGTAAAAACACAATTAAATCTATGTTACATCTTAATAACTACTTTTTTAAAATTACTATAAACTCTTTTAAAATAATTATTTATTAAGTGCACAAGAATTATTTGGAAATGCTTTTAAGACAGGCTTTAATCTGTATCATAGTACCTTGAAATTTATAATACTCAAGCAATATTTTTATTTTGCCCAAACCATGACACAAGATAATGACTTTTATAAAGATAAGAGTGGCCATCCTATCTTTAATCTAACTTTCCATTTATATAGGTCAAGGTTAATTTGTAAAGGAAATAGTAGACTTAAACAGTGGAGAGAACAATAACTTCACACTCCCAAATCAAGATGCTTTAGATTAGCCTATGTAAGTGAAAATTTAGATTAAAGATAAGACAGCTGCTCTTATCTTTATAAAAGTCACTATCTTGTATTGTGGTTTGAGAGGTTCCTCTATCAGCAAAATAAAGATATTGCTTGAAAGATGCTACAATATAGGTTAAAGCCTGTCTTAAAATATAACTGTTTTGAAAGATTACTATTAGGAAAATGGAAAATAAAATCGTAATTGGAAGACATCCTTCTTTCATAGTTTTCATTTCATATATTCTAAGTTTTCCATCAATTATAGTAATACTTTCTTTTATTCTGTCATATAGAAGCTGTATGATATAAATAAACTTAAGTGGACAAGCATTTTAATTTTAAATATTACCAAAATTTGTTTTTTTGATCAAATAAATCAAATAATTTGACCAAACTGATAATAGCAATATATGAGTTACACTTTTACTTTTTTGCATTTTATTTACATCAAAAATGATGTGCAAAACTATATAATCAATTAAAAATAAATGATAATCAATTTTTAAAACATTTTAAAAACTCTAAACAATACTTTATAGTAGAATAAATCTCTAAAATTTCACTTCTTATTTGTACTTTTCCATAATGCTTTTTGAATATTTGGAATGACTAATAGTATTCTCTTGAAGCTTGTTCTTTTTTTATTCTCCTAGAAAAACAACAATTCTGAAAAAGAGTTCTAGTTTGTCAAAATTGTCAAATATTTGTGCTGAATAAAAAGCATTGTAAAAAATGCAAAATAAATAAATTTTTAGTGATTTTTTAATTTATATTTATAAATAATTTTATTGAAAAACCATATGTAATAATGATACAATTGTAAATCAAAAATAATAGTTATCCATGTTAGTCAGGCAACCAAATGTTCTAATGTTGTCACTGGTGTTGTTTAATCCAGCTTAATCAGGCTCCATGTGTTGTCAAATAAAAATCTGGATGAGATTATTCTGTCCTTATGGCAAAATTCCTTCATCTTGGAAATGAATGTGTCTTCAGGCTAAAGGTAAACTTGTTGTGACATCTGGCCAACCAGATGGCATAAGTGAGAAAGAGTGAGAGTCTTGTGGTAACATAATCCCTGGAGAGGAAGCAACTTTTGATATTTAAGATTTTGTTCAGGAAATGTGGCAGTAGTGAGTAATGAAATTTCTGATTTTGTCATATGCTGGGCAATCATTTATCATATGATCAAAGGTTTCACAGGTTCTATGGCAGTTGTGACACGTAGGATCTATATTCTTGAGGAATCTCCTGTAGTGCAGGAACCAGTTCATCTGGAGTGAATTCAGGTTGATCTTCACTAGAAAGTCCAGGAACCTTGGCTCCATCTTGAGATGCCTGAAAACTGGTGACCACCTGATTGTTACCACCGAGGTAAGGAATGGTAGAGTTTTGTGTGGGAAAAAACAGGTTATGAGCATTCCAAATAGAGATTTTTTGTCTGAATACTAGAGTAAAGTGGCCATTGTGAGTGAGAAGGTAGTCAAGTATCTGATTTAGCCAGCTTATCTTTGAAGGTGGAGGTCTGTCTGATGGAATGACTGGTTGTTCTGCTACAATCTGGGGAAATTTCTTTTGGAGGATGTGGATCAGAGAGTGGCACTTTTGGTAATATATAGAAAAAGTTGCATGCAATGACATACCATTATTTTTACTATGTTGCTGCATGCGTTCAATTCCTATGGCTGCTGTTTTACCATTCCACAAAAGCTGTGCACAGATTCAGTTGATTTTTGTGTTAAAAGTCTTTGTCATGTTAATTATGGGTAGATAGTAGCTAATCTTTGCCATTACCTTGATATTGAGGAGAGAGATTTTCCCTTGCAGCAATAAATAAACCTTGGCAAGGTTTTTAACTGTGTTGGTGGTGGCTTCAATGAAAAAATTCTGTATTTCTATCGACATGGCTTGTGGTGACTTGTATATGGAAAACCCCAAAAAGTTTTGGGAGTGTTCTGAGAAAGGTGATGGGATCTTCTTGCCGGTGTTGATTTTTCAGGCTGATGACTTGTTAAGGTTGAAGGAAAGTTTGGAGGATTCAGAAAATTTTTTGATTATTTGGATGAGGGGTTTTAGATATTTTTGGGAGTAGGGTGACAAGTACATCATTCATGTAGGCAAATGCTTTACAGTGTTTCTCAAGCTGGGGTATATAGATGCCTGGAAGTTCTGCCTCAATCTGTTTAAGAAGGGAGTTTAAGTAGAGTATAAATAGGAGACCGCTAAGTGGAGATCCTTGGGGTATGGATCTTGAAGGAATAAAACCATCTGTAAAGAAACCATTCAGGGAAATGTGGATCAATCTGTTATTTAGTAGATTGTCCAATATCTGAATGATTTGAATAGGAATGTCTAGTGCTGAGAGGCAATTGAGCAGGATATTGACATCTACTGAATCAAATGCTTCAGAGATGTCTAGCTGAACAGCAATGGGTTTGTATAGATTCTTGGATCTGATATGATCACAAAGGATTTTTACCTCCCCGATTGCAGAGAATGTGGATGAGCCCTTTTTTGTGAATTGCAAATGGGATATGTTGTCCAGAATAACATCTTTTATTTTCTCCTTGATCACCCCTTCAATGACCTTAAACAGAATTGGAGTCATGGAGATTGGTCTTATGCTAGAAAGAGCAGATGGGTCCTGGTTTTTCTTAAGGAAGGGAACCATCGCTATGCGATAAAGTTTGAGGATAGTTTTTTTTGCTGTTTGCAAGATGGTTAATTAGTTTTAATACTATGGGAGCTGTGAAATTATCAAAGTGTGTAAGTATGAACTTTGGAATACCATGTAGTCCTGGATGGACATTGGAAGGTAGGGCAGCCAAGTGCTTTTTGATGTTTGATATTGTTAATCCATGTTTATTGTTTTGGGATGTCTCATGCCACTGATTTGTGGGGTAGAGAACAGAGTTTGACAGGTGGTTTTTGAAATATGACTCTATTTGGAAGAGCATTTGCTTGCCAGAGGTATGGCTACCACCAATGAGAGGGACAAACAAGTTTTTTGTTTCTTCCTTGCCCCCAGAGCCCATCTGAGATAGCCACATGTCCAGCAGTGTTGGCCAGCTAAGTATAACTTAGCATTCTTTGATGCTATTATTTCAGCAATCGCAGCTTGTTTCTGCTTGTACTGTATTTTAAGTAATAGGAGGTTGTCTATAGTACCATCAATTGAGAAGTTTTTAATCCTATGGTGTAGCAGATCAAGCTCTTTCATAAGAGTTGTTGACCCTTTATGTTTTTTGGTGTGCTGTATGATTATGGTTTGGAGAATGCCTGTGAAGGCGAACCAGGCTTCCTCTGGATTTATAATAAGAATGTCAATTTTTTCAGAGTACATATATGGCATCTGAGAAAACAGCTTCCATGGCAGCAGCTTTAGTTATAATTCTGATTGTTTTATTGAAGTCTATGGGAGTATAACAGTCCAGATCTAGAGACGCTATCAGGGAAAGATGGTCTGAGAAGGGAACAGGTTGAAGCTTGTTTCCAAACCATAGTGCAGCTCTGAGGTGTAAAACATTAGGTCAATCAGTGTTCTAGAGCTCTTCATATAGAATGAGTATGTATCCACAGGGAAGAAACCTCTGCCATTTATGAAACCCCTGGCTAAGAGATGAAGGTATTTCCATGTGAACACATCATATTGCAGGTTGAAGTCCCCCAAGAGGATTGTAGGGCCTGTGTTGTTTGCAATGATGAGATTTATGAATTTGCTAGATTGGTATATAAGCTTGATTGCAATGAGATTGACATCATGGTAAAGCACTTTATAGAAAGAAGGTGGTTTCCTGTTATTAATGATGATTTTTTTTATTATAAGTAATACTAAAAGAATATAGGAATATTAAAATTTTAAACTAATGCTATGCATTTAATTAGTTATATATATATATATATTTAATAAATTGCTGAATATTACATATTTTGTTTTATCATTTAAACTTTCAATACTTCTAATTATTATAAATATAATATTTCAATTGGTGGAATTAACTATAATTTTTAAAAAAATTAAAAATACATAAAAAAAGTTTTCATTTTACTCATATTTGTAAAATATTGTAGTTTTATTTCTAAAAGAGTTAAATTGTTAGCATCAAATTAACTGGAGCATAAGGTTAACAATAGCTGAATTTTTTGATGGTCTCAAAGGTGATTACTAATTTCATTAAAGATGAAAAAAATAAAATTTAATAGAAACAATTGTGATCAGAAGTTAACAATTAATAATAGATATTGATATATATTATAAGAGAAAACAGTTAAAACCTATGACAAAAACAGAAGAACATATTCCTATAAAAATCAAAACACATCTGAACACTTTAAATGTAACAAAATAATTCATCATGGGCTCTACATCTAAATATTTATAAACAAGTCACTACAGTTTCTGATGTAGCTATAGAAACAGTAATTAATGAGTAAATAATGGAACACTGAAACTGTAACATAGGATTGAACAAATCCTCACTTAAATTTTTCTCAATTTCTGGAAAAGCCTAGATATTGAGAATAACCAATAATGTCTATTAATCAGGTTTTTTTCATGCAGTGTGAAACATAAAGGTAAAATTATCATAATTTGAACTACCATATCTGGTATTCTCATAATCCTATAATTAGACTGCCTACATGAATGAGAATATTTGAACATTTTTGAGATAAAATTTATCCTATGATATTATTTTAAACAACACTGTCTCTTTCAAAGATAATAATGCTTCTTTAACTTGTACAACCTATGCCATCAAATAATAATTTGAGAAACATTAAAATAATTTTAAGCATTCTCCATAACTTTTCCATAGTTATAAGATGGATATATTTACTGAAATATTTTTAATCTAAAAATCAACTTTCAATTTCACTCCAAACATAAACTGCAGATGATGAAGATGGAAATCTACTCATTAGTATCATGAAATAATCATGTTCATGCTGTTATTTATCTGAATATCATGAATCATGAAACTATTATGAAAATACTCTGGCATTTAGTTGAAAAGTTAAATATAGCTTATTTTTTGTTCTAATATAATAAGTTATTCAATTACCACAAAATAATATATTTAATGTGTTCACAAAATCATGTAAAATTCACTATTAAATATATTACTCTGAAATATACAGTTATTTTTTTTTATCTTAAAAGCCTAATAATGTATTACTGCATAAACTTTAAAAATTTTGCACTTATATATAAAAAGTATAATAATTATTATAATGGTAAAACAAATTAAAATTTATTTTTAGTTTTATGTAAATAATTGCAATTAAATACAAATTACCAATATATAAATATTTAGATTTTTCTAAAGCATTGCATTCTCCCCCCCCCCCATTCCCCCAAAATCCCAAAAACAAAACTTATTTAAATTATAATTTTGCAAATTAAATATGTGTTACTCAGAAAGAAAGAAAAAAACCATTAAAAATTAATGTTACATGCTGGTAATTAATTTCCTTTACATTTATTACATATTCTATAAAGGTATAAATCATGTTCAGCTTGAATTTGTTCATGATAGGATTTTTTTTTTTTTTTTTTAAAAAAAAAAACGGTTGTCTAATTAAAAGAGTAATATATTATTTTGAATAAAATGTATGAATTAGACAACAGATAAAGATAAAAATCTAAAACAAAATATGTAACTAAGTACAATACATGCAATATATATATATATATATATCCATTTGTTTATCCATGTAATTTTAATAAGTATTTTTAATAATCCTCTGGGAATGGTTGTAGACTGTGGTTGAGTAATAAAGTATTTGATAGTTAATGCCACTGCTTTCCATAAATATTAAAAAACTATTACAAAATCTAAAATTAACATACTTTATAAATCCTACTATCTTTAAAATAATGCCTAAAATATATAAAATTATAAAATCGTTTTAAAAACAAAAAAAACATCCTACTAGTATTTTCAAGCATGCATAAATTTGATCAAAATGTTAGTATTCTTTTCGTGCACTTCAAGAAAACAAAATTTTCAAAATATTGCAGTTTGTTATTTTGATCAAGAGTACAAGTATGTGTATATTAAATAATTTGTAACTACTGGAAAGCAGGTTTTATGAATCCAGTCTTTTGAAAGACACACTCGTACTAATCATATAAAAAACATTTTACTCATTATTAATTAACCATTTAATTAGAAACAATATATAATGCCATAAAATAGCACTATCACCACTATCAATATCAGAATAATAATAGTAGAAGTAGTAGTAGTAGCAACAGCAGCAGTAATAGTAGTAATAGGAATAGAAATAATAATTGTAATAACAAATCAAAAGAATATTTTTATCTTTAGATATCAAAAATTATAATCATTAAAAAAATTGTTGTTCTATGTAATTAATATATTATATTCATAATTTTTAACAAAAGTTTATCTGTCAAAATAAATATCGTATAATAGAAGTGATATTAATTTTTAGGGTGCCATAAAAATTATTTCCTTAATAGACCGATCTTTATTGCACTCAAATAATTTTCTTTAATGTTCATCACTATAATAAATATTAGATATGTTTGATAAATATATAAATGATTTTATGCATAACAAAAAGTTTCTTAAAAAATAAATAATCCACATTAAATTTTACACATTAAAAATTCATATCAATTAAAATTGATAATGATATCATTTTCCAACAGAAATCACAAATATAAATAAAATAACTCTAAATAAAGACATAAATAAATTTAGTTCAATTTTAATTAATCTGTAATTGGTACTTATGTTTTCAAAAAGATCTTTCTTTTTTTACAAGTGTTAAAAATATTGGAAGAATAAATACTTTCCCATCAGATTAATTGACTGGATGATCGTGTTGATTTTACAGTTTTACTTTCTAATGCGATCTTTCATCTAAAAATATTTCAACATTAATTAAATGTCTATTTGGGTTGGCTAATGGCTGGGTGTCCAAAAAATAAATTGCACAAACTGAACATAAAAGTTTTGCTGACAGGGGCATTTTAAAATGATTAGACTTTCAATTCGTCTATCAAAATTAATACTATGAATATAAAAATATCTATATTAATAATATTAAAATGTCATATAGAATGTAATAACATTCTTTATCACAAAATTACAAATAAATTTGAAGCCCATGAATGACGAAAGTATTTTCAGACTGATTACTTTAGAAGAAAATATTATAAGGATGTTAAGATTTTGAAAAACTCTAAAGGCTGAATATCTATATTTGCTTTGCAAATAATATTTATTTTTGCTATAACTGTTGACAAGTTGACAGTAGAAGTATGTAAATTTAATTTACTTTGTATATAGATAAGATTTCAGATAAATTTAAATAAATCTAAAATAATGCTTAAAAGTTTTGTTAAGAACAGAGAAATTGTAGTAAATAAAATCAGGAAAACTAATAATCATGTTTATTTAGTGAATAATGTGAAGAAAACAAAAGAGTTAAAATCAGATTAAAAGATATTGACATTTTAAAAATATATACAATTTTATATTTAAAAATGAAAGCATTTAATAAATGTTTTTTTTATTTATTTAAATGTATTGATTTGAAAATACTGAAATTTTAATTTATAATAAAAAGCAGAAATTACAAATAACTAAAAAAATTATATATAAATAATTTCCAATATAACTTATTTTTTATAGCAATGCTCAAAATTATTTAAATATAATTAATATGATTACATTACTTCAAACATAACATTGCAAAAATTGAAAAGAATAACATGTTAATAGCTTCAAATGTACATTTCAAACTAATCTGTAATTTTCTATCTTTATACTAAGGCATCTATTTTTTAAATAGAAATATACTGTCATTATTTATTTATTTACATAAATTACATGCAATTTCAACATAAAATTTCTATGTATTTATTTATATCACGTATTATAAGCTTAAATTTGTAAACACTATAAAAAAGTGTCTTGGCCTAATGCAGCTATTTATATCATAGTTATCTGATCTCTAAGTTATGGGTTTGAAATATAATAGCATGGTAACAGTGATTTCTGTAGATATAAGATTGTGTGGTGTACATGCAAATTTAAAAAGACTAACAAATATAATTGATCTTTGATAAATATTAAAAATCTATACTTGAAGTAAAAATAAATATGATAATTTTTAATTTAATTAAGAATGACTAATGATAACTTGAACAAATATTTCCCAAAAATGCAATATTCCTAAACAAAATTTATATAACAAATACTTGTCTGTCATTTTGTAGATCACCAATTATCCTCTTTACAAAAATTAAATTATTATTACAATGTGCATACATACTTATGTAATTTTTATAATAAAAAAAAAAACATGTCTGTCATTTGTATGCAGTCATTATAGTGATATATTCCTCTGCTGATTTCATGAGCATTAATAATAAATAGTCTTCTATTTAAATTATGGGTGTTTAAGTTCCAAATTTACAAGTTGATTACAACAGTGTAGTCGTTTTATTAAAATAATATATATTTTTTCTTCAGCAGAGAATCAAAACAGAAAATTTTAGATTTTGATTATGCAATAGTACTAAATATTTTAATAAATAACATAACACATTCACATAATTAGATTTTGAATTTTTTACTCTTTTTTATGACAGAAGAACACTGTTTCATTATATTCATTCAGTTTTTACTTGTGTAGTTTGGTGCAGTGATCTAACTGTCAGACTTATGATGTCAAAATTCATGGCTGGCAATCCACTTGTCATTTCCTGTGTTTAAATTTCTTATGAACTATGAGGAATAATGTTAATCAATTATGTATTTATCCATATTTGCGACTAAACTAAATTTCACATTTTGAGAATAAGTTGTTATATAATATCAGTAATTACATAATAAGCCGTATAAAACATAAATAGGAATGTTTGAATATTCAAAGTCTTCATAATTTTAAAGTTTAGCATCCTTTATGCTTGATGTAAAATGATTTAGTTTCACCTTCCTTTACCTTTTCATTCTAATAAAATAATCTTTAAAATTATTCTATTCACATTTATTCTTTGCCATTACTGGGGTTTGATATTTCACTTAGTGGAATCTTTACTTGTTAATAGCAACAATATTGCTGATAAACTAATTTTTAAAAAGAATTAACTGCATATGTAGTTTTTTTTTTTTAAATGCTAAATTAATTATATTTCTGAAATATATTCTGCTACTTTTAACTAGACTTTTAGAATAATTTATCATTATAAAACAGTTGTTCCATAGAAATATTCAATGATTTTTTTTTTTTTCAGTTGAATTTTTTTTTTGCTTATCAGTAAAATGCCTTGCTTAAATAAGAATATATAAGTATATATAAAGTGCTCCTAAATGGATACAATTTTTAAAGTTATACTTTATATATATATATAATTACTGTATTAATAAATATTCAATTATAAGATTACATATATATATAGTTCATAACCATAACATATACATCTCTTTTCTATGAAGCACTCACAGATTTCTCTTGACAAATTGCTGTGCTGCTTAATAAATCCATATCTTTTATTACCACAACAACATCAATTTCTAGATAAACACCCAAATGATTACATTTTATTTTTTAAAGATAGTTTATATTTCACATATTCACAATTTATATTATATTTAAACAAATTCTGAAAAATTAAACACATTAATAAATCAGTTTCAATACCCTTAATAAAAACTTTCAAAAAATTAAACAGTAGTAATAGTCATGTTGCCTACTAAAGTGAATAAATATTCTTACATTTATCAACATGAACACTTCTATTGAAAAACATTTCAAATATTCAAAAGATGCATTCTCTGAACAACGGGATCAATAGATGTGTTACACAAAAACTTATGTTTAACCTCTTTAAAGAGGTTTAAACAAGACCAGTCTCACCCCTATGTTCAGATAGACTAATTTGTTATTCTAGAAGAAGTAACTCTATTTAAATATCTCATTTAAATGTACTTTTTTTTAATAATTAAATTTACATCATATTTAAACAAACAAACAATATATATATATATATATATATATATATATATATATATATATATATAATGAACAATATATACATATATATATATATAATGAACAATATGTATATATAATGAATTGGATTTTAATTAAGGTTAAAACTGTAAGGAGGATATAGCTCTGATGAAGACTGCTGGACAGTTGAAACTGTAAGAAAATAAAGAAGGTTAAGGAAATTACTTGCATTAAAGTGTATATGAATGAAGTATTATAAGTAATATATATATTTGTATAACAACACGACAAATTCTCTTTATGTTTTAAGAATTGAAGTCTTCAAAATCTGAAAGATTATAAAATAAACTGTTTCAGAAAGCAGACATTTAAAAAATGTGCATTCTCATAAAAATATGCAAATGATTTTGTACTATAATCATTTTCATTCAATGTGAATATGATAATAGATTTATTTATGGACCTTTATAGAGTCACTAATAATTCATCCAGTAATATACTGCATTTATGTACTGTACTATACTGACAGTTTTTTTCTACTGAACTATCTTTTCAATACCATGAAATCTTTTAAAAAGTATTGTAGTTGCAATTTAAATTTAGAAGAAGTTATTGAAAAGTATAGACATAGATATTGCTTATCATTTAACAATACCTGAATTTACTATCAGGATTTTTTTAAGAAACACAGAAAAGTTGAAAGCAAGATCTACATCATGTTTTTGTCATTAAACTGCTAATTTAACAAAAAAATCACATTATGGAATTAATTACTAAACAAACTATAGCCTTCTTACCCTGTATAGGTCCATTATTCTCCCTAGTAGTACCTTTTGTAATCTTCCAACTTTTGAATTTAGTATTAAACTATTATTTTATATCAGTATTCAATAACTTGGATTTGATTTCATGGATATAAATGTTTAACAAATAAAGAAACATTCTAAAAATCATATTTGAACTTTACAAGTATTGAAAAATTGACTTAATAATTAGAACAAAGAATCTTTTCATTATTAAATAATCATCAAAAAAAGAGTGACTTCAGAAAATGAATGAAATCTTTTTTAGTTGAAATTTGTTAGTAAAAGAGAAAAAAATAAATGTTAATTTATGATAAATCTATCAAATTCTGTTTTTAAATATTAAAATAATTTATTATTTTTAGAATATTTCAAAAGATCCTAATACACTATCAGTAATGATTTATTAGTAATCTGTTTCACAAGACACAGTGATCGGATATATTGTAGTTTTCTTTGTTATTGTTACATTAAATAAAACATATACATATAAAATTAAAGTATAATCATAGATACTTTTAATTTTTAATAATTGTTATACAAGTTTGGTTTAAAAATAATTATAAATTTTAATGAACTTTACAAAAAAAAATCAAGTTTTTACATTTCCAAAAATTTTCTCAAAATAATCTCACACCCGATTTCTAAATGGGTTATGAGAGACTAAATCCATCAAATACATGGAGGCAGGGTTAAAATACTTTGACAATGCAACCTAAAGTAGCAAAAATCTCAATATGCAACTGCACAATCATAATTTAAAGGAACATGACTGCAGAAATATATTTAGATTTTCTGACTGAGAACCTTCACATCACTTTAAAGAAGTGTTAATTTGAAATTGAATGTTGTTTGTATTATTATATTTACAGAAATCACAATTGGGTTCCAGTCTCCTACTGATATCAGTTGACAGAAACTTATGTCCAGAAAAAAATGTTTGACTTTTTTTATCAAATAATATCACTTGAAAAATCATAAAGTATGATTTCTATAGATAGTTTAAACTAAATTAATGTTATTTAAAATTGTTATATATATTATATATATATATATATATATACAATTTTAAATAACATTAATATATATATATATATATATATATATATATATCACATATCCATTGCTTAATTTATATGAAATTTAAACAGAAGTAACAACTCGCAGAAGCTATCGATTAATAATACTCATAAGTCAATAAATGATAAAGAATAAAATGAACAACTTATTCTTTATGATTTTAATATTCATTCAATTGTAATTTAAGAATGATTTATACTATATTTAAATTTATCTAATATATATTTCCAGCAATGTCAGAAAACAAAAGTTGATAAACATAGATTGCTTTAAGAGTAGATAATTCATTCCATATTATTTACTGATATATAAATATTATTTATCTAAAGCTTATTAAAGAATATCTATTCCCATTTAAATTATACATAAACAGCTTTTAAATTCCCTAGCTCATGCCACAGCTCTTTAAAGAGGAATAATGAGAAAAAAGCATTATTCATCATGTTTATTATGTATTTGTTAATTAAAGATTTAATGATTTTGTTTTTATTTTATCTTATAACTATTAGCCAATTTCCTGTTTAAAACATAAAAAAATTCCAATTTTATATGGACTCTGATTTTAATGACAATTTAAAAGCATGGTAGAACAATGTGTTAACCAATAAGTCATAACATCTTTCCACATATGTATGTAATTTATGTGGAAGGAAATTACCCTTCTACCCCATGCACTATTAACAGACAAAAATACATTTCAATAAATGTTTTAATGGTGTAAAGTCATCTATTTATTAGTAGTGCATGAGTAGAAGAATAGTTTCTTCCATTCTAAATGAAATATATCTCTAACACAATGTTATTTAATAATTACATATATATATATATCATTAAAAGCCAGTCAACACTTAGACAATCCCAATATCATTAACAATCAACAATTTCAAATTGTTGTCAAGGCAACATCATTTTAACAATATATATATATGTATATATATGTATGTGTGTGTCAAAATAAGATATTTATGAATGAAAAATATGAATATATATTGAAAGAGGGGTATGTTGCTATGAAAGTAATATTATTAGCTCAGTCATACCAATTTCAATCAGGCAAAAATGTTAGCACTATAATAATTAGTATATTTATAATATAGAAGAATCTGGAAAGTTTATTTGCATACAAGCATGCATATATATATATATATATATTGATGATTGTGAATCGTTAACAATGCTGATACAAATTTAAATCTTAAATAGTATAAAATATAAAATTTTGAGTTACAAAAATAATTTTAAAAATTTGGTGATGTAAAGCATCACTATCACAAAAGGTTGATAAAATATAGATAAAATAAATAATATCCATTTATTACATGGAAAGATGTGTTTCTAAATAGGGCCAATTTTTTATATTAAATCATTTCCATTGCTCATTTATTTAATTATTTGGAGCATCTTAACTCCCCCCAAAAAATTGAAACGTTTAAATAAATTCAAGAATTGTTCAAATCTGGAAATTAACATATTTTTCATATTTAATATCAGTGTAAACATAATAAAATATGATAAATTTTGAATGTGTTTTTAGGAGATCACTCCACTAAAATTTACCTTTCATTATAATGAACAGGAATTAGCCTATGTAAGGTCACATACTTTATCTTGTAGTAATGGAATTTGGTCAATTAAAAAAAATATCATTGCCAAGGATATATAAAGACACTTAAATAACATTGAAATTAGTAACTTATAGGCTGAATTTGTTATATAAAATTAAATTTGTCAAGCCACATCTTTAAAAAAAATGAATTGATCCAATTTACAAATTGTTCATTTATGTAAATTAAATATATTGAAAAACTACAGTTTGGTAAGCAGTCTGTTATGAATAGAAGCCACAAGTAATTACATATTTGGGAATTTGAGTGAAAAAATTAAAGCTTTTTGGACTGGTTAGCTTATAAGTTATGAAAAAATAAACAAAATGAAATGCTGCACTTAAAAGCATATGTTGAACATAAGCAGAAAAAGTCATGTATTATTTTGGGAGTATATTCCATCCTAGCCAAAGAATGAAAGATATCTACAGTAAAAATAAAATTGAGATTGCTAAAATATGCAACTATTATCTAATGTCAAATATATAAAATTATATAAGCAAATTGTCTTAAGTTCAAATTTTAAAAAAGTTTTTTTTTTTAAATTTCTGGTTATCATATTAATAGTTTAAATAAAAGTTTTTTAAAAAATTTCTGGCTATTATATGAATAGTTTAAATAAAGGTTAAAATTTTTTTGCTAAATATATAAATACAAGTATAAAATTCCTCAATAATAAAGGCTATTAGCTAATAACTAATCTAGAAATATTAATATAATGTTGTAATTCAAACCTAAATCGAAAACTTTGCGTGCAAAAATATATTTGTAAAATAATATAGGTGCTATTGCACCTGACTGCAAAGCTACTTTTTACTTAAAAAATAAAAAATATTATTCTGCAAGTGCTTTCAAAAGACATGCTCTCATCTTCATAGCTCTGAGTGAAGTAATTATATGCAAATTATGCAAAGTTCAAAGACTAATCACTCCATTTCTTTGAGATCGCAAAATATGCATACATTAGAGCTCAGTCAGATCCATCACATTATTCCATTTTTGAACTTCATCAGACACTAACAGGACACCAGTGTGGACCACAAGATGTCAACCTGGTCTACAGAGAAAGGCATTATGTAAAAAGAAAAGTTAAGGAGGCCTGCATCATTGCAATGGATTGCAATGCTATCAGCCACAAGGACACTTGCTTCACAATCTCAAAGAAATGAAGTAATTAGCCTTTGAACTTTGCATAATTTGCATATAATTACTTCACTCAGAGCTATGAAGATGAGAGCATGTCTCTTGAAAGCACTTGCAGAATAATATATTTTATTTTATTTTTAAGTAAAAAGTAGCTTTGCGGTCAGGTCAATAGCACCTATATTATTTTACAAATATTAATATAGTATTTACATTTAGTTTCTAATGATTACACAGGTATACAATAGATGACTCTGGACTAGAGTAAATAAATTAACTACTCCTAAAAATATATGCTGAATATAAGAAAAGAAACCAAATATGATAGTGTCACATCATCATCATCACAATAATAATAATAATAATAATAATAATAATAATAATAATAATAATAATAATAATAATACTTATTATTATTATTATTATTATTATTATTATTATTATTATTATTATTATTATTATTATTATTATTAAATGCTTTACTGCTTTATTGCCTGGAAATGCATAGTTTGAGCACTTAAAGTGAAAGAACTGATCCTCAATCGATGAACTTTTAATCTAATTAATCTAGTTTACCTATTAAATTTTTTAAATTTATTTTTAGAATACTCATCTCTGCATAGTAGTTTTAGGATTAAGATAATTTAAATATTTTAATTTCTATTTAAAATAATTGTTAGCTGATCAGAAAGTATGCAGGTTTGGTGGAAAATGGGACAAGAATTCCATAATCAGTGTTTGAAAATTAAAATAAAAATTCAAAAGATGAAATATTACAAAGAATTATTCTTAATTATCACACTAGAGGTGTTGAACTGTTTTTATTATAATTAAAAAAGTTATTATCTATTGAGAAATAAATGACACTGTATTGTTTGAATAATCTTTATAAGTGTACATTAATAAAAAACTAAATAAAAGGCATCCACTTTTTTGTAATTAAATATATTTAGTTAGTTGCAATTTTAACAAAGTAGCTTACTCATGAAATGTATTACATTTCTCATACTTTCATAAATCTCATTTTATTTCAAGGGCACTATAGTGTTAATTAAGAGTAAAATTAAATGTTATTCTTTCTTATTATACAATGCTATGTATAATTAGTTTCCAACCAGTAACCACCTAAACATTCACAGTAAATATAGCAACCAATATCTCTAACTGCTGTCAAGGCAACCTTCACACCTTTTAATAGCAAGAATGGAAATCCATTCTTACTAATGATCCATTGAATATATATGAACACTTAAAGATTGCAACTTGACTACAGAGTATGAAATATTGTTACAATGAAGTTTAAATAAACCTCTTTAAACATGAAATAAACATGTCACTATAATGCAGACTAATAAATAGTCATCTAAAACATTATTTAATGCAATACTTTTAAATTGCCCATGTATTATTTAGAAATAATAAGCGAAATAGTGCCTAAAGCTAATCTGGGATAATGATATAATTAGTTTCCAACCAGTAACCACCTAAACATTCACAGTAAATATAGCAACCAATATCTCTAACTGCTGTCAAGGCAACCTTCACACCTTTTAATAGCAAGAATGGAAATCCATTCTTACTAATGATCCATTGAATATATATGGACACTTAAAGATTGCAACTTGACTACAGAGTATGAAATATTGTTACAATGAAGTTTAAATAAACCTCTTTAAACATGAAATAAACATGTCACTATAATGCAGACTAATAAATAGTCATCTAAAACATTATTTAATGCAATACTTTTAAATTGCCCATGTATTATTTAGAAATAATAAGCGAAATAGTGCCTAAAGCTAATCTGGGATAATGATATAATTAGTTTCCAACCAGTAACCACCTAAACATTCACAGTAAATATAGCAACCAATATCTCTAACTGCTGTCAAGGCAACCTTCACACCTTTTAATAGATCAAGAATGGAAATCCATTCTTACTAATGATCCATTGAATATATATGGACACTTAAAGATTGCAACTTGACTACAGAGTATGAAATATTGTTACAATGAAGTTTAAATAAACCTCTTTAAACATGAAATAAACATGTCACTATAATGCAGACTAATAAATAGTCATCTAAAACATTATTTAATGCAATACTTTTAAATTGCCCATGTATTATTTAGAAATAATAAGCGAAATAGTGCCTAAAGCTAATCTGGGATAATGATATAATTAGTTTCCAACCAGTAACCACCTAAACATTCACAGTAAATATAGCAACCAATATCTCTAACTGCTGTCAAGGCAACCTTCACACCTTTTAATAGCAAGAATGGAAATCCATTCTTACTAATGATCCATTGAATATATATGGACACTTAAAGATTGCAACTTGACTACAGAGTATGAAATATTGTTACAATGAAGTTTAAATAAACCTCTTTAAACATGAAATAAACATGTCACTATAATGCAGACTAATAAATAGTCATCTAAAACATTATTTAATGCAATACTTTTAAATTGCCCATGTATTATTTAGAAATAATAAGCGAAATAGTGCCTAAAGCTAATCTGGGATAATGATATAATTAGTTTCCAACCAGTAACCACCTAAACATTCACAGTAAATATAGCAACCAATATCTCTAACTGCTGTCAAGGCAACCTTCACACCTTTTAATAAGAAGAAATCCATTCTTACTAATGATCCATTGAATATATATGGACACTTATGTATATACATGCTATGTATATACATGACTGCTGCTTATGGAAAAATGGAGTGACAAATGAGTTGTTGTTTTTTGAAGCAGGACAAAAGTCTATAGGAATATTATTAATTTTATATTACAAAACTTTCGAATCAAACCCATCTTTGAATTTAGAAAATGTAAGGAAATGAACAAAGTCATTCAATTACATATCTATAAATAAACAGGCGAATGAAAAATAATTTAAAAAAATAAACATAATGAATTAATATCATTCAAAGGCAATATATTAGCAAATACTTTTTTAAAAATTAATTTAATGAAAACTAAAATATATACATTTAAAATCATTATTTATATATTTTTTTCTTCTCATGTGTCATAGCATCAGCCGGGAAGCGAACCCACTAACCCAGGACAACTACTTGTAAAGCAGCTGTTGCTGACCTCTCAACCACCAAAAATCTTGTAATCATAAGTGACACAATTTCAATACTGCATTGTAATAAAAATTGTCAAATTATTCTATATCAAAAATACTGCATTTATTTTAATGCAGTGAGTTCTCCCAAGTATCAAATTTATTTCTTGTGTAAGTGATCCTTTCACTTAGGTTATTAATATGTTAATATGTTATTATAGCAAAAAATGTATTTATAACATTTTTATCATATATTTAATCAAAGAGATTTGAAATTAGAATTTTTCAGTCTATTCATCCTTCACTCTATCTTAAGCAACTGATGATCTGACCCAACTGATGAGTGCTGTTTCTGCATGAAATATATAGATTGGGAATCATGTATCTTTTTTGCATGTGTGTGGTCATGTGTATCAGTTGCTTGAGATGGACTGGAGGAAGAATAGGCTGAACAATCCTGAGTTCAAATCCCTCTAATTACATACATGAGAAACATTCAGTGTAAGCAAATTACATACTGCCTTAGAATTATAAATAAAATAAACAATGATAAACAGTTCTTTCATATATAACATAAAATATTTATACATTTCCAATGCATAAGCTTGTGGTTAAGACCTGTAGAGGTCCCTACCTTCACATTTTTAACCACACAAGCTTTAGATTTATTGCCTTAGTAAATATTACATTACTATATGGTAAGTTTACTGGACTTTGAAAAAGCATAATATAAAAAATAAAACATATTTTAAAAAACTATACATATATATTATATGGTTACAAATAATAAATAAATATAAAACAATTATCATTGCTAGCATGCGAACATCAGAAAACTTAATTTTTCCCTTTGATAACATCTGCATATAGAAACAAGTCTAAAATTAAAATGTAGAATGCCATACATTGGATTACAATAATTCTATTGCCAAGAGAAAAATTTATGATATTCAGAAACAGAAATAATCATTTTACGTACAGCATTTATCATATGCACTGTATTTTGTTGTTGTTGTTATTGTTTGAAACAGTAGTTTAATGTAAAAATGACAGTTTCACTGATATTCTTTTTCTATTTACATTTTGAAATAAATGTTAGCATAGCATTACAAACATTTTGCTTTTATATCTTCTACACAGGTAAAAATCAGTAACAAATATTGTGAATGATTTTAATAATTCATCTTCTTTATAAAATAACTACATCAAATTAGAGTGACACAACATTTTAGTCTGTTTTGATCTTCTTTTTTTTTTTGGAAGAGAGGAATAAAGTTACAGCATAGAATCACAAAGTTTTTGATATTGGATATCAATTTCCCAGCTTTGAATCAATACATACTCAGACACTTTTATAAAATAAATTTCTTCATAAAAGGTTGTGTTATGGATAATATTACTGTTAGATCACATTATGATATATCCAGTATACTTGAACATTAAAATTGTCACATATTTATTTCTGTTCCAATTTTTTATTTTAATAAACTTTTAGTGTAGACTCATATTTTTTTTGAATTTGTAAACTGAAGATCCAGTTGAGAATTTAAGATGTATTTATAAAGCCTTCAAATAATTTAAACTTTTTTACAAATGAGTGTTCTATAGATATAATATTGTTTGGTTACATTGAATAGCTGAAAGAATCATGTTTTGATGTTAAAAAAATCACATTTCTTTTTTCTAGTGTAAATTTTTTAAAATTGAACTTTTACAGTAGAATTGTAAATTCATTTACTTTTTATTATCAGCCTCAGGGTGGCCTTCGAGCATTCCATCATCAGATTTTCAATTGGATTGACGGTTGAAGAGTTGGAGTGTGGAGTAGATTGAAGCCTGTCCATTAAAGTATGAGGTTTTGCTATCTTAATATATATCTGAGCACTTATACCATATATGTGTAGAGATGGTAATCTGGACCAACTGATGATTGCTGGTTTAGCATGAAATACGTATATTGGTGATTATTTATCTTTTCAACATATATGTGTTCAAGTGTATCAGTGTTATGAGATAGTGTGGAGAGTGGTGGGTCGTGTGAAAGTCTGTGCTCATATACTCTATATATTACGAATAAAGAGTTGTAAATTAAAAAATAATGCTTATTTACATTTTATTAAAATGTTATGAGTAATCAACTCTTTGACGACATTTTCATTCTCTCTAGACTGGCATAATAGTATCATATTTTTTCCGCTATCATTTACTTTGAAAATGAACTTTCAACTTACAATTGAAAAGTTTTGCTTATATATATACCACGCACTATTAAGAAGTTAATACGGGTGGTAGATCTTCACATAACATATTTTTGAATATTCCGTTTTTTTATTGTAATCTGTATGCATATTTTTATAATCCTATATATGCTGAACTAAAAATACTCGCAAAATAGACTTTGAATTCATGCAATTCGAAATAATGACAATTTATTTGTATTGATTTTTGTTGATTGGTTAAACCATTAAGCAATGGGTGAGTATTAATATTGTACTATACATATATTTATTTTTAAATTGTAGATAATAATTAAATATGATAAAAAATAATAATAATAATAAAAACAATTTATGAATAAAAAGAACACAAAATTAATATTTATCTCTACCATCACTTTATAATTATTATTATTATTATTATTTTTTTAAAAAGTTAATTAAACATAGTTCAAATTCGGAAAGCCACTAAGGATAATTTGTTTAATGTAATGAAAGATTTTTTTTTTTTTTAACTAAAAAATTCTTAATAACTGAAATGAAAATTTAGTAATATTTTTCAACATTTTCAATTTATACTTTTTTTATTATTAAATGCATTAAAATTATGCAAATGTTTATCAGTTTAGATCTTTTATTTTTTTAGTTTGATTCATGTCTTCAAATTGCACAATTGTTTTGCAATATAATCAATTTGACATATCAGAAGTTTATTTTATCTAAATAAACTTTCATTAAATTTTTAATTGTCCTATGTGTTTCTTTTACCTCTATAATTTTAGATATATAACTCTTACTTTTAGTTAATCACTAAGTATTTATTATACAAGTTGTAATATTATATTCAGATATCATATTGTATTTTCAAATAGAATATAATATCTGCATTTTGTTTGCCTTAGATGACTATTATAAATTTTTAAATTTAATTTTGAGTTTGCATGTTCTGAAAGATTTTATTTTTGTGAACTTCCAATTTTTCTATAGTTTTAATTTTGTAAAGTAGCACAGCTTTTTATCATGGTATTCTACAATTACTTAATCAAAGGTATGTAAAATTATGTTGGATCAAGACATGTTCAACAAGAACCTACTATATTCTCCTTGGAAAAGTTTTATACATTTATTTATTGTCTTCAATGGAGATAATTTTATATCTCTATTTTTATTAATTCACAGATCAGATCTATTAATTTATTTTTATGATAGCTATATTATAAACAATGTCCACCTGAATTCAGATCTCAGCCAGATAAAACTGAAACATTTTTTATAGGCTCTAATAAAGTTTAGGAATTTTTTCAGTTGGCCTATAGCCAACATAACTAATATTGGTTGGTAAATAGGTATTTAGCTATTCTTGTTAAAAAAGCAAGTATGATTAAACACATGCTCATCATCTAGAAATTGACAAGTTTAGTAAAAAAATTTATAGAAAAAAATAAATAAATAATTGAATGGTTTATTACTTGGGATTTGTAAAAAGTTTAAGCATTTAAAAATGATTTGTGATCCATAGACTTTAAACCAAAGTATGCAACGAATGGGGGAGAAGGGCAGTGGACTACTTAAAGGCTGATTTAACTTTTATAATAGTTGTATTATTCTCCATGTTGCCATAGTAACTGATTAAATTAACTAAATTATACCAATTCTGTATTATATTTTTTCTAATCTTAATTAGTTATGTACATATGTAAAACAATGTTAAATCCTAAAGCATCGACTAAAAAAATTTCTTTTAATATCAAAAGTATATACATTTATTATGATAAGTTATTCGGAGTTTAGTTTTTCATAAATATTATTATTTATAAAATTATACATAAATTTTGAAGATAATTTTTTTAAAAATACATATATCTTAAATACGATATTGTAACTGGGATTTATATACTGTGTATAAATTTTAATCTCTTCTTTTTTACTTCTATTTTATCTTTCATCCCCTTCTACATACCTTGCCTGGAAATGACTCAACTAAGCAGAGAATAGAAAAATTCCCTTTTGGGGGTTTCCTACATACCAACCTGCTTCAAATTGAATTTTTTTTCAACTTTTCTTTCATTAAAGCAAAAAATAAGCAAATTAAACACAGACAATTATTTTTAATTATAAAACGTACAGTTTGCCTATTTGTTTGCTTTTTTTTATTTTATAATCTTCAGATAGCAAAATGAATGGGCTCCGAAGAGATTTTTTTAGGAGATTCCCAGCTGACACTTGAGAATAGTAGTCAAGAGTTTGGGGAAGCACTGAGAACGATAAGCTTCTACTGCTGTTAGAGCTTACACATCTTCACTCAACAAGCCATTGTCACATTAAAGTATTTTTTAAAACCCTGATAAATAATACCTTCAATAACAAGTATCACAGCTTAAATTATGGCTGCTTTGGACTAGCTTTTATCAAAAAAATTAACAACTAGAACTTCTAGAAAAATACGCCAGCTGGTAACTTACTTAAGTCACAAGTCACGGCGTTTAAAAATAAAATAAAAACCAGCTTCAATGACCTTTTAGAAGAGAAACACTTTTACTTATTTATTTAATTTTTATTTTTTAAATTAGCATATGAAATTTAACACATAAACTCAAGCTGTAAATACTAAATATCCCTGTGATGTGAACATCATGGATAAATATATATTCATATACGTATGTGAATCTATACACATATGTATGCGTGTTTAGGTACTTGTCTGTTAAAACATTACATTTAGACTGAGAGATAGAGTAATAACTTATTAATTTAAAAAAGAATAAAAAATAAACTATAATTATATGTTTAGTTGCTTGGAAGGTTATATGACGATAAGTTCAAGAAAAAGTGACAGCTTGAATTTCAATCAGGAACATTTAGCTCTTAATTTGTCACTTCACCACTAAAGCTAAACCACACAGGGCAAAAATAATCGAATGATTAGTCACCCGGGAGGTCACGTCACATTCAAGTACCAGAAATAGCATTCTGCGCTTTAATTCAGGAACCTTTAGCTCTCTCATATATATTACTCTACTATTGTCCTAAACCACACAATACATAGAAATTAATACAATACT
Organism: Epiperipatus broadwayi; assembly: GCA_028023455.1. Lineage (NCBI taxonomy): Eukaryota > Metazoa > Onychophora > Udeonychophora > Euonychophora > Peripatidae > Epiperipatus > Epiperipatus broadwayi. The sequence goes on along the minus strand of JAQFVV010012448.1, from coordinate 2,028,355 downwards.
TTAAATGTTATTTTAAAATAAAAAGTTATAATAAAGTTTTTATTATCAAATTTTATAATATAAATTTCAAGTACAGTAGTTAAATTAAATGTTATGGGGTAGCAAGCAGTGGCTAACTACCTTCATCAACGATTAAGTAAGTATATTATCACCTACAGAATAGTCTTGATTGATAAATTTGCTTTAAACAGAAGTTAAGAAATATAGTTAAGTAGAAAACTACATATACAAGTTTACATAGACTGATAATAATAAGCGAAAATATAAAGATATAAAATGATAAAACAGATGGATGCAGAAAAGTCATAAATAATTGGCGTATGCTTAGTCAAGATGTAAAGATAATAGAAATCAATTATAAATAGTTGATTGAATAAAATAATAAATGGATAGATGAATTATTCGTGCTGACAAATCGATGGATAAACGTAAAAATCTAAATACTTAAATTGCAAAAAAAAAAATATTGAAGGCAAAAGAAAAAAAAATATATATAAGTTTTAAGGCTCAAAATATACAAATAAACAATCACAACGTAGTAATAGGTGTAATAAAAATCTCAATACAATTTTATAACTATAAAATAAATTTAGTTTGAAAACAATATTCTTCAATTTTTGCCTTTGTGAAGCTAAATAAAACTTTTCATCTGGGAGAGGGGTGAGACGACAGTCACCGTTTCGTGAGAGCAATGTAGTTTTTAAACAATGACGCTTAATTTTTTCTTTTTCTTTTTTAGTAATAAAGTTCAAGTTCAAAGTCAGTGTCTTTTGAACTAAGTCTGACAGTATAGGCCAGTTAACAAGATTTTGCACAAAGTTGATTTAGATTCCCTTTGGCATTTCCTCTCTACAGATGTTGTAGAGTGAACTGAAGGTTTTTGTAAAATCACCATGCTTCCTGCCTACCCCATACCCCTCTTTACTGATAGACAAGAGACATGGATCACAAAAGCTTATAAAAATGAGAAACAATTCTTTATAAAACAATACAGTCATGCAATATGAAATCTACTCTCAAATTCATACTTCCTGCATAATTTAAATTACTAAAAAACAAAAGACAGCAAAAATAAAAAAAGATTTAAAAGGGTCTAAAATTAAAATTACTAACTTGTTTTGCAATATTGTTCAATCATCTGACCATTGGCTATTAGGAGAATATTCAAAGTGACCACTTGCTAGAATCACCGTTTTGGTAATATCTACTCCCGACCTCTAGTGACAACAAATCCACAATTTTTTCTTTCAGTATAATTATTAGAAATTAACTACAGTATATATATATACTTTACTTCATCTACTGGTACATATCCCAAGAAACAGTGATTTTGCATATGTTTATGAGTCGTTACCTGCCTATAATGCATGCATGTTTTAAAAGAAACGCTGAAGGCAGAATATACAAAGTGCTCATATTCACTCATTCAAAAAACATGATCAAACTGAGAGGGAGGAGCAAATAACAGAGCCAATCAGACTAGCTTCAAGTCTGACACTGGCTCTCATTCAACTTTTTGCCAGGGGTGGTGTCAGGCGATCCCTTATGGATGAATAAGGAGAATAAAGAAGTACGAAATTTAAAATTGAATTTTTAAATTTTTTTTTCTTAATACAGTAGTGAGACAAGCTAGTTTTATTTATTTAAAAACAGATATATATTTAATGCGAGAAAAATATAAACGTAGTTTTTAATGAAAAAAAATTAAATTCCTAGATGTGCTAAATATGAGTTGATACTTATAAACGTATAATTTAGATGTATGCGCATGTTATAAGTACAAATTATAAATACCTTATTTTTTATTTAATTTATATGTGTTTGTATGTATTATCCGCTACAAAGCATGTTGCGTAACTGAGCAATAGAGTACTATATTCAAATGACAAATCTTAATCATCATCAGTGATAATTTGCTATTGTTCACCATTCTTAAACAATTTGTTCTAGCATTGCAATTTTAAAGCTACAATAACTCTGTGCAAAATTAAGAAACATTTAACCTATATTTATAAATACGTGCGAATTATTTTTTCTATATAGAATGATAAACGTATATGAATAGTAAAACAAAATTTAGCTATATGTTTTTAAGATAATCGAAATATAGTAAGTCGAATGCTTGGAAATTTAAATATTTTTGTTAAAAATTTCGATATTTAATTTTTTTGTATATATATTACATAGCTCACTTTTGTTCAGTTACACAGTAAAAATATAATTGAACATTATATAAATAAAAAAATATTTGAATGGCATATTGCTTGGAAGTTTCTATGAAAATTTACCTCATTTTCACGCACAGGAAGTGAAAAAATTGACTGTGATTTATTAATATTTAGTCTACAGTCTGACTTTCTACCACTGGCATTAAGGAGCTTTGAACATCTGATAGTTTTTCTATTGCATCCTAGATAATTCTGATCCAAAGTATCTTAACAATAAATATAACATATCCTAATAATACTATGAAATAATAATAATAAAGTAATAGAATAGTTAATCGTTTGAGAAATCACGTGACGTTCAAGCACCACAAAGGCCACTATTTTGATTCTGGAACATTTAACTCACGAGCCCATTGCTCTATTGCTGAATTAAACCACACAAAATAATTAAGTTAATTATACAGTGGATAATTTTAAAAACTTAATTGAATATTTTATACTTTTTTAATGGAAAAGTCATTTGCAACTCCCATCCTTTTTTATCATCATTCTTTAGACAACTTTGATATCTAACTCAGTCAACACAGCATTTCCCTAATTTGCACAAGCATAAAAAAAGCAATCTTTTAGTAAAAGGAATGCTTTTGGGAATATTTTAGTTTTTTATTTTCTAATTGAAAGTCATTTTAACTAATGAATACATATATTTGAATGTAATAAATTCTCATAATCAAGTATTTAGCATAATTATCTTTTATTTTACTGCACAATATTAAGTAACAATCAGATAGTTTATTTATTTATTTTGACCAGGAATTTGTAAGAAGTTCAACTACCAGAAATTTAAGCCATAATCAATGGATGAACATTGAACTCTACAATTCCCACTGGATCACTACATTGAGCTATGCTGAGCAAAATGTTATATAAGCATGTTTTCAAAAATGTACTTTGTGGACTGAATAAAATACAATTTACAATTATGGGACAATTGTTTACTAAAAGAGTTTTTTATTTAAACAAAAAGGCTTATTACAATAATCTTAGCATTTCGATTAACAATTTAAAAAAACACAGTTTATATTGTTAATGCAGTTTATATTGTTGTAGAATATTAAATACAGTTTTGGTCATAAAGATCTTGATAGTAGTTGCAATAAACAACTGCTATTTATCTTAGATTGCAAAAGTATTGTAATTAATGCTTAACAGTTAGTCAAGTGAAGCTCTGAGAAATTTATCATAATAATAATTTAAGAAATAATATTTCTAATGACATTTATGTATTTATGGGTGTTTTATCAGTATTGGACTTTTTATTTGTCTCTATCCATTTATTATAATGTATTTTTAACTATATATCTTTGATCCACATAGGTAAGGATGGACTCTGGATAATATAGTTACCAGGATTTGTCATTTAGTAATCCAAATCATATTTTGTACTGGAATACTAATATTATCCATCATTTTTAACATTAGAAGTTCACTACAGAATAAATGTCTATGTTTATTTCTGATCCATAGTTTTTCTTTTTCACAGAACTAAAACTAAAGCAAAGTCATTATTTCATTTATTCTTCTCAAACATTTTTTTTTTAGATCTTTTACAATCCCTCTCATAAGACTTCAATTGTCAATTTATTGTTACTTTTGCCATTAATATATCCAAGCCACCTTTGTTTTGATTTCTTAATTTTCATCAGTGACAGCAATATCTGTTTTTTCATCCATGTATTTTGCTTTTGATCTCTCTTTGTTAATTCCAACTTATATCTCTCTATATTTTCCTGTATTATCTGTGATTTCTGCATTTCATTTTTATTAAGATTAGTTTTTATAGTCATAAATAAACAGTAGTAATATACATTTATTAAAAATTTTCCTTTTAAACACATGGACATATTTTAATATTACTATTCTACCAAAACATCCCTTATGAGTATTATTTATGATTCATTTCATCCATTATGCTTTTATCTGCATAATGGTCTGAGCAAAATATTTATAATTACTAACTTTTTCCGATTCGTAATTATCAAATTTTGTTTTATATATTTGATAAAAAGGCATTAAACGATTAATATTACTATAATTATCTAAAATATTCTGGGTAAAATCTTCTTTTGTGATTTTACCATAATCTTTACAAAAACTTATAAATCTTTCTGTGACCTTTTTTTATTATCTTAATCCTTAATCTCCTACAATCTTATCTTCCCTAACATAGTACTACAATCCTCTAGTATTAATTTATAATGAATTTTTGTGCTCTATTCCAAATGGTTTTATATTTTATACATGATTAAATTCTTCATCACATTTAATAATTGACATATATACAATAAATTTCATCTAACCAATAGCAATCTGTAATTTATAAGATTGTTAATTGTAGCATAAATAATAGCTTCTATACTTATATAATATCAGATATATAAAGCTCAATAAATAAGGTGGCTTCTGTTTGCACTTTATGCTTTTTAAATCTCAGATTATTAGCAAAGATTCTTTGTTTAAAAAAAAGTAAAGATAACTAAACAGTGTGAGAATGCAGATTCTATTTATCTCTGAAAGTGAGTGAGGGTGTCCAAATAAAATACTGGATATATCAAATTGCATCAAAAAAAGAAGCTTAAACAGCCATGTGTGCTAAAAAAAAATTACCTGCCAAAATTAAAATTTTGATAATCATGCACTTAAATGTGATGTGATGTATTGTGGCTTCTCCTTAAATGAAGTCAAGAATATCTTGGCAATTATGCCCAGATAAACCTGTTAGCCACTTTATTTCCATTTCCCACTCTAAATTTTTCTATAATATGCTCTATCCCATTTCCACAACATAATCTTTGTCAATTATATAACCTTTATATCTAAATCCCCCTTATCTTTTCCCAAACCCAGCATAAAAACCAATAATTCACTTTCTGTATAATCACTTTTTTCATATTTATTCTTCCATAACTTCATTATATAATTAAATAATATTATATTATATAATATTATTAAATAATGTTTTAATATAAGTGTCTCCATCTTTGGACGAAAAATAAAATTAAAATTTAAATATTTTTAAAATTAATATAAAATTATATATCATTTTGTAGCATAAAGAGAAATAAATGCTAGCAGCACATGGCCAGCTTCAGAGGTTTTTTGTTCTCCAGAGTGGAATTGAAGTAAATAAAATTGATGTAAAATTCCATTTACAAAATAATATCCTTTCAAATGTTTAAATTCAGAAAAATGTGGTTTTAAAATATAATGTTTTTTTCTTGATTTTCAGATTAGGTATATGTTTATAGTCATTAAAGTGTATTTTCTATAGCTGCATTAAGATATCCCATTGCTATCTAAATTTAATTAAAAGCACTGTAATTTACAGCTAAATTATAATATTAAAAATTATCTAAAATAAAATAAAAACACTATGGATATCATTGCATTTTGAAAACATAATATTATCCTGAGATAACAATTAAAACATAGAGTAAAAAAAATAGTATTCAGCTTAACACAATGGTGAGTTTAAAGTTGTAAAAATATCCAAGTAAAAAGCATTGTTTAAATAACAATTTAATGAAGGTGTATTTAGAAGTAAAAAAACCTTTTTTTTTCTGAGGGAATTACATCCTAAAACAAATTTTTACTACTAACTTTGAGATGAAAACAAAAACAAAATTTCCAATTTTAAAATGTGTGTGTAGTGTTTAGAAAAATAAAAACCGTTTTAAATTTACACAAACAAAAATTCTGAAATTTTTGCAAAATCTTCATAATCTGTTATTTAGATATCTAATACAAGAACTATTTTTCATTTTGCTGAATTTTTTTTTTTTAAAGAAGTAAAATTGTTGTTAATAAAATACTAGGAGGAAAAGAAATTGAAATAACATTTAATTGTCAATTTTGTAAAAAAAAAATATGAATCTGCTTATTTAATTTTCATCATTTGTTTATATATTCAGTATGGTAATACTCCTACAGTGAATTTTATTTCTATGAGAATGTGATTGGAATTCAGTATGCATTCAGTTTTTATGCTATTTTTTGAAATCAATCATAAAGAATCCAAGTTCTTTCTATTACATTCATATTTATTTGGAAAAATTAAAAATGCTTTAGTAAACAATTACAGTGCAAAAATATATAAATGACAAAATATAATTAGCATAAGTGTAAAATGTGATAGGTAAATAATTACATTTCTTCTAGTTTACATTTGATTTGCATTTGCTGCTAGCTATGAATAAAGTAGTGATTCTTTATTTGACATTTACACATATATCAATGACAATAAAATAATGATATATATGAAGTAATTATTTTATCTTATAGCAAAACAGAATAATTTTTAATTTTCCTTGATTGTGAAAACATTAATAATATAGTGTAATGAGAATTGATTTTCACTTTTTATCTATATAAATTTACTTACTAAAGATGAATGAGTGTTATGAACAATTACTAAATGAATATACTTAGACTGAATGTCTTAAATAACTATGATGATCAGACTAGATATCCAGCTATATTTCCTGACCATCATTCCCATAAAACAGGTTCAAGTAAAGAAAAGGTCTATCTCTTGTCACTATAGATATTATTTGTTTATAATATATCTGCCATACTGCAAGTTAAAACAGGAAAAACTCACTATACATATTATCACACACAGCAATCTAGAGTAATCAATGGATGCCAGAAGGCTTGTGCATAAAATCCCCATATAGTGCCTACTCATCCAATATCACCAGACTAGTTTCTAGCTTGTGGACTTCATCAGTGAGGAACCTTGGATCTGAGAACACTGCACCTAGATCTTAGGATCTAATGCAGTGCTCTCAGATCCAAGGCTCCTCACTGATGAAGACTACAAGCCAGAAGAGATATTGGATGAGTAGGCACTAGATAGGGATTTTATACACAAGCCTTTGGCATCCATTTATTACTCTAGCTTGCTGTGTGTGGCAATATGTATAGTGAGTTTTGCCTGTTTTAACAACAGTTATACACAAGCATAAGAGGTGGTGGTCATGTGATGTTTATACTGCAAGTTATAGCACTATCTCTATAATGAGAAACATCTATAAGACAGATTCAAATCTCTCCCTAGCTTCTGTGATGTTTAACTATATATCTGTTAAAACAGAACTGGCACAGATGAACATGGTAAAGCATCACAGGATAATCATTTATTTCATATAGCAACATGAATCATCACTTATTTTTAATTAAATAATAATAATAATAAAATTTAAAAAACTAACTTTTATATTTGTATTACAATTATGGAATCTGGTGCCAGAACTTTCTGGAAAAAGAACTAATGACTACTTTTAATTACTTAGTAAGTAAAATTTATTAATATACAATAATTGGATTGGTCCTGAATATTTACAGCTATTTACAAACTACAAAAGTTCAACCAGCGACAAGATAATACCAAAAGGAAGATTAATTTAAAAAAAAAAAAACATAAAATAAAAATACATTAGAATAAAAAATATATGAGAACACATTAATTGACTTGCACTCATAATATATATATATATATATATATATATATATATATATATATATATATATATATATATATATATATTGATTATAAAATGTATTAAAAAATATTAATGGATGTGCACTTACAAAACATATAAGATAAAAATATTAATTATAAAATATATTATGAAACATTATTTTATTTCAGTTGTATCTAAGAGTATGTATTTTAATTACATATTTTAAGCCTATTAATAAAAAAATGAACTAATACGGTCTTACCAATTTATTTATTATTCTGTAATCACACTATTATGTCTTTCGATCCTTATTTTAAGATTGGATAAAACATAAATTCATTTCCTATGGATTTAACTTTTATATAAGATTGTTTATTTAAAAAGTTTCTTGGTCAAATTTTGGGTTCCATACTTGGGTTGATTTCATAGGTAGAGTTGGAGTGATTTTTAAACAGTTTCTATCTTAGCTAGTTAGAGATTCAATCTTATTTTCTGGTTTTTAATTACGCACATATATTTTCAATTTACCGTCTGATTTTAATAGATGAGACTTTTGTTGATAAATATCTCAGGTAACTTCAAATACTTTAACCCTGGCTTAAACCCTAGCCTAGAGCATTTCATTATGGCTATTAGTTACATTGTGGCAAGGTCAGAACATACATGCATACACCAGGAGTTTTGCTGCTATTGCAAAAATATCTAGGTATTTCATCATATGTTTCACCTTTATGAATATTATAGTTCTTTGCTGGCTAATACATAAATATTTCATCTGTGCATTTCAACTTCTTGCACTTCACTTCTGCAAACTGGTTTGGTTCTGGCTTAAGAGAAGAGAACAACAACCAGCAAGGAAACACCAGAAAAGATAAATTAACAAGGCAAGAGACAAAAGATAATAATCTCTTTTTATATTCTTGTCATCCCTGATTTTTGAAAGATATTTTTTTAATCCAATATCCGTCACACACATATATTTTTGGCTTGTCTATACATATGATTTTATTTTATTTAATTAGTTTACTGTTTTAATTACATTTCTAATTACTGTAGTATTTATTAAACCTTTCCTAAATTTACATTTAATTAAATCTTATCAAAATAGCAAATGTTCAGAAATAATTATATATTTTTTTCATATATATATTTCATTAATTAAATCAGTAAATTCCTGGATCAATTTTTATTTTATCTATAAAAAAATTATTTAGTTTACAAAACATTTTATTAATTTGCTCAAAATAAATTTATTGCATTGATATACAGAAAAATCGATTTTATACATGTTTCTCTTCTTTTTTTTTGTTATATAAATACATCTATATATTTTTTAAACATAATTATGTGTTTGAAAAGGAAAGTTTTTATCAAATGTGTTTTACCAATTCTTACTTATGGATCTGAGACTTTGACACTTAATAGAAGAGCAATACAGAGATTTTAGACCACTCAAAGAAATATGGAGGGATGCATGTTGGGAATAACAAGAAGAGATCGAAAACACAATGTGTGGGTAAGAGAACAAACAGGTGTTACTGACCTCATTGAAAAAAATTAAAAAGATTGAAGTGGAGTTGGGCTGGACATATTGCTAGAAGAGATGATAATAGATGAAAAATTGAAATCTTAAACTGGATTCCAAGAGATTATAAAAGACCCAGAAAGAGACCACATGTGAGATGGATGGATGAAATAAGAAAGTGTGCAGGGTGATGTGGAGAAGGGAAGCTAAAGATCAGAGAAGATGAATTGAACTTGGAGAGACCTTCATCATACAGTGGATTGATATTGGTTGATGATGATGATGATATATTTTTAATATATATGTACATATATCAACATTTAAGGTCAAATATTCTACAATATATATAAAATAAAAATTACATTTTATTCTTTAAACCCCTCCTTCATCCAGTATTTTAAAATATTTTCTTCAAATAGATCCTGATGGTATAATGTACATTTTTATCATATATTATATTGTTTCCTAACTAAACTATTCCTAATAAGAATTTTTTAAATTTTAGTGCTTCTATAAAAAATATTTGCAAGTAAATCAAATAATAAAGATGCCAATGCATCAAATACTAAGCCATTCAGGATTGGTGCTTATTTTTATGAAAATTTTTCTCCCTTTTATTTGAAGATTTTGTAAACAAAAATAAAACACAGAGGCTAAACTCTAAATGCAGTAGCGATCGTGTGATGTTTAGTGGTTTAAAAATAAAGCAATAGAAATAATTTCAATTAAGCCAAATTACTATAAAAATTTACCACATCATTATTCCCAGCCATTGTTGAGACCCTGCAGGGATAAAGATCTAAGTTTAATTCAATTTTTTTGATTCTTATCCTATCTCCTTTACATCACAACAACAAACTTTCTTAATTCATTAGCCATCTCAAATGTAATCAGTTTTGAGATATTTTACAATCTCTTGCATATTTAAAAACTTTATCTATCCATTTATTATCACTTTTAGCAATAGATATCCAAAAACTTTGAAAGGCAAGTACTTGGATGGAGAAAAAAACAAGTATGTTGACTTCACTGAAAGAAATAAGAGAGTGAAAGGAAGCTGGATTGGAATATAAAAACAGAATGATAAAAATATGATTGAACTTAGACTAACAATTAAAAATTGTTTAAAATAATGATGATCTTGGGATTTCATCACTATTAATCACCACATATAAATTATTATGGCCAGTCTAACTCTATAAGAAATAAAGAAAAGATTGATATTAGAATTGTTATCTGTTAATCTAAAAAAATAGCAATGAAAGATTTGCTATAGTTAATCTAAAAGAAGTTATAGTAATAGAGACTGTGAATAAAAAAATTCTGCTTCAAGATTGGCTGCTTTTGCCAGTAACTAGGAGAGAAAATAATTATTAAAACTGAAAGATATAACAATAATTTACAGTTCTACATATAAGCTTTTAAAATAGATTTTAAAAAATAAATATTACCTTATATTAACCAAACTGATGATTCTGAGTTGTATAAATCTATGAGAAAAATGATTTGGTTAACAAGGAATGAAATTTCATTGTATTAAGCAAAAAATAATAATCAGTTAGTAAGGGGAAAATTATTTGAAAATAAATATCAAGCAAAAAAATTAATCAGTTAGTAAATTTAATATTTTTAAAATACTGATGTTATTTAAAAATAAAAGTAAAACAAATAGCCATTTGATAATCCACTGCAGGACAAAGGCTTTTCCAACAATTCAGTGAGAAGAAGAGATTATTCACCAGAATTGTCAACTGATTGATGGTGAGAGTTTGAGTGTTTTCCATTCTGGTTTTAACTTTTATATAACAATAGTAAGATATCCATTTACTGACTGGTATTCGACATTTAACTCGGTTTGTAACATAAACAAACTGCGCAAACTAGCTCGTAGATTGAAACTAGCACCTAAACACACAGACTTCCTTCTTAAAATTAACCTTGGTAGCCTCTCCACTGCTATATTTCTTAATAGAAGAGGCTTTCACATAGATCCCATATGTTGTCTCTGTCTTTCCAGCCCAGAAGATATGGACCATATCCTTTGCCATTGTCCAATCTGGCAAGGACTAAGACAAAACTTCCAGAAACACATTGATAATAATGGTCCAGACCTAACATCTCTTCAAGGGGTTTTAAATAGAGGCATTTTTGCTGAAATCAGGCTTGCCACTTACATAAACTTTGCCATCTGGTTGACCAGATGCAAGGTGATTTTTCAAAAATTACCACTTGATGAAATCACTAACTGTTTCCTCAACATAATTAAAAATATCCAAGAAACAGACAAGAGAGAGGCTGATCCATACCTGGCCATATTAACCTGGGAATTCACAACTGGCCTAAACAGCACCTCTCCAACCAACCTCTAAATAATTTATATGAAAATAACTATTATGATTTAATAAAACCCTCCAACTATAACTTGCCAAAACAGGGTTTACTAACAAAGGTATTTTGTTATAGACTAGACAAATAATATTCACCTTGCATCCACAAACTAAGTTCTTCACTAACATTCATTTTATATTCTACTGACTTTTGGATCATTTCTTCTTTGTATAATCGGTAACCTCGTCTGGTTAATTCTTGTTATCTTTTGTTTTTTGTTTTTGTAGTCACTTATAGGTCAAATAAAATTATCCTGAAAGAGAACTCGGTTTGTATAATAAATAAGTGCAATGAAATCATGAGACCCTGATTATGCTATGTATAAACATATAAAACTTGAATTAAACTGAAAATAAAACAACGGTGTTTTACAAAACTAAAGATTTAAAAGAAATGTAGAATTTTTAAAAAAATTATTGATTATTCAAAAGAGTTATTTAACATTTTAATAAATAAATAACATTTTAATGAAACAAAAAAATATATATAGTCGATCTCAAAATAATGAATTTAAATTAGATGATTTCCAATTAGTTTTCTTTGAAATAAAGTTGAACAAATTTTAAAAATACAAAAAAAGAAATATGTAAATGAAAAGTTTAACATTAAACACGTGAGTACAATTTATGTAAGATTCATTTTTACTTAACCCTTTATAATATATGAGTTTTTTCTACAGTACAGGCTTTTCATACCTGCACTCAAATATGTTATATATAGGGGGTTTGAACTCAGAATTTCACACGACCTTCAACTATCCACGCTATATCATACTGTTGACACCCTTGATCACACATGCTGAATATATAAATAATCACCAATATAAGTATTTCGTGCTAAACCAGCACTTGTCAGTTGGTCCAGATTATCATCTCCACACATATATACAATAGCTGAGCATTGATTGTATATATATATGTGTGAAGATGATAATCTGTACCAACTGATGAGTGCGGGTTTAGCCCGAAATACAAATATTGGTGATTATTTATCTTTTCAATATGTGTGTGATCAAATGTGTTAGCAGTGTGAGGTAGTGTGGATAGTTGAGAGTCGTGTGAAAGTCTGAGTTCAAACCCCCTATATATTAACCCTTTATAATAAATATTTAATTTATAAATCAGGTCTGAGAAACGTATTGTTGCAGTCTTAACATCAGATCTGGAGTAAATTATGCAAAAATATTGTCTTAGGATACTTAAAATTTCAGTAAATTAAAATTCGAATAACATAACTTGAGCACATGACTGTTGCTATGTAGCAAAAAAATATCACATGATCACCTTCTCTGTACGGAGAGTTTTGCCTTTGTTAGCAAAAAAATAGTGTTGTCTATTAGAAGAAGATTAATATTCAAAAATTGATCATAGAAATCTGTATTCATTGATAAATAAAGCCAAATATTAACATTGGTTCTGGAAAAAAAAGAAGTTATCAGAATTATTTATAGTCATATATACATACATAAGAAATATATGTGTTTGAATATTCCTACTTTAGGCAAAATAAAGGAGTGAGAACTGAGAGAAAATCTGACAAAAAGTCCATAGACCACAAATATATTCATGTATATTACACATAACAGCAGAGAAGAGTTTGCTATTAATTGTAAGCACACATTTTCCTCTTGAGGTCTTAAAGGAAATGAAAAGGAAAATACTTGATATCCACTTTCTGCTTTCTAATCAGTTGCAACTGTTATTATTAGATGATTATTCATATGATAGATGAAGAATAATGGATTTTCATCAACACGCATTACCCACAATGGTAAGATTATCAGCTTTTTATCATTGAGTTTAAAGCCAAGAAATACTATGATCTTAATTCTTAGCTGACTGATAGTTTTAAATGAAACATCTGCAAAATAAATGTATGTGTGAAAGTTCTTTTTTATATATTTTTCAACCATAACAGACAAAACTACATTATGACCTTTGGTCATCAATCAAGGCAGTGGTTGCCAAACAAAAGCATCCTTTTACTACAGACTCAGGCCACCATTCAATGATTTTTTTTATTAACCAGCTATATTACTCCAGAAATCAGCCAAATGAAGGGAAATTACATAAACTAAAAGAGACTTATTAAAGTTAGTGGAAAAAGTGTAGAGCCAATTGATTTGAAAAATTGAAGTACTTTATTGCAAAGGCAAATCATAAAAAGTGTAAATAATAAGTAGAACAACATTGTAGAAATTAATATATTAAGATGACAAAGTTAGTTATTCAATTTAATGGAAGATTCTAAATGTAGATAATCCAGATTTATAACCTGCTAAGAAAATGGTATGTTTTTATAAAGATGACAAAATACTTGTAATCATATCAATCACAAATTTTTAAAATCACAATGAAAATCTTTAATGCTATAATCAAAGAATGATCAATAGAGGAAAGTGCAGTAGATAAATTTAGTTGTCATGACAGAAATCAGAGGTCACAGAACTGTGGAATTTTCATGAAAAAAACCTCTATTGTAAATTCTTTCTTTAAGAAAAATGTTAAATAAAAATGGAAACATCCAAATAAAAATTAAGCTATATTTTGACTAATAAAAATATATATATATTTCAAGATTACAATGTTCTTAATAGATTGAACATGGGAAGTAATCTTGAGTAATAAGATGTAAGATACATATTAATACAAAACCAGAGATGAAAACTATTTAAAAGGACCCATTCTTTGATGTTGTCATTTCTAACATTTAAAAACATAAAACTGAATGTAAATTAAAATTTACAAAACATTTAAAAATATTAAAAGATTTTAAACATTGTTCAGACTAAACTGGTATCAATAAAAATGTAATTGATATTCTGTTAAGTTTGGAAGTAGCATTGGACTAGAAAGTTTTCAACTGAGATATGTTTATGTATGAAGAAATGAATAAATATTTTAAATGATACATTAAAAAGAAGTGAACAGCTGTGAAAATGATATAAAAATAGTTAATAATAGTATATGACAATATAACTATAAAATGGAAAGGAAAGCTATAAAAGGAAATAAAAATTTCAAAAATATAAAATAAAATCACATGATCACCATTCTTTATGCCTACACAAGCTGTTTACACAGAGGCTAAACTCTCCATACAGTAGCACCACTCAATGCAAGACAATGATCTTGAATTGAAAACATTATTGTGTTTTTATTTTGGACTTAAAGCTTTATAGTCAGATAATAAGGTAAAGGTGGCTGCTGGAGGGTTGCATTAGATCCTCAAATCTAGGTGTAGTGCTCTCAAATTCAAGGCTTCTTACTGATGAAAGCCACAAGCTAGAAACTAGTCTGGGAATATTGAATGAGTAGACACTAGATAGGAATTTTGTGCAAAACCTTCTTGCAACCATTACTGTGACTTGCACTGAGTGGTGCTACTGTATGGAGAATTTAGCCTCTGTATAAAACAAAATATTAGTACGGTATTGGAAAAAGAAGTTATTTCAGCAATAAAAAAATAAAGGGTTCTATCAAGAATTATGCAATAATAAAGAGAATGAAAATAAAATATAAACTACAATTATTATGTCTTCTGAATTGCCAAACATTTTAAGAAAGAAGAGAGATATGCAGTTAAAAAGGGGGAAATATTCCCAGAAATGATGGGATTATTATTAGTATTTAAAGAAATGCGTAAAGAAATAAAAAAGTCATTGGGAAATCTATATGTCCAATTTTCAAATGATAAAGATATATCAGATGACTGGGAAAATGCCACAATAGTATTGATATTTTAAAAATATGATAAAGAAGATATTAGAGATTACAGATGCATCACTATTTTATCAGCTCTCTACAAAATTGTTATCAAAATAATACAACTCATTTATAGTGAACTTTGGATTTAAAGTAACCCAAAGTACTAAATGTATTTATAAGAGGATTTATTAAATAATTTTATCAAGTATTGAAAGAAGTTATAGAAAGAACTAATAAATTTTATCATTATGCTTTGTAATAATAGACTATGAAATTGCATTTGATTGTAGAGGAATTCTCATAGTGATTAAAACTTGAGATCATCAAAATATTTATCAAAATAAGACATCAGTGATTAAATGTCATGTGACACTAAAAAGATTAACACTGATCATGATGTATAATAGAGTGATATAACATTTCCAAGACATTTATAGCCACTTTGCAAAAAGTATTTAGTGAATTAGAATAAAAAAAATAAAAATACCTTACAGGTTATATAGTCAACTAAATTTGTAGATGATTGCTTTTGGAAATATTTCTTCAGAACTTCAGGAAATGCTAAAGTAAATACCAGACATTAAAATAATGTTCAATGCAATTTTAAAAAAAAGATTAATGGTGAAGAATTAAAGGAAGTTAACAATTATAGATACTTTAGTTAGATTACTAATATAAAAAAAACATAATGGATGAAATTGAATATAGAATTATATTAGTATTAAGTTCTTTTGATAAAATAACATTAAAAAAGTATGCCTATGTTTGAAAAAGAAACTTTTCATTAAACATTTTACGAGGCTCATGCTTATGTATCCAAGATTTGGATACTTGACAGAAGAACAATACAAAGACATTGGCCACTCAAAATATGAAAAGATATATATTGAGAATAATTAGAAAGGACAGAAAACAATATACAAAAATATTCTTTTAGAAGAGATGACAATAGGCATCAGTTGAAATCTTAAACTAAATGCCACAATAATGAAAAAGACTTTGAAAGAAATCCCATGTGAGATGAATGCATAAGAATGTTTATTTGTATTATGATTATGAATTTAAAAAACTTGATAAAATTTGAATAGTCCTTTTGTTGCAATAGATTGATAACAGTTGGAAATGATGATGATTATATTACTTTTAATGCTGTTTTTAACTTTTCTTATAACTTGTTTCTTTGATAAACTTCAGCCCTTATTGTAGTTTATTATAATTTTATAACATATTCTAGCTTCAACCATATATTTCTAATGAAAGCAATCTATATTACACTTTCAGAGAATGTCTTTTTGAGATAATTGTTATACTGTTAATAAGCTTTTTCTCTTACATGAAAGCCATCCTCAATATTACTATGAAATACTTTTTTATGAAATCTGTAATTCTTCATCCATTTCACATGTCTAATTGAATAAACCTCATTTCTTACAAGAGTAGATTCATTTGTCTTTGTGTTATCAGAACTTTACCATGAAACTGTAAATTCTTTCAATATTTATATATGAATCAATGTTGGATATATGTTCTACTTCCATATAATAAATTTGTCAGAATAAAAACCACAATAAACAACTAAATTAGTTGAAATAATTAAATCTCTATGATAATACATCAATGCAGCAGTAACAAGTTGGACAGTATGGTATATCTCAAAAAGGCAAAGGTCTTATTTTGACCTAAATAATAAGAATATTTAAATTGATTGATATTCTAAAGTTGGTAAGCATGGAAACTAAAAGTTTTTGAACATATGATTTCAATCAATAATAGATGAAGCACCTGGTGATTTTTTTAATATTATTCCTTTTTTGTACTGATTTGTTAAGAAACATAAACTGTGTAGTTATATGAATATGTATGTACTCTCAGTAACTATTAAAACATATCTTTCTACTTTATATTATCTAAGATATTGATGTTGATGAAATGAAGAAGATACAACACCCTAAGTTATGTTAATTTTTAAATTTCAAGCATGCTTGCTTATACAGATAACATCAGTCATTTTTTGTGTTTTTGTGAATACAGCATAGTGATTTTAAATTTTTTAAATTGAGAAAATTACATTTTAATCTTCATAATTATAAATGATGCTACTGTAATCAGAACAATACTAAGATATGATAATGAATATTGAATCCATCTGTTTTAATATCCTGCATTCCAAACATAAGTAACATTGTACAAACCATCTTCCAATATGGTAATAATAGCACACTTATTGAAATTTAGAAAAATAAAGTTCTTTTTGCTTTTAATTACTCATTACATGATTTTACTTATAATGTAGGTTGGAATATTAACTTTTTTTTAAACTTAAATTTAATTTATACTTCTTCAAATACATTCATCTCTTAGTAATAATATAGATTATTACGGAGCACAACATTTCAAGTGATATTATTTTCTCTTTTTAGTATTGTTCTGATTAGTTGGAACTAGCTCAGGAATTAAACTAGTGTTATTTAGATTCATGAATACTGAATTTAAGATGATACTCCAACCATCTATGCCATAATGATAAAGATAAAAATCGGGAGAATTTTTTATATATTTATTTCTTCCTTTTAAATAACTGCAAGATTAATGAGTAGTTTCAAAATATTGAAAATTAACATACTATATTGGATTATAACCTTATTTTTTTTATTGTTATGTAAGCAGTTTTTTATTTTTCCTTACATCTTCTGTATTTCCAATTAAACCTATAAATATGCAATGGTTTTCTATTTTATACACATTTATTTTTCTCTCCCAAATTATTTCATGTCATTGTGTTTCATTGTTGTAACTAGGTTTCCTAATATTTGTCTTTCCACATTAACTTAGTATTTTATAAATGTATTTCTTAGTATTTTAAAATTCCAAGTATAGATTTCATAGAATTTACAACTACTCTCAGAAAACTATGGTTTGGAAAATTATTCCAGTATTATATTGATTGTAGATTTTCTTTAATTACTGCATCATTCTTGGTATGTATGGATAAATTGCAGCAATTATCTTTGTTGTTGTTTTCATGTTATTTGTCTATTTAAGGTTTTCTTAATAGTAGCAAATAGAACTATTCTTAATAAGAACTTACTCTATGTTAATTTTTTTTTCAAAATCATGATATCTGAATAAACTTCTTTTGCTTTGTTCCATAATAAATAATATAATTCAATTTTTTTTGTATAACTGTCGTGATTCTATGCATATGCTAATTTTTATTGTCTATGGTTTTTTTTATAAATAATAGTTTTAATTTTCTCATGAGGTAACTTGTCACAAGAACTTTTTAAAAGTCAATTTTATACTGTCAAAAATTTATCTAAAGGATTTTGTTGTTAGTGGGTGTCCAAAATGTTTGTAATAGTGATTCAACATATGACCATACAATGTCAGTGATATAATAATGGTAATGGAATAGTATCTATGACTGGAGTTCATATTTTAATTTTGTTGGAAAAATTTTGTGCTGCATTAAAAGTATATAATTATTATGCAAAATAGGCTATTTGTAAGAAGGGTTGTGTTGAGAAGAGTTGTGTTGTTCTGGTTTGTAACTGTCATATTCTTTTATATTTTTTTCTTACAATAAATAATGCTACATCCCTGGATATATTTATAAGTAAACATTACCCATAAAATCTTATTAAGATTTCAGTTCTCTCTATTCTAATGGTTTGATTTTGTGCTTAGAATTTTTAGCAAAGGAATGTAACTTATAAGCCAAGGGACTAAGAATCTTGAAAAAAAAAAAAACATTGACAAATTTTGACATGTTGAATTTTTAAAATTATGGGACATGATCCTTTTGGATTTAAATAGATCAGATATGAGATTTTTATAAAATATATTAGTAATTTACTTTTTTTAGAAAAAGTGAAATATCTATAATACTTTCTGAGTAATTCTTGTAGCTCTGTTTCTATAGCAGGTATGGGAATTCTTGCTACTTTATGTAGTTCTATGCTTTGAAAAACTCTCTTATTTTGTTGTTCTAATAACATTACTGTCCATTACAACTATAGCACTGCCTTTATCATCTGAAAAAATAATTGTGGATTTGTGTACTTTAAGAGATTTAATTGGGTCTCTGGTGTTCCTTAAGTGTTATTGTTATTCTTCACTAAAATTTTTTTGCTTCTCCTAAACACAATCTATGACTAACTTTTTCAGCTACTGCTATTTTATTAATAACAGTGTCATGATAAAACTTAATACTTTATTCAAAACAAAAGTTCTAGTTTTAATTAAATGTTTGAAATTAATATTTTAATGATTATTTAGACAATATGATGTTTAATATATCCATAAACAGTTAAATTATTAATCAATCTTAAATGAATTTGTAAAACAACTTAAAAAATAAATAAAATGTATTTAAAACATCAAACCAAGTTTTCATTTTTATAATAATCTTAATAAGATGTCATCTTTTTTTATAATCATGTGATGTGATGCGATACAATGTACTATGTCTTCTTCTTTCTTGGAGTCAGGATTGTCTCAGTCATTATGTCCAGTGAGACCTAGTAAAGACCACACCTTCCTTTTCCATTCCCCATCCTAAAGTTTCCCCATATTCTTCTCTATCCTTCTCCATCCCATTTTCACAACATTATCTTTGTCCACTCTATAGCCTTTAAATGTAAACCCACCTTATCTTTTTCCACACCCAGCATAAAAACCAAGAGCTCACTTTTTGTATAATCACTTTGTTTATATTTATTCTCCCACATCTTTATTATTTGCATCATTTCTGCTTGTAAGCATTTACATTCAATTAACAGATGCCTAATATTTTCTATGCCTTCCATACATAACTTGCAGAATAAATCAACCACATTTCTCCATTTATGTATATTTGTTTGTTGCTAATGATCCTGTTTGAGCATTAAACAGTAAACTACTTTCCTTGCTATTATCACAACAACTCACATCCAATTTTCTTTTTTCTTCTATATATATTTAAACCATTTTTACTCTCCATACTAGCTCCCCAACTCTTTCTTCTATCCTATTCCTTGCCTTTATAACACTCAACAATTCTCCTAACACAATCATCCCACCTTTTTTATAAGTAAGTATACTGATATAAAGTATTTATCCAAATCTTCTGCATACCATATTACATTTCTTATCCAATTTGTTGCCTTCCTTTATTCATAACCCAATTAAATACTATTTTGACCATTCTCTTATTATGCATAAATTACAATCTACTGAACATTTTACATTTTGCATCTCTCATATAAAAACTTGACCATCTCATTTCTCTTAGAATTTCCTCTTTGCTGATAACACATCTGCATTTAATGCAGGTCTTCCTACTTCTCTTTATAATTTTCTAAATAATCTAATACCCATTTACTAACACACAATTCATTATTACCATAAGTTAATCCTGCTACTGCCATTCTCTTCCCTACAATTCTAACTACATTATATTTATTATATGAAAACAATGTTAATTTCTTTATCAATCCCTTTTTTTTCTTCACTTCATTTATCATTTTTTTCTCCCATTTATCTAAGAAATTTATCTGATTACTTAAAATGATTCCCAAATAGTTATACCTATTCACTGCATTTAACTTTATATTTCCCAATAAAAATTCTTTCTCTTCTTTTTCTTCAGCATTTATCATCATTACTTTTGATTTTACTTCACCAAATTTAATGTCATCTCTTTATCTGCCCCTCTGTCATGTCTTCAGCATAACTTCCATTTCTTCCCTACTTTCTGTGCACAAAAACATATCATCAGCAAATATGACCTGCTAATATATACACTCCCTTGTCATCTGTTAATGGTATTTTTACCCCTCTTCCTAGTCTTTCTACTGCTCTCTCCATTTCTCTGACACATAACAAAAACAATATAAGTGACATAAGGTATTCTTGCCTTAGACCACCTGACATTAACTCTAATTGATTCTAAATTGCCTAATTGATACATATAGTAATTATTTTCATACAATCTATTTACTAAGATCCACTAAAGCTCCAATTCATTCCCAAATTTACTAAACTTATCCATAATCTATTTTTACTTTCTTTATTTTATGTCTTCTTTAAATCTATAAAGACCATATATAACTGTCTACCTATATTTGTACTCATACCTATAAGTTCTGTGACTACAAATAAATTGTCTCCTGTATGCCTATCTAATTGAAAACCTCCTTGCATTTCTCTCACTATATTATTTTCTTCCATCCATATTGCCAGCATTCCAGCCAGCATACATACAAAAACTTTATAAAACACTGACATTACTGCTATCAGCCTATAACAGTTTAACTTTCTATGATCCTTACCCTTTCCTTTAAATAGCAGCATTACTCTTGTATTATCCACCTATCTGGAAATACTCTCTTCTGTGTCACCTTATTAAAACATAATAAATTTAATTTTGTCATATTTTCTAAATTAATCACCATCTCTGCTGCCCACCCATTTAAACCTCTTGCCTTTCCATTTTTCAATTTTTTCCCTGCCTCATTCAATTCATTTTCTGTAAACTAATATTTCCATACTATATGCTTTTTATGTATGTTATCATTTTGTCCCTCACATTTAACATCTTTTTTATATCCATTACATACTTATTTAAGATCATCTCCAATTCTTCTCTAGAGCTTCACTTTTTTCTCATCATCAAGTAATACTATTTACCCCCCCCCTACATTCCTTTTTTAACATATTTCCAAAATTTTTTGCTTCCATCTCTTCCACTTTTGTTATTATTTTCCAATAATTTATTATTTAATTTCATTCTCCCTATAATTATCTATTTTGGTCATTTTCATTAATATCTTTTTTCACTGTTTTTGTTTTTAATAGTACATTTATATTCTTTTCAAGATTTTTTTCTCTTTTTCACACTTTTATTAATTCTCACTTTTCTATTCCTTTTATTCTTCTGAATATTTTCATCTAAAACCCTATTTGCCATTTTTTCTGCTTCACCCCACAGTTTTTATATTCACCACCAACAAACTCTTCCATGATTTTTTTCTACATTTATTTTATATTCTTCTAACTTATTCTTACCATTCAATCTCCATCCACATCTTTCATTATAATTTCTACTTTTATTACTATTTTCCATCACATTACTAACCATTTCCATTATAAAGAAATTATAATCACTATTAGATACTCTCTCCTCATAATTTTCTATACTTTATTCATTCCCTCATTCTCAGTAAATGCATAATCTACTGTGTAAAATATAGTATTTTTAGACCATGTGTATTGTCTCTCATAAATATTTCATAAATTTCCATTGCTCAAATTCACACTGCCAAAAAATTTTCAAAAACTGTCCATTTTTGTAATTCACATCATCAATTTCTTCAATGTGACAATTCATATCTCCTATAACCATTATTTCCCTCTCTTTTTTGAAACTGTGTATATCCTTAACTAGGCATTCATATATGCTACTATTCCACTCCATTATAGTTTGATTATCTCCAGTGGCCATATACCCAACAGCCAAGCATCCATTCTTGTCTTCTCAACCATATCTCAAACCATAAATGTTCTTGACACTTAACAGTATTTAAATATTTTTTGACATAACTACTATACCACCATCCCTTTTTTTCTATTTATATTCTACCATAACAAGTCTCCCAGTATATGTTCTTCTTTTCTTAGATGTGTTTCCACTGCTGCTAATACCTCAAGCTCTTCATTTTAATTGCTTTGTTTAATTCCAGTGACTGTTCTGGTCTCCTACTATCTTGCATAGTCAAATATCCAATTTTAACATTTTTTTCTTTTCTTACCATCCCTTTATAAATTCTTTTGATTCTTTCTTCTCTATTACATTTGTAATCAGTTTGTTTATCATTAATTTTACAGACACATTTCCTCTCCACATCTACATTTATATCTAAATCAGCTATCTTTTGTTATTTCTTATGCCATCCATTTTTTTTTATTTTTATTTAATACTGTAATTTAAAACTTTACTCCTCTAAGTTTCCCAAACTATACTATTTTTTATAAATCAAATCCCCTTATGCTTCACTTCTTTGTTTTGCTAGTGCAATTCATCTTTACTATATAATTCCCTCTTACTAATAAAAAAAAATTCACTCATTCATAAACATAATGTTATTTCTCTGGCATAATTTTTTCAATCTCTCATTTATAAAACATGCTCTATCTAACATATACCTATTGTTGAATCTATGTATAATCCAATTATTCCTATTTTTTCTTTAATCTTATTCAAATTATTAATCAATTTTTTGTACTCATCAATTACTCTTTGATAGCTCTGACAAATTATTCATCTCTACCATAACATAAACATTTCTACTCCCTCATTTCTTTTTCTTATCTATAACATCCATAATTCTAGCTCCAGGCAAACAAACTCTTACATACCTATTTTTAATTTTTGTTGCAATTACATCTCCACATCCTCTAATTAGTGAGTCTACTATCAATACTGTCTCATAGCTTACTTTCCCTACTTCATCTATAATATTATTTTTCATTCTTTGGGGCTTCATTATTTAGTTTTTTCTTATTTCTATTTATTAATTTCTTGATTTGCTGACACTTCATCTCTAATTACTTTAAGTTTACTTTTACATCTTTTACCTCTTTCTCTTACTTATTCTTTGGCTACTTATCTGCATTGCACTACTTATTTTGTCATCTATATATCTTGTCACTCCATTAAATACATACTCTATTCTCTCTACTTTAACTACATTTTCATCCATTTCTCCTGACTTTTTCTTTAAACTATCAATGAATATTATCCAAATTATAAAAGATTAAAATATTAAAAGTGATATATATTTAATGATTAATAAATAAATACAGTCTTATTACTAATTAATTTCCAGTTTACAAATCAAATT
The DNA here is from genome assembly GCA_028023455.1 of Epiperipatus broadwayi. Classification (NCBI taxonomy): domain Eukaryota; kingdom Metazoa; phylum Onychophora; class Udeonychophora; order Euonychophora; family Peripatidae; genus Epiperipatus; species Epiperipatus broadwayi. The sequence continues at coordinate 2,004,160 of JAQFVV010012448.1, read as the reverse complement.
TACAAAAAATATTATGTCAATTACACTTTTAAAATTTTCAATAATTTAATAGTAACTATTTTTCATCTAATTGTTTAACTGTGTTTATACAATTGTTTAGATTTTCCAGAATATATAAACAAATGTATAAACATAGTTAGTAATCCAGTACAATTGAATGGAAAATGCTATTATTAGATTACTGGAAACTTTAAAAGTGTAATTAAAATGTTATTTTTTTTTTGTAAATTTAATGCGTAAACTGAAAAATTAGATAATAATAAAATTGTATTAATTTATTAATCATTTTGTATATTACTTATAATTTTTTTATATATTATAATTTAAATTATGTCCATTGGATAGGAATAGTTCATCATGTGATTCTAAATAGGAAACATCTTAATAAGATTATTATAAGGAATGAAAATCTGGTTTGATATTTTAAATAAATTTTATTTATTTTTGAGTTACTGAATACTAATTTTATTTAAGATTAATATTTTAAATTTTATAATAAAGTCATTATTGACCATTTTTAAGTTTGAAATTTGATTAAGACCTATGAATGGTTACAAAGTTCTTATTTTAGTGTTCTTTTATTTTTTTTCATATGATTTAGAATATGATATTTTTAGTGGGTGAAAAAGTTTTGGACATATATTATTTCTCTAAATATAGTCAGTCTTATTTGATCTTTGAATAATTTTCATAGGTTTTGGAAAATGAGTTGAAGGTTTTAGGTACAATTAATTTTACTCTGGTTAGTTTTATATATAGTTTTTCTTGTATGTAAAACTTAATATTATATAATAAAAATTGTTTACATTATACATAACAATAACATACTTTCAATACAACACTGAATTTTTCAAAAAATACAAAATATAGATATGGATAAAACACTATCACCACTGTTAAGAAATATTTACAAAGAAGAGCTAATAATATATTTGTTGCATGATCACATGATAAAACATTATTACAAACATACTGGAAGAACAACAACAATATATCTTCTTCAATTAAATTCACAACAAAATTAGAACAAAAACCAAATTGTTATTTTTGTGGCAAGTCTATTTCATGGCATGTCAAAACTTATTACAAATGTAAACATATTTACTTTATATCTTCAGTAATAACTTAAATACAAAATGTGGACTTGTACTATCACTATGAACAAGATAAAAAATAATTTTCTTTAAAAATCAGTGATTTGGTAAAAGAAAATTCAAGATAGAATAAATTCTCATAAAGAATAAATACTTAGACAAAAACAATAAAATATTAAAAATAATATTAGTGTATCCATACATAGCAGAGACAGCAGACAAACTAAAGAAAATTTTCCATCAATATAATATCATAATAACTTTCCAAAGCTGTAGCACATTATAAAAAATTATTACTTCTGCAAAGTCTAAATTTGTAAAACTGAAAACAAAACTGCATCTATAAATACTACATTAATTTGAAAGGACATATACAATATTGGCATTTATATTTCATCAAAAAAATTATAAAACTTAAAACAGTGATTAGAATGGAAAAGATAAATCTGTTTAAAGTGTCATAGAACTGATGAACATAAATTTGACTATGAAAAGGTAAGGATATTGAGCAGAAAGGAAAAAATAAAAATAAGAAAATTTAAAGCAGCTAATCACACAACAATGGCAAATAAATCTATAAGATAACCCATTGTAAATGTTTATAATGATTTAAAATTATTCATTAACCTTGTCTTTTAAAAAAATGTTGAAATCAGGAGCATTATCAAAATAAGCATTTGAAAATTTCTACTGACTTTTGTCTCTATTAGAATAAACTAATTGGTTTGTAAATTCAGAATTTGTGAATATGAAGGTCACTTGTCAATTCTCTAGCTCTAATTTATCAGGTCAGCAATATCTAAAGAAGAAGGAACAATACACTCCAAGTGTTATGATTCAAACTAACCTTCATATTATTACTAATAAATGTGTGTACTTAGAAAAATTATAAATAAAGTTTGAATTTAATATTATCTACAATTATTTCACAATTCAATTAGATGAAACTGCCTAACATATAACCATAAATCTAATATTAATTCTATGACACATCTTGTTGTCTATATCACAATATTTTTTTATATATTTCAAAAGCACATCTATTAATCATAAGAATTAAGGAACAATCTTTTCAAAGTCACATTTTTAGAATGGAGCAGAATTCTGATAATGATTAAAAAAGATGTTTTGAAATATATGAGAATAATACGTTCATAGATAAACATTTCTTCAGTAGCATTTACATTTTTAATGGTTGGTAAAAGCAATAATTTAGGAAATAATAATTTCAAAGAAACAAATTTATGTTGGTATCTCAGGAATATCATATATAAAGTAAATATTATATCATTAATAAATATCTATAAAACAGTAAAAGTCAATAAGTTTAACTTTAATGTGGTAAAAATATATACTTCCTTGTTTAGCTTGAAGTAAACATAATAAAGATATTAAGCCTGTAAATTAATTTCATATTACTACTACTAATAATAAATGTCATTTTAATGGCTTGAGCAATTGAAGCATGATTCCCACTAGCTGCAGATGATTGGTTGAAATTTTGTTTTCTTTTAAAATTGCATGAAAACTATAAGCATGACATCAACAGAGAAATCCTGACATTTGTTGCTCTTTAAATTCCCTTTAAAATATCATATCATATGTTAAAATGGAATAAAATTTAGATTTTTTATTAATATTTTTCTTAGTAGGTTCATTAATTTTTTTTCTTTTCTTCTTAGATTACTAGATTGCATGAAGAAGACAATGATACAATTTTTATTTCAGCAGAACTCTAAAGTAAAATGGATTCATAATGTCTTGATGATTCAGGGCTTTTATCGTGATAAAAACTTAATATTGTAAGTATTGAATTTTTTTTTTTTTTGTATTTTAAATTTTTCTACTATTTGCATAGTAATATTTTAATTTTTTTAAAAATTATTTGATAAATTATAATTTATTAATGCATTTGCATTTGTATTAATGTGTGTGGTATATAAATAGTATTTGTATTCAAATATAACAGTGGTTTGTGTATAATGTAATTTTGAGCTCGTAAGTATTCTTTTTTTTTTATTATTTGTGTAGTATTTTTAATTTTTCTATTATTTGCATAGTTTTATATTTTTTATAAATTGTAGTTTAGTAATGTATTTGTATTTGTGTGTGTGTGTGTAGCATATAAGTTATAATAGTATTCCAATATAATGTAGTTGTTTATATACAATATAATTTTAGGGATCTGATCCAAGTTTGAGGCAACCTTATTTTATAGACAATGATTCTCAAAAGATTTAATAATTTATTAGTATGTTTATTAGTATGTTTGTGTTTGCACTTGCATGTCTGCATTTGTGTAACATGTAACAATTTTTTATATAAAATTAAAGTATTATAGAGAACTGGAATGTACATTTTAAGACTGATTATCAGATGTACAGAAAGGTTGCAGTTGATAAAGCAATCACACAGTTTACTAGGCATAGTACCATGTGAAAATATAAACTCTTAAAATCAATAAAGAGAGGTTTGAAGTGATATGTGTGGTGATAGCCACAATGGTTATATATACCACATGAAATTGTATGCAGGCAAAGAATCAAATCCTGATTCTTCTCTATGCCTTGGTACTCATGCAGTGGAGTCATTATCTTGCATCACATTATTTTCAATTTTATAGGTAGCAAATCAGCTATATGCAAATAAATTATACCCCTGTGGAACAATAATATATAACAAGATAGCATCACTGATGTGCACAAAGAATACAAGCATCACTGTTGTACACAAAAATTATAAAATGAAGAGATGAAACTCCTTTTATCATTGATACAGTCTGTAGACTTTTAATTTCTAGTTTTGGATAGACAAGAAACAAAATTCTATGATGACAAATACATATCCATCTTCTGGAAATGATTTATTTTGTATCTTTTATTAGAATGAATCTTTTTCTTATAGACACGTTGAGATTTGTTAACTTTAGGGGTACAAAATAAAAATGAAGAATTCTTATGTGACTATTTTTGTAGATTCTGAAGGTATGGTTTACATCAGGTAAGAAGTATTATATATGGTTTGAATAAGAATTTTGTGAGAAATACAAAGAAATTATCACTGAAGATGTAATTTAAACTTAATTAATGATAAATTAGAAATTATGAACAAACAATAAAGTAATAATTATTTTGGATGTTAAAATTTTTCCTTATTTTTTAATACTAATCACTATTTGTCTTAGCCTTATTGTTTTTCGTAGTTGTTCTAGTTTCTTGCAATGTAAAACTTTTTGCTCTAACATTATTAAAACTGAAGTTATTGTGAAAATTGTGTCTCAAATTATTTTTTTAATGCAATATGATGCTAGGACCATTAAATAGTTAAAGACACTAGCTTTTTTAAATAATTTGTCTTTTGGTAAATGAAAGTTATTCTTTAAATAAATGTTTCATCATGATAACAATAATGTATGTTATATGCATTTAACGTTATTCATTCATAATGTTTTTTTTTTAAAGTACATATGTGTCAAAATAATTAAATTTTCTAAGAAAATTACTGCATTTTAAAAACTTGAAATAAAATAATTATTCCTTATCAATACATGTATGATATCAGGTAAGGATTTAAAAAGTATCTTATAATTAGTAAACAAGTTTTGCTATTTGAATTTAAAAGTCTTTCATTTAAAATGAATTACTTCCAAAAAAAAAACATTTCTTTTAATACATAAAATTTTTTAAACATTTTTAAAAATAAAAGTTGCTTAATGAATAGCCAAAATAGTTTTAAAATATTTAACAGTGTTAAGGCTTTAATTTTGTAATATCATCTATCTATAGTTTGGAAAATAAAATTAATGAAACTTCTTACAAGGAATGATAATGATTCATAAAACCTATCAAATTATTTTATTCTAGTGGAAATAATTTAATTTCTGTTGAATATTCTGTTGTCTTTCCCATAATGCAAATCTGTCATGTAATTCCAAGCACCAGAAAGTTTAAAATTTAAAGATTGGAATTGGACAATGTTTAATTTTGTACCACATTCTTTTTAAAACGTTAAAAAAGTAAAACTAATTAAAAATAGTTACAATGTAAGCTAAAATAATAATTAGTTGATTCTTTTCTGCAAGACAGTATGTAAGCATTCGTAAGCAAATTTTATTTATAACTTAAGTCATATGAACAATTTGGATAGTTATAAATTGACATTTTTATTACATTTCAGTTGATTTAATTAACAAAAAGTTTTAAGATTTTTTTAGAATTTAGTGGCAACAAACAGAAATTAATACAATTCCAGAATTTTTTAAAGATGATAAGTTTAACTGAAGATTTAAATCACTTTTAATTTTTTTTTAAATCAAATTATTTAGCAAAAATTGAAATGTATTATAATAAACTAAACAAAAATTACAGAATAAAAATTACATTATTTCGCACATTATACTATCTTGTAATATTCATTTAAACACATTTATTTTTTAATAAGCTCCCAGAATATTAGTTAATTGTATTTTTTAAAATAAAGATTTTGAAGAATAGTTTGAATAAGCATACTCATATCCTATTTTTTAATTCTTAGCCTTAAAATAATTTCTTCTTTACTCACTTAAATTTTAGCTTCAAGTAAAATATTTTTATTACAATTAAGTTATTTAAAATTGACTAATCGGATACACAAACATTAAACTATTAAGCATTGATAAAGTTTGTTTATCCGAAAAATTAAATCATTGAAAAAAAAGCTGAAGGTCACAATATATATATATATATATATACATATATATATATATATTATCATTTTTTGATATGTATAAAAAAAAAGTTAGAATTTGTTAAAAAATTTGATATTCACAATTTACACCTTATTTTATTTGGTGTATATTGAATTACTTCAAAAAAGTGTATTTCAATTATATATATAATATTTAAATATATGTATATTGTCTATACTAAACTTAATGTAATTTTAAGAAACTTGAACTCGAACTTTCAAGCTCACTATATTTATTCAATCTATCTTATACAATTATACAACTGATACACATTACCACATACATGTGTAAAAGATAAACAATCTCTAATATACATATTTCAGGCTGAACCAACACTTATCAATTATCCCAGATCACCATCTCCTACATAAATATACAATCAGTGCTCAGTTTATATAAAGATAGCAAATCTTTAAATTTTAAAGGACAAGCTTCAATATTCTCCACTCTACAACTCTTCAGCCACCCATTTCATTGATAATCCAAGAATGGAATGCTCAAAGCTCTTGTTAATGTCAATATTATTGTTATGCCCATATTGACTTTAAATCAATCTGACCCATCACATATATGACTCTAATAAGTCCATTTAATTATATACAAGTGGGATGGGCACAATGCAAGCTGAATATGTAATATTTAAATATATATGTATTGTCTAAACTAAACTTAATATAATTTATAAAGAACTTGAATTTGAACTTTCAAGCTCTCTATATCTATCCAATCTATCTTACACAATTGACAGACATGACCCATATATGCGTAAAAGATAAATGATCACCAATGTACATATTTTGTGCTGAACCAATATTCAAGTTAGTTTAGATCACCATCTCCCACACATATATACAACCAGTGCTCAGTTTATATCAAAATAGAAAATCATTAAACTTTAATGGACAAGCTTCAATATTCTTCACTCTCCAACTCTTCAGACATCCATTTCATTGAAAATCTGAGGCTAAAATGTCAATATTATTGTCATATCCATGTTGACCTTAAGTCAATCTGACCCCTCATATATAGGACCTTAATATTTCCATTCAATTATATAGCAGAGGGATGAAAAAAATGCAGGCTTAATATATAATCACTCTTCTGTATAATTAAATGGACATATTAAGATCCTATGTGTGAGGGTTCAGAATGACTTAAGATCAACATGGGTATGGCAATAATATTGGCATAAACTAGGACTTTGAGCATTCCAATCTTGAATTTTCAATGAAGTTGATAGCTGAAGAACTGGAGAGTGACAAAGATTGAAGCTTGTCTATTAAATTTTAAAGATTTGGGATTTCAATATAAACTGAGCACTGATTGTAAATATGTGTGGAAGATGGTGATCTGGATAAACTGATGACTGCTGATTCAGCATGAAATATGTATATTGAAAATCATTTATTTTTTACATATGTATGTGGTCATGTGTATCAGTTGTATAAGATAGATTGAATAGATGTAGGGAGCTTGGAATCTCAAGTCCTTTATAATATACATATAATATTCAAATACAAGTATACTGTCTATACTAAAATTAAGGTAATTAAAAGGGACTGAATACCATGTATATATTAGTCATTCTTTCTAAATTTAATTTCTATATTTCTTAAGAATAATGGATTATGCTATGCCTGGAACAAGATACCAACACTGTGATTAGTCTAATAATGGCTCTATAGAGATGGAAAGTATGAGGGGCTCTGAATGAATGGCCCTTCTAAGCATGGATAAGGAATAAAGTAGCAGCAGTGATGAGAGTATGATTGAGTATAAGAATAGCCCTGAGCTTCAAGAGAATAAATAAATATATATATATATATATGTGTGTGAATGTTTAGGTTGTGACTGGTTGGAATCTAATTATATATATATATAAAATAAATATATATATATATATATATATATATATATATATATATATATATATATATATATATATATATATATATATATATATATATATATATATATATATATATATATATAAAACTTTCATCTCTTAAGATTTCTTTAATGAAAAATAAGCACAACTGTCAGCATAAGATCAGAAGCCAAGCTTTACAATTTTTTGAACATTTTCAATGAACATATTGCTCCAAAAGATTGTTGAACAAACAAACCTTTATTGCTGAACAGGTCTCAATACCACAGCTGGCAATTTATCTACCAAATGGAGATGATACTCTTTTTGAGAGTGTTGATGTTACAAGGTATGATCAAAGTGCAATGTCAGTTATGGTCTTGGGCAACAAGTAAGATTGCTAATATATCTATTTTTCTTAACTCATGACAAGTATTAGATATTCCTGAATCATAAACATTTTTATTTTTTCTGATAATGGAAAGTTCCTAAGTGATAACCATCCAAATTTTAAAGCTCTATACATTCTATGAAGTTATGGAGTATTTGAAAGAAAAAAAATAGTGCTTTATATATTCCAGGATACTCTACCAAGGACATCTAGACTGGAAGACACATTATGTTAAGAAGAGAGTCCATTATAAGTTTAAAAAATTGTCCTTTGTCAGGCAGCAAGTGGCTATATTTGTAATTTTCTTTTGTGTATTGGAGCTGAAACAGTAGACAAAAAGAAGGATGTCACTCTACCTGTTAACATAAATAAGTGTTCTCCATTTAATGGATGATTATTCAGGAAAAGAATATTAAACCATTGTTGACAATTGGTAATGTCACATATTCTGGAGACATGCTTGTAAAAAATAAGACAGTCATTTATAATATTATTAATAAAATAGGAAAAGATTTGTCAGAAAGGTTTAAAAAGAGTAAACCAAAAAAAGCCACTTTGCAGCTTTTTCAGCATGGAGGATGGTTTTGAAATAGCAGAACCTAAACCAGTCTACCTACGATGTCCTATTCATGTTGCTCTACAATTAATTGTAAAGAATAGATGTAGAAAAAGATTTGGAAAAACTCATTATAATGTTGAACTATAATAATACTATAGGTACAGTTGATTGGTGTAATTAAGGGTTGTCCTACTACCAGACAATTGGTAATTAGCAAAAAACATATAAAAATTATTTACACATTTCATAGATCAAACTCTATAGAATGTTTACATCTTGTACAATAAGCAATATAATAGTAAAATTGAACTTTTGGAGTTCAAACTGCAAATAATTGAACAGATTATTGAAAGTTATGCTGATTCTATTCCCATTTTCAATGGAAGGAGAGTTGTGGTTATCCATTCTCTTTGATTCATTGCTGAATACCTTCTAAGTCTTATTCTCTCATCCCAACAACAAAGAATCTACACAACAATGCTGAGTATGTTGTCCAAAAAAATCTCCTGATGGAAGACAAGTCAGAAGAAAATCAAGGTAGTAGTTGTAGGCATTGTAAAGTTGGTTATCTGTTGATAAGCATTTTGAAATCTACTATACCAGGAAAAAATTTGAAAAAATTATATTTATATTTACATATTTTTAACTTTCTCTGATTATTAAATTTATTTACTAAAAAATGCAGGTTCCAAAAGATAAGCTGGTTCATGCAGCATTTAGATGCTGTAAATATGCTTTAAATAAATTACAATTTTTGATGAGCCATGCCAGAAAAGTAAACAATTCATGTGATTTAGTTTATGGTATACCATGCTTCAATTTTATGTATTTCATAAAAATTGAATTTCTCTTTATATATATAATATTAACTGTTGAATATTTTCCATTTTAGTATTAATTGTGATAAATAAAACAGATCTATTCAATGATGATCTGCTGAAATGTTGCACCAAAAAATTATGTGTCTAACTCAGCTTTCTTCAAATCAGTTATTATTTTGTTGTAAATTTGTAAATACAAATATCTTATATAGTTTTTGAACATATATGTCATAATTTTTATGACAAATATTTATTATCAATTTTAGTCAATTTTCTATAAGTATTATAATAGAAAAGATTTTAATATCTGTCTATTTTTCTTCAGTGATAAAGCAATAAATATAAGAAAAAATATAATTGAAAAACCAAAACAATCATTTTTACATATTACTAAATAATATAAAAAGGGGATAAAAATTCCTGTTATGCACTTTTTATGAATTTATATGCACTTATCCAAAAGCATAAATTTAAAATGCATAAGTGGACCACTTATACAGAGTGCTAATCTTTGATCACTGTGCTGAAATAAGGACTTTAACTGATTGTGTCCCTGATATAACTTGACAAATAAATTGTACAAACTTAATCATTCTATAGCAGGAGAGATTTCATTTTTAACCAGCTGCAATTCGAAATAAATAGTAAGTTTTGAATTTACTGTTATAATAAATAGTCTATTTATAAAGTGCTTGACTATGTATATAACATAAAGAAGGGAATAAACCTTCAGCCATGTTATATTTATGAATTTATATGCACTCACCCATAAGCATCAATTTCAAAAGTATATTCAAATCACTTATGCTTAGAGCTTATAGTTATATAAGCCGATCTTTGCTCACTGTACTGAAATCAGTGTTTTAATCTATTGTGTGCCTGGTATGACATACATAATCAAGCATTATATAAAGAGACTATTTATTACAGTGACTTCAAAATATTGCTAAATATGTACATTATGAAAATATGTTAAAAAAATTCTCATTTTTTGTGCCTTATATTACATACATAGTCAAGCTATAGAAATAGACAATTTATTACAGTAAATTCAAAATACTACAAAATATGTATTGTAATGATTTACCTACACTTAAGCCTATACAAAAATAAGTTTTATTTCACATGAGGCAAATTATTCATTAATTAATTATCTTTATTTTGTTCATGTACATGTTAATTAAATTATTTATAATTTTTTTCAGAATATTTTTCAAAGCATTCCAAACTATAAATAAATGTTTGGAAAAAAAGCTGATTATAATTTAGACTTTAATTAATAACAGTTGAATGATAATAGCTGTATATATGAATTTAGGTAAGATTATTAATTATAAAAAAACCTCCCTACCAAAAGCTTATATTTATTTTATAAAGATTACACGATTTATATTTTATTATTCTCTGGACATTCTCAAACACTAATTTTAAATGAGTGTACAAATATATCAAAATTTATATAAAGGTCTCCAAAAATGTTAATATAGAATAAAATTTACTTATTTCTAATCTAAATCTGCAGCTAATAAGATCAGATGTATTTCCTGTAAAAATATACAGTTGGTGTTTAAATAACAGAATGCCTTGTTAAGCTAAGTAGAAAAGGTACCAAATGCCTTTCATCCTCCAATACTGCTTATAAATATTATGATCATAGTTTTACATTGCAATTAGAAGTTTTGATATAGATTGTAAAAGAATTCTATTTATCAATTTTATTTCAAAATTTTGACAATGAAGTATATTTCATGGAACTCTTTCTTTAAGAGTTTTTTCATTATAAAGTAAGCCATTTGTCACAACTGTACCAAAATTCCTTAAGAGAAGTTGTTTACAACTTAGAAGAATCAGATGAAATTTTTGTGGAAAAATGGATCATCCTACAAGTTACAGAGAAATTGATTTAGTATGAATAAATCACTTGCTGGGGTCAATTCATCCATTAAGCATGGTAAGTAGTATCACTGATTATGTAATCTAGAATAAAGAATTTTTATACAAGAACTTTTTAAAAAATAATTTTCTCAAAAATAAATTTTCCCATATACTTTTTTATTATGTATACATAATTTTTTTTTGTTTTACAGCTTACAGAAATAATAGGTTTATTGACCAGGTAAATCAAATTTAATATTTGATTTATATATTTAAGTGCATATACAGTATAATCTCTGAATATATGAATAATCAGAGAGTCTGCACATATTATACTGTTTGTTTCAACCAATGAAAACAAACTAAAGGATCTTATCATGTATATGATTTAAATACTAGCAAATTATTACATTCCTTCCATTTGTTTAACCTACCCAAAAATTTTGAATTAAACTCCATGAAAAGCTTTTATATAACAACATTTATTTATAAAACTATTTGTAACATTTCATAATTGAATGTTATAAGTTGATCAAAGCCATTTAAACTATTAATGTCAGTTGCATATTATTATTATTTTTATTTATTAGTGATGTAAATAAAATTGGATAATTTTTCATTTTATAAGTTTGCATTAGTTATTTTATTTATTCACTCATATCACATCAATTCACAGTCACATCAGCATCATCATCATTATTATTATTATCATTATCAATATTATTATTATTTTAAATCCTAAGATAATTTAAAATATATATTATTGCAGAGCCTTGTTTTCAGTTAATATTTACAAAGAATTTCACAGATCTTATAGTTAGTAATTTAATTCAATAAAATTTAAATAGAATATTAAGAGAGCTCAACACATAAATCCACATTATTGAAAACTGGCACCTGACCCTAAAGGGCATCCTTATTGCCCATATGTACTTTTACAATATATTATTAAAATATGTTAAAAAATTATCATTTTTGGGACCAAAAATGCTTAAAAATGCATGGTGAGAGAGTTTTAATGCATACAAGACATTGACATTTAAATTTCATTTGAATATGTAAGCCTTTTTAGCAAAAAATTAGTCAACTGAAAATATGTTGATATCAAATAAAAAATGCCTACTCTTAAAAACTTTATCTTTTGTCAATTTTTGAAGGATTAATTGTTTAATTTTAATATTTACAAGAATGTTTTTATTATTTGGACTTATATTTTTAATAAAATTTGTCTTAAATGTACATAGGTTTTTAAATATATTTTTTAATAAGTCCACTTTTTAGCCTGAAGGTTTCAATAAAGTCTTTTCTTTAATTGATGATTTCTATTTATTATTCTTTTCTTTTATTTGCAAAATTGATACTTCATTTTTTTAAATCTCAGTAGCATGATATTATATATTATAATGGTACTGCTTTGTTTTGACTTTAAATCAGTTTTTTCAGCTATATTTAATGTTATTCTGCTAGTTTTAGGAATATTTTATGGTTATTAGTTATAAAAAAAATTGAAAGGACATCATTCTACAGCTGAAAAAAAAAAAACTACAAAAAAAGATGAATTCTATTTACCATGTTCCTGATTGATAGTTTTTATGTGAGATTACTTCAAAATTTCTTTCTTAATTGTTGTTAGTGATAAGCAATATATATATATTCTAGAATTTATTTAAATATTTAAGATTATTTTTACAAAATATTTTGTATGATATTGTTTAAAAACAAAAGTATATAAGATTATACTTTGATTTTAGCTGAATATGCTTTTTTTAAAAAAAAATCTACAACGTTAAAGAATTTCATCATAATGGTAACAAAAAAATATTTAATTGGTAACCGTTTGCTGAACATAAAGATACAGAAATTGTGTTATATTTTAATATTTATAGCCTTACATTTTAGAAACAAATTTCAAAGATTAATGATGATTACCTTCTATATAGTTAAATATTTAATCAATAAGATTTCATTATTTATTTTTTTTTTTTACCAGCATTGTGTTAATCATCTAATAAGAAAAAAGTAATTGTTTTCATTACATACTTCACTTTATTATTTTTTTTTTCTATGTTTGCAAAGTTCAAATATAATTTATTTAGGACGTTTTTCATTTGTAAACTTATTTTTTTAAGAAATCAAATACAATTAATTAATTTATAATATTAAATAGACTTTAATAATAAAATAAATGTTCATACATTAGAAAATAATGATAAAGTGTTGAAATGCAGACGGGTTAATTTCATTCTATGAATTTATATTTTTAATAAAACTTGTAAAAATGTAAAAATAAAATAGCTGAAAAGACTATGAATATGGAACAACAAGGGCTCTGAAAGCGCTAAGTCTGCAAATTAGAATATATAAAAAAAAGTCTACAAATTATTACCTAAAAAAGTTTCACCGCAACGCGCGTATTATTAACAACAGATAAAATATGAAATAAAGAAAGATTAAGGCCTGCAAATGTCTGCCTTTGATTAATATTTATACTGCATATAATGAAGGAAGATAATACGTAAATAATATTATGATAGAATGTAAAACAATCACTAAATATTTATTTTTTATTCATGTTTTATACAGATACTTTATTAATATAAAAATAAGTTCAATATATAGATGACATCGTAATTTTATTTGTTTATGTTTTTAATAGCATAAAGAAATAAAATGTGTACTATTGATTATTATTAGACATGATTTTAATCCAGCAACATCATTCTTATACAAATGTAATGCAATAAATCTTGTACTTCGATTCTTCTGTCTAACTACATTTAATAATCGTCAACAATTATAGTTTTTTGACTAAGCTTATTACCTAACAAACTCAAACTATTTTTAGCAGAATTGAACAAATATACTTTATTATTTCTTACTATTTGGTGTTTTTTTAATAATATTTGTATTTAACTTAAATATTTTTTTAGTATTTTAAATAACAGGTGTTTTTTTCCAAATTTAAAAAAACCATCTGTAATCACCCTATGTTAATTTTGCAATTACTATCTTACCTGAAATGTGTGTATATAGGTTCATGTTTATACCGACATATATGTGTATGTATGGGAACATACAATCAGACAGAAAAGCAAATGCTTTGTATATGAAAAATACAGCTTAAAAGGAAAAAAGAAATGAATTCAGCAAGTTCTCATATATAAATATATCATTCTAATTAATAACTACTTCATTTAGACTTCATTTAAATAAGTTTTCTAAAAGATGTCAAGAAATGTCAAGTCAGAATAAAAATGATTGATGAGTATCTATTAAAGAAAGAATAAAAAAACTTGAATGCTTATAAAAGAATATAACCCATCAAGCAAAAATAAAGGAGCACAGTGTCTTTTATTAAAGATTAAGTTGGTCACAGCTGATGGTGTAAGATTTACAAATTAACACTGATTAGTTTGAAGAAAAATTGCTTCTAAATTGTTCTTTACATAAAAAAGAAAGAAAGAAAAAATGTTTGAGCCTTTAACGCACAACAGGTAATTAAAATCCTTTGCTTAGAAATTATCTGTTTTTATTACTAAATGTAAGAAAAAAATATCAATTTTTAGTTAAGATTATAATTAACAGATGGAATATATATATATTTATTTCTAATATAATTAAAATTGACTCTATTATTTTTATACATTAGTAAAAATGAATAGCCTTCTTCATAAGATAATTTCCCCACTACTGAAATTAATCATGATTAATTGATAAACTGGAATATTAAATGAGTAAATGTAAAAGTCCAAATTTTTACAGAGAAAGTTTTAATAAGATTTAACAGGGAGGGACCTTAGAGACTTCTAAAGACTGTCATTTAGTAATTAAAATTGTAAAAACTCATATTTTTTATCAGTCCATGATGAAAATAAAAAAGTATTCAGCAACTTTTAACTTGGATGTCATTGACCTGAGAATGTGAATCATTTTAAATATATTATGACTTTTTTAAATAGAAAATCATGCAATGCAACAACACTAAACAAATATTTCAGGAACTTAACACTGTTATTGTTAACCAGATATAAAATTCCTTTCATAGCCTACTTCAAAATAGCATTGTTCCTTATCATTATATTTTGTTATTCCATATGAGATTTAACTTCCACAAGATCCAGAATTATTTTTCTTTTAACAATTGAAATTATTAATGTTATGGAATTGTTTTTGGTCTCTGCCTTTATGTTTTCAATATAACTTTTGTTGTTAATTCATATTACGTTATCTATACCATGCCTTATCCATATCAAAACCCACTGAATATCTCAATAAATCACCCATCTTTAATATCTATGCCTATAATATGATTTCCAACTCTTCAACCCAATAATTAAAATCAATTAACTCTCCCTCTCAAAACTAATAATTTTTATATTTAAGTGTCATATTTTCCATTTTTATTTTTATATAATTTATATTCTTTATTCTCTACATTACTCTACTTCATTTCTTCTCTAATTTCTAAAGAACCTATCATTGTTTTTAAACAACAAATTATTTTCCCATAATACATGTAGCCACATATATATATATTATTTTGCTCTCTCTATTTTTTTATATTTCTATATTTTATTGGCTATAATTCCATTTATCATTCTATCCCAATCTCCATAATAATCTATCCTGAGAATTTTATTCAATCAATCTATTTACCCTATTTTAAAGCCATCTATTGTAAACTTGATTAACCCATGAATACTAGATGATAGTACTCCAACCTCACCTCTTAATTACTCAGGTTCACAATAGATGACTCTGAAGTAGAAAAATGGAATAAATTACTATTTTTAAGAAAAATAATAATACATTAGTTATACATGATGGTAAATTTGTTTAATATTTACTTAAATCTATTGTGCTGCAAAAGTTGTATTTATAAAACCAAACATACATTTGAGAAGATGTATAAATAATTTGTTATTGCAACATGGATTTATTATATTTAAAGAAAGAAACTTTTTGAGTTAAAATTTTAAGCCTGAAGAAAAGATCATTCATTGAAAAGGCTTGATGCCACTAACTAAAGGTTCCAAAAATTACTCAGGCTAATGATTTTTTTTTTCTGAAATGAAAAGAAGTTTTAAACAGTAGAGAAAAACTTCAAAGCCTTCTTATTTTAATAAAAAGAAAAGATTTAGTTGAAAACATTCTCATCAAGCCCTAATCATTGCTTAGGCTTCATTTGATAAAAAATAAGTGATGGCTGGTAGCATGTGATTGTTTAAAAATAAAAGTTTTTTTATTATCTTTTTGTGTAATTGGTATTCTTTTTCATATTAAAACAATTTTATCTTAGTGAATAATAAGCATCTTTTACCTTGTTTTCAAAAAAAAAAGAAAAAAGTAATCATTACCCTATCAAATCATTCCCTCTTTTTTTTTTGCATATTTTTGAAAGGTAAACTAGATTTTTTTTAAAAAAAAAGAATTGATTATGTATTTATTTATGAATACACTACAGATATATAGATACTGCATATATATAGATATGCTTGTTTGTGCGTTAAATAAATAGCTTATTATTAACGTTCATATTTCTCTTCTCTTAGGCCAAACTCACATGCCCAGTGCAATGAATGTTATATATATATATACACATACACTTCAACTTTTATAAAAATTAAACTTCATCCAGGATTAAATGAAATATAATTATTTCTAAACGAAATATAATTATTTCTAATCTAATAAAGAATTATTCATAATCATTTATGTATTTAAAGAAAGGTCTTTGCCGTAAACAAAGGCTTGCTAAAAAGTATGACACTTTATAAAATAGATCTAAATTTTTGTATTGTTATTATGATGTAACTGTAAAAATTATTTTCTAGAATACTTTATCTTTGTAAATAATGGTAAAATTTTACTAATTATTATTAAGTTCAAACGCAGATTGATTGAATTTCCACTATGCCTTGTTCACTGAAGTCGCCTTTGACAGATAATAGATATACACAAATAATATGCTGAATTTTATATGATGCACAATTTTTTTCATTAGAAAATAAATGAAAAATAAAGATAAATACCAAAAGGCTTGGATTGTTTTTAGTAGTACTGGGATCTTTCAATGAATGAATTCATGATGAATGTGGACCAAATTATCAGAAATAATATTAATTTTCTTCTTCTTTTTCCTTTTCCTATGTATTGATTTCTGCTTTAACATATATCATTTGCAACTTTTTTAAACACTTTATCAATACTCTTTTTTTATATCAAAACTAACAGTTTTGACTGTCTTGCAGTCATCATCAGAGCTCTTTACAACTTAACAGAAATCGGTGATTCAAGTTGCTTACAAAAGTTTGTATACTGATGATTGCTGTATAATTTTATGTGACTGGTTTCAATGAAATTTTAAAAAATCTATATTTTGGTTTTCATTTTTGTTCTAGACAGTAGGTTGTGTCAACAGATAAAAACATTTAAGTGCAAGAATAACATGTATATTACAACAAGACTTGTTTATATTATGTTTATAAAGTAAAAACGATGGGGAGCGGGTCTTTCTAGTTTTTTTAAAGTTATATATATACATTACAAAATGATTATCATTATTTTGAAAGTCATTTTAAAATAATAAATATAAATATACTTTTTTATAATTATACAGGAAAATCAAGAACAAAAAACCATACTCTAGGTAATGTAAAAAGATAAACCTTTTTAGATAAATTCATTGCCTTTAATATTTTTTCATTATTTAAGATATATCTAAAATTATCTTTATTTATTATTAAACTAAAAAATATTTTCTTTCCCATAAAAAATTGTCTTTGTTATATTTAATTTGCTGGAAAAAGGTTAAAGAATATAGGGCTAATATTGAGCTGATGTGTATTTTAAAGTAATATTTGTAACAATATACCTGGAAATTTTTTATTCAAATTTAAATTTACACAAGTTGAGTTACTAACAGAAGATTATCTACTTAGTTTAAATGTAGTCAACTATTATTGCAACATAAAATAACCAGTTCAAAAGCTGTCCCAAAGACATCGGTTCCCCATGTCCTAGAATTCAAAACATGTATTGTTTATAGTATCATACAATAGTAAGTTGATTTATAAAATGAAGTATTTCACTTCTGTAATAATCATTTTAATATTTCACAATAAAATGCAGGACTATACATGTTAGTTATAAACTAATTTATTACTGATATAATACCACAGGCAATAGGTATTTTAAATTCTATCATAGCTAATGAGACTGATGTTTTAGTATTATAAAAAAACAAATTATTATGAGAGTTTGGGCTATATACTTTATGTTATAATAATGGTTGATAAGATTCAAAATTTATGTAATTTTAACTTAAACACAGAGAATGATAAATAGTTAACAGAGAGAAGTAGGTAGACTTTTATAAAATAGTTTTATTCTTATAAAAGATATACATATATGATAAACAAAACAAGTTATAAATTTCATAACTAGCTATAGCTTGCATTTTATGTTCACTAGGTGGAGCTTTACCAATAACCCACTATCAAGCTTTGTTTACATAAGCACTAAGAGAGATAGAATTCAATATCTCTTTCAAATTGTCTCCAACCTTTAAACCATGGTTTCAAGCTAGTTGGCTCACATCAGTAAAGGGTAGGAAGACCAGAAACTAGATCTAAACTCCAACTCCACTAAACAGCATTTATGAAACACGTTTCTATCAGTCTTAAAGCACAAATTTTTCAGATACGTAAATATCTTCAAATCCAGTTCAGTTTCACCATATAGTAAAAGCCTCTGCAATCTATATCATTGAAAAAACCTTCAAGGGTGCATTGAAGGTTTTTGCAATGATATAGATTGCAGAGGCTTTTACTATATGGTGAAACTGAACTGAATTCAGACCCATATAGCTATCTAGTTTGACTGGATTTGAAGATATTTATGTATCTGAAAAATTTGTGCTTTCAGACTGATAGAAACATGTTTCATAAATGCTGTTTAGTAGAGTTGGAGTTTAGATCTAGTTTCTGGTCTTCCTACCCTTTACTGACATGAGGCAACTAGCTCGAAACCATGGTTTAAAGGTTGGAGACAATTTAAAAGAGATATTGAATTCTACCTCTCTCAGTGTTTATGTAAATAAAGCTTGATAGTGGGCTATTGGTTAAGCTCCATCTAGTGTGTGTATATATATATATATATATATATATATATGATAAACAAAAATGCAAGTTAAAAACTTGCTAACGCTTAGTATGCAGATGACATCCACCAAGACTGCCAATCAGCGTATGTTTTGTTTCATAAACGTCAGAATACTAGCTACTCTGACGTTTATGTAAACAAAACATACGCTTGATTGGCAGTCTTGGTAGGACGCCATCTGTGGACATATATATATATATATATTAAAAGTATCAAATCTTCCAATGCTACTTAATCAAACTGTCATTCTTCTTTTGTCAAACTCAATATGATCATTTGCATCAACCAACAACCTTATGCAATGAAGAGGTAGTAGATAATAAATGGTTATTTTGTATTTACTAATACTTAATAAAAGAGTGACATAGTAAATTTGGTCTATTTAATAAATATAAAATGCTAAATAGATTGCTCAAATAGAAAATGTTATTATTGTAAGTAAGACACCCCCCCTCTCATTTAAAATAACAGTATTTATTGTTTGAATGATCTATTTAACATTATACATTTTCACTTAATGATTGTCTTCAATTTATTTATTTATATATATATGTATTAAATATGATAAACTTATGTAATATATGAACTATGTCAAAAAGAATATGAAGACATTGTTGTTTTGTTTTTTTTTTGTTTTGAGATGTTAGTAGAGAAAATTGACTTTTCACTCATTGTTTTTAAAATACCCCATAAAATCTCAATAATAACTTAAGCAGGTGGCTGATAAACTACCCAGGATACATAAGAGCATCATGTATTTTTATATTTGACTATTTCCATCATCTAATATGTGTGTTGAATGTCTTTAGAAAAGTTTAATTTTAGTTAAATATTTCAAATGCATTCAACTGTTAGTAATATCACAGCAAACAGGTTAGTATATGCACCAACTGTTAGTAATATCACAGCAAACAAATGTTAGTAATATCACAACAAACAGGTTAGTATATGCACTAACTGTTAGTAATATCACAGCAAACAGGTTAGTATATACACAACATTTTGAAAGGTATTTTTCTCCCCTCTATTTCAGGTGTTGCTGGCCTGACCAGTGACAGTACTAGCATGGGATTCGAACCTGGGTCCTTAGATGCTTGATTATTGAAATTTAAGGTAATGCTCTAACCAACTGAGCCATCCTGCCAAAGGGGATGGCTCAGTTGGTTAGAACACCATCATCACAAACCTTCAGAAAAACAATAAGAGCATCATGTTTCTCCAATTTATAATTGATTATATGGACACTTTCTATATAAGCATAATTATCATAAAAATAATAGTTAAATCTGAAAACAAATTATGGAATAAATCTCGTGAATTAAATGTTAAATAGTACGATAAGTATAATAATTACTCTTTCTTATTGCATTGCCAAATATATACCATATAATACTAAATCATCCATGCACTTTACTACTATTACACAATGCTTTCTTTACCACTCTCTTTTACAATTTACAGTTTTGATTGCCCCAGCAATCTCCTTCAGAACTCTTGTATCTCCGAGTTGAAGTTAGGAGATATACGAGTTCTGAAGAAGATTGCTGGAGCAATCGAAACTGTAAACTATAAAGGAGGGTGGTAAATAAAGCATTGTATAACAGTAGTAAAGTGCATAGATAATTTAGTATTATATAATATGATAAGTATAATGCATTCTTGGAGAGTAATGATTGAACTAAAAATACTAACCTGTTATGACAGCTCCATTTGTGAAAAAAGAAAGCGCAAGAGTTAGGATTCTTTAGTGGTTACAATACGTAATTCCTTCTATTGGTTTGGAAAAGTATAGATAATGATTTCTTTATTTAGACAATATACTTAAAATTCAATGAATGGCTTGCTCTTAGTTAGCAGTAAAACCATTTCACATTGTAGCATTAATGTCAGAAACATGTGGCTTTGAAATGGAAGTTTGTTTATAATTGTTCAGCTTTGGCTAAATTCATTATGATTTAATAACTACTGGAGTTTGAGATGTGTGTTGATGTCTGCAGTATTCTTTGTAATATTTATTATGTACACAGATGGCTCTAGAATTTTTTTTTTTTCAAATTTAATGAAAACAATATGGTTATATCATTTTTAATCTTAAAATATTAATCACTTTTGCAAATTTGGACACTGATATTTCAGATAATAATGTATTAGTAGATTACTTTTAAATTTAGACATATTTTACACATGCTTATAAAATTGGCTGCAAATTCTTATCAAATATTTTTTATTATCTTCTGTAAATAATAATTATGTTACACTGGTTGTATTTCCATTTTATGCTATAAAATATTTAGAAAATGCTAATTTGCAATAAAGCTTATAAAAATAATATATTCGTTATAAGCAAGATCAAAATATTTCGAATATGATGAATTGTTTTATTTATTAATTAATTTATAAAAAGATTTAATGGTAAAAATAGTACCCTCTCTCTCTATATATATATATGTGTATATATATATATGTGTGTGTGTGTGTGTGTGTGTGTGTGGGGGAGAGAGGGGGGGGGGGGGGGGGGGGGGGGGGGGGGGGGAGAGAGAGAGAGAGAGAGAGAGAGAATGCAAACTTATGTTGTGAAAAAAAAATATAAAATTTTAGATTAGATACATTCTATAGAAAAATAAAACTTATATTCAAATAGCATTGTATTTCAGTTATTTACACCAACTTTTTTTATGTGTGGGTGTGAGAGAGAGAAAACATAGTATTATGTGTCTGTTCTGAAAAAAGTATATTTTATGTCCATATATGTATGATTAAATTAGAGATATTTAATATTTTATTGAATTCTATAAATAGTTATACTACATTTTTTATATCCTTTGCAGTTTAGTGCAATGGTAGACTGATGAAAAAATTAAAGGTTACTGAATTGGACATCAAGTTATCAATTCTGGTACTCTCAAATTCCACATGGCATACATAGTTACTAATGGTATTATTATAGTTCTTTTTTTTTATTCTATTTTAATTAATCATTTAAAATATGTTAATATTACTATGAATGTTTAGCAAACGACCAGCAAAATACCATAACTAAAGAAGATAAAGGTACCTTTTAAATTGTGACCTTCTTTATATCACATGCTTTTTTAATGCAAAACATATAACTGGGAGGGAGGGACCGTCAGAAATCTCTGTGCAGTATTTTTTGTTGAAGTTTACAAATAATTAAGTTTCTTTACTATGATTTAAAAAAATAATTATTTACAATTATGAAAAAAATGTTTAAAAATTTTTTAAATTTAAATTATAAATTTTAATAATGCGAAAAAATTTCAAATAAATAATATTAATATCAGATATTCTAAATCCACCCACCCCCATATTATTGTTTTCTGGGGACCCCTGTGTAGTAGTAATTTTAATTATTGCAGCTTATAAATAGTTAAGTTTCTTTTAATCTACTTTAAAAAAATTAATTACTTAATATTTATGAAAAGAAAAAATGTATTAAATGCAAATTAAAATTATAAAGTTTAATAAAGTGGAATTGATAAAAAAAATTCTGGTAAACAACACTTGTTTAACCTTTCTTAAACTTCATTCATACACACCTCTTTATGACAAAACACCTTCTCCATACTGTAAACAAAGTCCTTGATAAATATCAGAGCAGACATGTTCTTGGACCACAAAAAAGAATCACAGCTTGCTGCTCTTCTTTCATGCAAATCATAAGTAATGTAGCCATTGGTCTTTATAATTTAAACTGGTGTAATGCATTTTAATCTGTAAAGCAGTGATTGGGAGACAATGATCTCATATCAGATGTGCTAATAAACAGTGCAGCCAACATAAGTTTTAAAATAACTGGAATGTAGATAATTTTTGATTCACTTTTTAAGTCAATTTCTCCATTTTTTATAAATTTGAATCTATATTTCTTACACTTATTTAAAACATCTGCAATTCAAATAAAGTTTGCCATAATTATATAAAATATTTTTTGTTTTATTATCTTGTATTACTGTGGAGTTTTAATATAATTCTTCCACTCACTTTATAATATCTTTCTTTTTTTAGTAATAATATCATATTTTCTTTCTATTATTGTTTTCAATACCATTAGATCACGATATATTTTTGAAATTTTTACATGCTTCTATTGCATTCCTTGCTATTTTACAATCACATTTTTTTGTTAGTATTAACATTTTTAATATTATTGTACTGAATTTTAGTTGTTCTTTTTTTATTAATTAGTCATTTGAAAATGCCTTTGCATTTTTTGTATTTACTGCCTTTTCTAAATTGAAAATCTATTAGTAAGTATTACTTTTTATTTTTGCTATTTTAAAAGCTATTTCTAGGAAAGTATTTAAACCACCAAACATCACATGATCTTAAGATCTAGGTGCACTGCTCAGATTCAAGGCTCATCACTGATGAAACCCACAAGCTAGAAACTAGTCTGGGAATATTGGATGAGTAGGCACTAGATAGGGATTTTATGCAATAGCCTTCTGGAATCCATTGATTACTCTGGCTTGCACTGAGTGGCACTACTTTATGGAGAGTTTTGCCTGTTTTATGAAAGTATTTGTTATCTGCTTATTGATTGTATTCATATTTGGGCCATCTTTAAAATCTGTTAATATTTTTAAATAGTTATTAAGTAGTTGATAAGTTCTGGAATATATTTATTACAATAAATTTGAAAATTAGATATTAAATATTAATACTGTCTTTTAGCTTTGCATTAGCATATATGTGACATCTCACTAATCAATGATATTTCTTTATGTGGAAAGCATTCAGTACATAACCATCTTGTAATACATATTATGGTCAAAATATAATACAAATTAGCTGTGATTTCATTTGGATGCTTATACATTAATTTCCTCTTTGAATTTTTTTTCAAAAAAAAAAAAATATCAATGGAAGTTTTTCCCCAGAAAATTCTACAAATTTAACTATCCTCTTTCATTTTTGTCTCATTATTCAAATTTACCAACAATACTTTATCCTTAAAATATATTTTAGTTTTAACATTAAATATCCCTTAACAATTTTAAAATATTGTTTGGGATCTTATCCAAAACATTCTTCGCATCTATGTGAAGATTTCTATTTTAACAACTAAATGAAAATTTGTACTAACAATCGCCACAAAGTTATCATTTGTTGTCAAGCATTGTTCACCTAGTGGTTAGCATAGCTGCCTTCCAATCAGCTGGACCCGGTTCACTTCCTGGTCAATGCATTTGACATAGGAAAAAAAAGGTATCATTTGTTCATATTGAATGTAACTTTATTTGCTTCTAATATTTTAACTTTTTATCAAAAACATTATGTTCCATTTTTTGAGCCAATTATCCATTTTAGGCAATATTTTTCTGATTCACATACATCTTCCCTTTGTTCACTTAAAGATAATTTATTGTTATTTGTAGTCAAATATTAAGTTACCACTAATGATGAGCAGTTTAAGTTTATACCTTTATGATTTTTAGCACTCTCTGCCTTTAGTCAGCAACTACAGTTTTATCTGTTACTGTGCAATCTTCAGAATATGAAGTTATATTTTCTTTTTGGTTTTGATAATTTTAAATATATAAAAAATAAATATCTACACACATGAATAAATATAAGTATTACCCTCACAGAAACAATCAATGTTTTTATTAAGAACTAACCGAAATGTTAAATTGGAAATCATAAAGTTGTCTTGATCTTGATGCATACATAGCTTAAAAGCCTCATCACATTTTAGTTTAATTCTATGGGTATATTTTTTTAATCTATCTGGATCCTTGGAGAAACAATCTTATACAAGAACGTCAGCTGGTAGAATTGTTAATAATATTTAGAATTTATAATACATGAACTATCTTGTTTGTCTTTTAATATTTACATCTATTGTTGCCCCTTGTATGCACATTAATTAACTTGGGTGACGACTTGAATTTACTATAAAAGGACAAATCTCCTTCTTACATTTAAACACTTAGTTTACAAAACTATTGTTAATATTTATAAAGTCAGATGGCTTCATGAATTAAATTATTAAAAAGACATGCCAAAATTCTAATTCATTAATTTTCAAAGTAATGAAGACTTGCTTATTAAATAGCTTAGTCCTCTTTCCATTAATCAGTGTTACATGTAATGTTTTTATAGGTAGAGAAGGAATTGTATTATCTACACTACTTATCTTAATATAAGTAACTTCAGACAAAATAGATGCTTAACTTCCAGAGTCAAACAAAGCATCTGTTATAATTCCTACAACAGACACTTTGAGAAGTAGGCAATTATATAAGATAGCTAGCTCAGTTACTCTTTATGGCTTTAGATAGTCAATCTCCAAATCAATGATATTCATTAACCACATCACATTGTCTCTTGTTATTGCAGCATTAGGGTCCTGCTGCAAAGAACATTTTTGAGGTCCTAATTAGTTTAATGCACCATACTTTGATCTACCCTTACCAGCTATTTTTGGTATTTTTGTATACCACTGGTAAAAGGATGATTGGGGTTATTGTTCTTTTAATTTCTAGATCTGCTTTCATGAGAGCTATGCTTTGAATAAGGACTGGACCTATTATGATGAGTACAATTCTGTATTAGTTTTCTTCTATTCTGGCATTGCACAGTAGACAAATTTAAATTATTCATAGGATAATGGGTTCTTTAATCACTTTAATTCTATAATCAAGACTTCTTTGATTTGTCTCAAATGAGTTAGGATTTCTGCTACATCTTTGATAGTGTATTTATCTGCAGTAATTAAAAACTACATCTTTTGGAAAATTATGCCTAAGAATCCTGATTATTTAGTGCTCAGACAAAGGGAAGGTTGGTAATGTTTTCAACTTAACCACCTGACTCTTAAAGAGTTGAGTATGGGGTCTGTGAGATATCTATCTTATATAATTACCCACTTATCAAAGTGTCTGTTGTAGGGATTGTAAAAAATGCCTTAATAATCTCTGGATGTTAACATCTATTTTATTTTAAGACCCTTATATTAAAATAAGTAATGCAGATCTGATAATTTCTTCTCTGCCTATAAAAGCAATACATGTAACACTAACTAATGAAAATAAGACTAAGCTATCAATAAGCAAGTCTTTATTACTTTGAAAATTAATGAATCAGAGTTTGGACATGTCTTTTTAATAATGCCAGCTTTAATTCATGAAGCCATAATTGGACCTGATTTTATTAATATTAACAATTGTTTTGTAGTCTATGAAAATAAAGTGTTTAAATGTCAGAAGGAGATCAGTCCTTGTATAGTAAATTCAAGCAGTGAGCCAAGTCAATTAATATGTATACAGCAGACAATAATTGATGTAAATATTAAACATAAACTAGATAGTACATATACTATAAGTTTTAAATATTATGAACAATTCTACCGGTTGTTGTTCTTGTATAGAAGTGGTTTCTTCAAGGTTCTGGGCATCTTAAAAAGGTATACCCATGGAAGTAAACTAAAAAGTGATGAACCTTTCCACCAGTATAAGTATTCAATACCTTATCAGTATCAATCACAAGTCAAAAAACAGATAGATAAAATGCTGGAATGGTATAATATTAAAAAAAGCACTTCATCCTATGTAAATCTTTAGTTGGAAAGAAAAGGGTGGAACTGTAAGAATTTGCCTAGATGACCATATGCATAATCAGTTCACTATTACTGAAAATAACATACCTTCATTTGTACATCAGTTTTAATCTAGTTTAAAATAGAAGCATATTTTCCACATTTTATCTGACAGCCAGCTATTGGAAAATACCACTACATAAAGATGATCAAAACTATACAGCATTGCACATCAAGGCCAATCTTATGCATTTGAAAGGAAGCTCTTTGGTTTATAAATAGTGGTTCTGGCTTGATCAGATGTCTAAATATGGTCTTCTTTAAAAAAATTATAGAATATTTTAATTATGTATGTGGATGATTTTGTCATCATTTTGGAGAATATTGCTGATCATTGGGAACACCTCAGTTTATTTCAAATAATATCAAAATAAATTTAGAGAAGGGTACTATAGCTGCAAAAGAGATTACTTTTCTTGGTCATCTTCCCATCCTGAGAGAGTTGTAGCTATATAATCCTGTATCTAAGACATGGAAACAGATCAGATCATTTGTGTGACTGTGTAATGACTATAACAAATTTTACCAGAACTCTGTTTTCGACATGGTTAATCTATCTGTTTTGTTTAAAAAAATATGGAAAATGAAAGTGGGCCCTTGAGCATACTTCAGAATTTAATAAAATTATATCTACCTTTTTGAGTAAAATCATGTTAGCATTATTCTGATTTTAATAAAAAGTTTTTCCTTCAAACTTTAGGTGTTGTTTTATATCAGGGAAGTGATCAGAATAAGTTTAAAGTATTATATTTTCATAACTTTGTTTATCAGTGATAGAATAAACCAGTAAGAACCCATCACCTCTCCTCATATTAATAACTGCAATGATGAGAATATATTGTTTAAAATGAGCTAAAAAATGAGAATAATAATTAAAATATTTCCATTCAAGTAATAGCATTTTGTAGCATATATATACTTACATAAAAATGTGTATTTTTGTTTTTATTTAATATTTATAAACTAAATTTATTTTAATTATACAAAAATGTTAAAAGAAATATTTATTTATTTTGTTAACAACTTTGAAATAATATTGCAAAAGTGAATGGCTTTTGTCGTTTTTATTTTGTTGTTCCATCAATATCTATCATGACTTGCATTTTATCTATTCAAAATCATTCTTATAGAAAAAAATTGACAGAAATATTGTTTAAACAATTTCTGTTTCTGTGAACATTGATTTATTCTATATAAAGTGAATTTCAATTAAGATAGTAAGAGAATTCATATACTGCATTTTGCTGTTTTCTGCTAGATTTATGTCTGCGTGTTCGCTCTTTATAACTTTTTAATTATCTATCCATGATTATATTTATTGTTTTTGAATGAAAAGCGATAATGTACATTTTTTAAATATGTATATATATATGTACATAAAATATATTACTATTCCTTTTTTTTTTAATGAATTCACTTTATTGATGCTTGATTTAAAATGTAATTTTAATTTTAGATAGAGTTCTAAGCAAGGTTAGACAAGTAATAAAAGGGAACTGTTAGCATTAGTCTCTTATTATTATAAATTTTCTGGTTTTCTGGAGGCTTTGTCTCTGTTTCATTATCTCCAAATATTGGATTTGGGTTGAATATTGGTTAAAGCTTTATTCGTACAATAACAGCAGATTTCAAGTTTGATAGGTAAAGGTAGCAAGCTCTCTTAATGAAACCATAATTCTTTTATCTTTTTTTTTTACTAAAAAAGATTTTGTCATTCTAATTTTAAAAATTAAAAACCATTTTAGATATTTTATATAAATATTCTCTTTTTTTGTATATATATTTACAATGTAATGATTGATTTAAAAAAATAGCATTTGCATTATTGCTATTATCAGGTCCAAATGATTAGCATTGTTATTTTGAATTCTACAGAGAGCTTTTTGTTCTCTTGCCCAGTTCATATATTATAAAGCATTAACCTTTCAGATGAAAGGACTACCCACTCTGAACTATTGAAAAGTTGATTTATTGAATGCAAAACTTTGATTATAACGAACAATGAAAGAATAATAATTTTAAATTATAAAAAAAAAAAAGTTAAAAATTTATAAAAGCTTCAATAAAAGATATTGACTATACCGCTGACCAAAAGCCCTTTTTATTTTAGAAACCGAAAGTGAATAAAAAAACTTAAGTTCACTATTAAAAAAGAGTTAATATAATTGTGAATATGTATTTAATATCAATTCACAAACAATATCTCTAAATTAGTCATTCAACTCTAAAAAATTATTTGAAAGTCATATTCTTGAGTAATATTTATTTATCTATGTATCTTTATTTATTTAAGATTCTTTGCATATATATATATCACAAACAATTGCTATTATTTTAACAGGATAAAAGCCAGTGAGGGATAAACTTGTTACATGAGTTTTTTTGTCAAGGCTTTAACAAGTTTATTGTCAATACTTTATTTTTATTGACAATTATTGATATATTCTTACCAAATAGACACAAGTAACATATAGTGAGTGTATTGCTTAAAAATAAAAAGTGGCCATATATATAGAATTTATAAATTATAATATACTTGTTAAATAATTTTTTTTTTGTTAAATAGCAAAAACTGTATTTTTATTTCGAAAGTGATTCACAACATTAAATAAAATATTATTAAATATTAAAAGCAATCAAAAATATTTCATTGTAATATTTTTTTTGCAATGACTTCTGTTCCATTTTACATAAGAAATAACATCTTTATTTTTTAAAAAAAAAACGAAAACATTAATTTGGAATTTATCATTAACTAAAAAACAACTAAATATTTATACAAATAAAATAATAAAAACTGCAAAATATAATTTACAACATGAAATATTGCTATATAAAAAATTTGTGGGATGATTATAAAAGTACTCTATTAGAAAAAAAAATACTTTTCTACCCACTTTGCATAGGATTACTGTGTTTCATGATGTTTTTGTTTCTCTTAATATCTACAATGTTTGTTCAGATCTTACTTTTGTTTGGGGATTATCTTTGAATGAGAAGTGTCTTCTAATTTACATTTTTGAGAATATCAAAAAGATTTGATAATTTTATAAATAAGAAATATGATTTTTTTGTCATATGATCTTTTTTTAGAAGCATTATATAATAAGAAACAGTTAATAAAATATATCATCTTCAAGCACTCATTTATTATTATAGGTTTTATTAAATCATACAATAATGGCAGATCTTAAGATGTCATAATTATGCATATTTTTTTGTACTCATAACATTTTTTATTTGTATACAGAGATAATTTATTATTCTTATAAACTATTTCAATTGCATATTTTATCTATTGAAAATTTACTTCACTAGAATCTATCTCTTATTTTTTGCTTCATTAGTGCTTTTATTAATTTGCTTGTTTTTTTCTGCTAGTTTGTTATTTAGAGAATATACATCTTTTTTATTTGCAATATTATCAAAAATATGTTTTTAGGAATAAGATAGGGTTAGGTAAAAAAAATTGAATTAAAAATCTGAACACAAAGAGAGTTTAGATGTTATCTTGATTTGTGCAAAAGTTAAGAAGTAGTAGTATCAGTGACACTTGTCAGATATCATTTAATAAGAGCAGTCAACAGAAATTATTTTTTAATTCATACAAAAATTAATTGTTATTATAAGATTTATGGTTTTATACCTATCATAAGATGCCCAATTCATTTTTATTGAAATGTGTTTACTCTAATATTTCTTGGAAGTCAAAATAGATGTTCATGATATATATATATTGTACTGGTCAAAATCATGTGTTCATTCAACAAGACCTAGAATCCATGCAAAATATAGCAATCTAGCATGTGTGAGATACCCAGGTCTAGAGCAATACTAAATGCTAACCTATTTACATGTGCTCCAAGCTCTGTGACTATATGAACAATGTTTTGAGGATTCTATTAAGCTTTCCATAACTCAATTCCCAGCAATGAGAATAGGAAGAGCAAAGAGACTTAAAAAATCCATAATACTAAAATGATTGACTAATAATCGCACCATAAAACAAAGAATTAATTGATAATAATTAAGGAGATTCCATTAATTGAAGGAGTATAATATAAAATCAAGTAATTAATGCTAGAGATTCAGATACTGAATAATAACATACCACAACAGATAAATGATATAACATAAATTTATTAAACAATTAAATGATAGTTGATTATTATAAAGGAAACAAATTGATTATTATAAAGGAAACAAATATATAGATATATGTGGGAATGTCTATACAATTGTTATAACAAGTTACATAACTGAATCTAAAAATTGGGTTAATATATAATATTCAATATAAATAAAACTATTGAGTTTAAGACAATTGCATAGTTAGTGTATGAAATTTGATTGGTGTGGTTAATATACCAAGGTTATGTAATAACTAAATCAAATAAACAACAACAAATTATAGTTTAACCCTCATCAAAATATTATGAATTTACAGATGACAGATCTTATTATGACATTATATAATAAGTAATAGTTATTGTTATGTGATTTAATAGCATGTGTGATAGCATTTCTACTGGATTTGGAAGATCACCCCAAATGGGTAGGAGCAAGATGATTAATTCCATAAATAAAATGGTAATTATATAATTGGACAGGCAAAACTCACTATATGTATTGCCACACTGCAAGCTAGAGTAATCAATGGATGCCAGAAAACTTGTGCATAAAATTCTCATCTAGTGCCTACTCATCCAATATCCCCAGACTGGTTTTTGACTTGTGGCTTTTGTCAGTGAGGAGCCTTGGATTTGAGAGTACTGCACCTAGATCATAGGATCTAATGCAATCCTCCAGCAGCCACCTTTTATCTCCACTTAACTACAAAACTATGAGTCTTAAATTGAAAACATTTTAATATTTTCAATCCAAGCTCATCAGCTTATATAGTCATATAGGTCTGAACTCAGTTCAGTATGCATACATTTTGGTGTCTTTGGTTTTTTAATAACCATAGTCACCACTATCCTATAGACAGGATTGGTTTTAAGCCAATACACATCACATGACCACTACATCTTATGCTTGCTTATAACTTATTAAAACAGACAAAACTCACTATACGTATTGCCACATGCAGCAAGCTAGAGTAATCAATGGATGCCAGAAGACTTGTGCATAAAATCCCCATCTAGTGCCTACTCATCCAATATCCCCAGACTAGTTTCGGGTTTGATTACTCTAGCTTGCAGTGTGGCAATATGTATAGTGAGTTTTGCCTGTTTTAATAACAGTTATAAACAAGCATAAGAAGAGGTGGTCATTGATATTTATTGGCTTAAAATCAATCCTGCCTAATAGAATAGTGGTGGCTATTGTTATTAAAGAACCAAAGACAACAAAATGTATGAGTACTGAACTGAGTTGAGACCTATATGACTATATAAGCTGATGAGCTTGGATTGAAAATATTAAGGTGTTTTCAATTTAAGACTCTTAGTTTTGTAGTTAAGTGGAGATAAAAGGTGGTTGCTGGAGGGTTGCATTAGATCCTAAGATCTAGGTGCATGCTCTCTGATCCAAGGCTCCTCACTGATGAAGATCACAAGCCAGAAACTAGTCTGAGGGTATTGGATGAGTAGGCACTAGATGGGGATTTTATGCACAAGCTTGCAGTGTGGCAATACGTATAGTGAGTTTTGCCTGCTTTAATAACAGTTATAAGCAAGAATAAGAAGTGGTGGTCATGTGATGTATATATAATTGGACCTAAATAATTAAATAGGATGGTTGGTGAAAGGGACATAATTATGTCTTGCAGATAGCATTGCAGGCTCATTGCTAAAATAATCAAGCAATACTAATCAAAGCAGTATTATGTTATAATTTACAATCACTGATATGATGAAGGTCACATAAAACACTCTGGTTGGCTTTGTCATATTTGCACAAGAGTGAGAATATGCCAGCATGATGACCAAGAACCTATCTCTGAAGAATAATGCTGAGACAGTTTATCCATATTTCCCATACACTTGTTCATTAGAAATGGCTGAAATAGATACCCAGTAGAAAAAGCATCTACTTGGTAAGGGATAATGAGGAATGGGTTTAGGCATTCTGAAGATCCCTGGCTGCATAGCAAAGCAAGAAAATGACTAAATTAAATGATTGTGAAAATATCTCTATAATGCCTATAATATATGGTTAGTTTGTGCCATTAATGGCTATAAAAAACTAATTAATAACTGTTTAAATTAATTTGCTATCAGATGCAATGGAATGCATGAATGCAAAACACATGGTCAGTTAATCAATGCCCAATCAAATATAAAATGAATAAGAATCTAAAACTAATGGAATAAATTGCTCTCTCTCACATTTCTAAAATATCTCTCTACATTTCAATAATAATTAATACATGTACAGTTTGACATAGACAAATTATATAAAATAAATTTACAGATCACCCCACATATGCTGATAATATATTGAATATTAAACTAATTTATGATAGACTTTACTTAAATAAGTTGCCATAACATATTTTAATAATTAGGTATGGGTTTAAATTATAGTTAGAAAAGGTAATTAAGTATAGGCATTAAAACTTCATCTGTCATTTAAATAGCAAACAGTATTATAGGACATAATTGATATAAAACCAAGCAAATTTTTTTAGGATAATTGACTGGCAAATAACATTTATGTCTTCAACAATTCAATAGGGGAAAACTACGCCTACGCACTGGATTGGATACCAATTTAGCATATGAAAAATAGATCAAAATAACAAACTAAAAGGGAAATAAAATTCAATCTAAATTGCCACACCAAAGTTAAAAAGAAATTAATCCAGCTTGAAATTAGATTGTATAGACTTTAGTTAATATTTATGAATAGCTTTAAAGAAACAAGATCAGATAGCTTACAAAAATAGTATTAAATAAAATAGTATTAAATTAAAATGCAAGGTTAATAAAAGTTCACTGGTTGGTGGTAATGCAGACATTTACCTTGGCCAACGTGTTGATGCAAAGCACATGGTCAGTGGATCATTATCATATACTGCTTTTGCTGGAAACAGGCATTGGTTCATAATTAAAGTTCAAATTCAGGGAAGCATTCTCCTTCAAACAGTTCATTTAATTGTGCCCAGTTGATTTGGGCTTCAGCATCATGATCAGGAAGACAATAGTCCCAAGAGCATAGGGAAGCAAATGGTCATTTCCAATACCCTGACATCATTTTATTTCACAAATTAAACTCGCATGGACTATGTTAGCACTCTAACATAAAAATCAAAGAAAAATTCTCCTGATAGTCAACTTTTGTGACCCTTTGTTTTCTTACATTTTTGTTTTGATGTAAAATCTGATTAAATTCTTGCCAGCCATTGTCTCAAACCCAGCATACTTGGTTATATCTTAAATTGATTTAGATTTTCATATATGTAATGAAAAACAGATCAATTAGCCAAGTGAAATTTAAATAAAAATAGACTTTTGTCCCTATACAATTTTATATATTTTTAAAAGTATATATCCTTATATGATAATGAAAAAACCAATCAATTAGCCAAATAAAATTTAATTAAATAATCTTTTGTTTCTTTCAAATTTTGTACATTTTTTAAGTGAAACAACCTGCCAAAACCACCAGATTTAAAGATTACATTGCAATTCACAGATATATATTCTGTCTAAAAAATAATCAGTAAAATTATTTAAAATATACAAAATATAAATTATACAAAATTGATAAACTAACATATATTATAAATTATACAAATATTATAAATTGATTTGTCTCTACATATGTAGATACATGAAAGAAACCAAATTGTTTGATAATTGATGAAAATAGATGTCTATTTAATTTCCAATAACTATTTAAATTTCAGTAAAGACCTCCCCTCTCAGATTCACATATATATACATGCCTTCATCTATTGCTAGAGGCTGGTGCTAACCACATGGATAAGTTGTGTTCAAACTCATGCTAATGGTTATATAATTGGCATTATGCAAAACACAAATATGTACAGCAATATTTATAGCTTCAATATTGTATCAACATTGTGTTGGCACATAATAATTTTGTTTTAAAAAAAAATTATTAAAATAAAATCTTTCCTAAAAGAAAAATGTAAAATTAAAAGTTTAAGAGTTTTGTTGCAGTTTGTTTTCATAAACCTAAAATTAAAATTCTAAGTGTTGTTGAAATAAAAGCTACAATTAATTAATTAGAAGGGGAGGAGGGTTTGTTTAGAAGCATCAAGTTAAAAGTTTTATAAAAAAAAGTAAAAAAAAAAATTTTTATTATTATTAGTTGAAATATAAGTTAAAAGTTTAAAATCATAAATCACTTTTATTTATTTAAAGAAAGGAAAAAAGTCATCTTAAATCTAAATAGTGAATGGATCTCAAATTATATATGTGCGTGCATCTGTAAATATAATGTAAGCATATTAAATATTAAAAAATATATGAAAGTTAAAAAACATTCAGTGGTGGCTACTAATTAAAAACATAAAAACAACATGTTTGCATGGCTACTAAATAAACGATCTTCAAAAACACATAATTAAAAGATTATCAAAGGAATTTCAACAACAAATATTGCTGGAGGATATCAAAATGACAACATGTCACATGCATAAATAATAATTTTTTATCGGACAGATAGTAGAGTTTGAGTTGAGTTTGAGTTGCATTAGAGTTGTGTTTGAGATAACAGTTCAGTACAATCTATTAGTGAGTTATATCAATCAGCTTATTATATATCCAGAATCAAGAATGCAGTGTTAAAACCTCAGAAAACACGTCTTTCTCCAGCCTGAAGTCCAATGAAAACAGCCAACCTACTTGATAAAAGTGATGCCTGCATAACAACCTGAAGCCACTCAATATCTAATTGTCTTAAAGAAAATGCCTCGGAATAATCAGCATCAAATTTCCACAAGAAAACTTCAAATCTAACCGGTTCAAAATACTTCATTAGAAGCAGCAAACAGTAAGATGTATCCACATTCAAAATCCTAGGTAATAACATTTTCTTATATTCATTTCTAAAGTAACCATTGCATTCTTAAAACCTCAAGAGTCAAGTTTAAGAACTCTATTGCATACACAGACAAACTATTAATATGTGTGTTTAAAATGTTGTGTGTATTCATGTGCTAGTATATTGACTTTATTGTATTTTAAATTTCAAATATTATTTAATGCTTTCTCATAAGATATTATAGTGTGTGAATTATATATGTGCATGTATTATATTAGTAAATAAGATTTATAAAATATTTAAAATTAGTTTAATAAATATTAATTAAAATAAATTGTCTTTAAACTTAAAGCTTTATTTGTCGGTCAATTCTTTTCACCACTAATTGAAACTATATTTTGTAATTGAATTAAAAAATAGACTGAGCTAGTTAAGGGATTTTTCAAGCACTAGATTTTGGGCCTACTGTCTGAACATGTTAGTTTTAGACTAGCAGGTTCTCAGGGTTTACTCCAAAACAAATAAAGTGTTTGGATAGTAGGTGTATGAATCTAGCAGCCGAGGTAGGCCACAATCTGGAAATGCAATCATGTTATTCATTACATAGCTTGATCTGACCATGGGTATTACTGACAGCTCTGCTATCAATAATATTTTTTCACTTTGCGCGAATGTGCTGGTTCATTCATGTAATATTTATAATTAAATAAGATTATAAATTTATTAGAAATAAGGTTGAAACCCAGCTAAACCAAGCTTGCAGAATAAGTGTGATCATCAATGGATCGAACCCAATACAAATGGCATAACCGATGTGGGCTGAAACTGACTTAAATGACAGTTAACTAAATGTTTTGTTATTGTTTGATGAAATTTTTATGTTAAAGTGGTTTAATTTTTTTAAAAAAAAGAATTGACTGAAAACTTTTTTTTATCTTTAAATGAAATGAGATTTTGACATTTATGCTATTTAAAATAAATTCTTTTAAATTAAAGACAGTTGGATATTTTGGGCGGAGGTAAAGCATTAAGAATTGGTAGAGAAAAGGACGAAGTTAGTCATGTGTTTCATTTTAATAAGAAAATAGTAAACAGCTCGTACTTAAATATTGTTTTAAAAATGGAAAAAGAAAAAGAAATATCTGAGATGTGGATGTTGATGAAAATGATGATGGAAATGATGAAAGAAATGCAAGAGTTTCAAGCAGAATTGAGGTAAGGATTAAAAGAAATCAGGCAAGATCAGCAAGAATTCATTGCGAAACTAAGAGAAAGGAGACATGGAATAACAGGAAAGGCAGAGAAGAACCAAGAAATCAGAGAGTTAGATTTAACTAAAGAAAGTCAGGAAGTTGAAGTGATAAAAGTGATAGAAATTAAAGCAGAACTAGATAGCGTTGAAACAGAGAAGGTGGAAATAGAGATAGAAATTAAAGCAGAACAGGTTAGTGCTAAGATAGAAAGTGTGGGAGAAAATATAGATCAAGAAATAGAAGAGAGACATAAGTTCAAGGTAGAAGATAGCGTAGAAAAGATTTTGCAAAAATTTAAAAAGGTTAAAGTAAAAGTTCGTGTTTGTTTTAGATGGAGATTTAAAACAAAAAGAAAGCAAAGGAAAAAATATCCTCAGTTTGAAGTAATTCGTAGTTTGTCTAAATATAAAAGTTTTCTAATTTATGAGACAGAAAATAGGATGGAGCGTGAAAGAAATAAAGTAATAAATTATAAGTGAGGGATAGATAAGAAAAGAAAATTTGTTTATATTATAAAGTTAGTAAAAAAAAAGAAAGAACCGCCTGACAAAGTTTAGGAGTTAGTTAAGGGATGGAATATTAAAGTAAATGGAAACAAAAAGAACTGGACATGGACTATGAGTAAAATAATTATTTTGACATAGGTAATAAATCTGAACCAGAATGTCACTAGTTAAACTTAAAAGCAAAGTTAAAATGAGGAGTTGTTAAAGTAAATAATAATAATAATGGAGGCTTCATAAAATAAAAGACCTTTTTTGTCACACACATAGTAATTAAGAAAAATGTTCATAAATAAATGGGTCAAAGTAATGATTTAAAAGTAAAGTTTGTAGGATTAAATAAAGGAATAAAATAACAGAAATATGTAGAATGAAATCAAGTTAAACAAATAAGTAATATATCTGTAAAAAATAATAAATAAAGTAGCATAATAAAATAAAAATAGTTGTTTCTGAAAACATGCATGGTAATAAAAGGAAGTTAAATAAAGAAGTTAAAGTAATGGTTTAAAAATAATATCGTAAGACTAATAAATAAATTAAATAATGTAAGATTAATATAAATAAATGTTTAAGACAAGGTTCAGGGGAATTTGAAAATAATATTGTAATGTTTATAAATGAAAATATAAGATCAAGCTAAGTTATATTAGGAATGTATAAGGGTTTGAAATTAAAGGGAATGAGGGTAGTATTGAAATAAATTCTAGATAAGGATAAGTTAAAGATGTCGACTGGATAAAACTTAGAACCTGTAACGGACTTATCAGGGATCATTCTTCTTTTAAAATGCACACTGGGGACAACCAGCATAAGCCGCAAGTCATTTCTTCAGGAGTGTAAGACAGAAATGGACAGTTTTATGAATCATGCCATTCACAGTGACCTTTTCTTTGTCAAAGTCTGGTCAAGAGAACCAGCATCTGAAGCTTCATTTCATATATGTAAGTTGGTATAAGCCAGCAAATCTGCATCCACTTCATTTCCAAAAGATCCCTGTGCCACAAAGTTAGTTTGTCCCCATGGTTATTATCCAGGACTAAGATCACTGTAAGCAATGTTGCCAGCATTGAAAGAAGTAAAGTATAATTGAAGATTGCCCTTAGCATGTAAAGTAAAAAATATTAAAAAGCAACTTAGAAAATTAATAAATATTTAGAATTAAGAATTAAAGTTGTCAGAGATAAAATGGTAAAAAAATGATGCATTTTACTCTCAAATGGAGGGCAGTGTAATGTACCAACAATGTGTTGGCACATAATAATTTTGTTTTAAAAAAAATTATTAAAATAAAAATGTTTCGTAAAACAAAAATGTAAAAAGTTTAAGAGTTTTATTGCAGTTTGTTTTCATAAACATAAAATTAAAAGTCTAAGTGTTGTTGAATTAAAAGTTACAATTAATTAATTAGAAGAGGAGGGGGGTTTGTTTAGAAGCATCAAGTTAAAAGTTTTATAAAAGAAGTAAAGAGTTTTTTTTTTATTATTATTAGTTGAAATATAAGTTAAAAGTTTAAAAACATAATTCTCTTTTATTTATTTAAAGAAAGGAAAAAAAAGTCATCTTAAAACTAAATAGTGAATGGATCTCAAATTATATATGTGAGTGCATCTGTAAATATAATGTATGCATATTAAATATTAAAAAATAAATGAAAGTTAAAAAATTAAAAAACACTCAGCAGTGGCTTCTAATTAAAAATATAAAAACAACACATTTGCATGGCTACTAATTAAAACAATCTTCAAAAACATGTAATTAAAAGATTATCAAAGGAATTTTGACAACAGATATTGTGGAGGATATCAAAATGACAACACGTCATATGCATAAATAGTCCATTTTTATCGGACAGTTAGTCCAGTTTGAGTTGAGTTTGAGTTGCATTAGAGTTGTGTTTGAGATAACAGTTCAGTGCAATCTATTAGTGAGTTATATCAG
This sequence comes from Epiperipatus broadwayi, assembly GCA_028023455.1. Taxonomy (NCBI): domain Eukaryota; kingdom Metazoa; phylum Onychophora; class Udeonychophora; order Euonychophora; family Peripatidae; genus Epiperipatus; species Epiperipatus broadwayi. Next base: position 1,964,388 of record JAQFVV010012448.1, on the reverse strand, counting down.
TCAGATTATTACATATCCAGAATCAAGAATGCAGTGTTAAAACCTTGGAAAACATACGTCTTTCTCCAGACTGAAGTCCGATGAAAACAGCCAACCTATGCAATAAAAGTGATGCCTGCATAACAACCTGAAGCCGTTCAATATCTAATTGTCTTAAAGAAATTGCCTTGAAATAATCAGCATCAAATCTCCACAAGAAAACTTCAAATATAACCGGTTAGAAATACTTCATTAGAAGCAGGAAACAAAACAGCAAGATGTATCCATGATCAAAATCCTAGGTAATAACATTTTCTTATATTCATTTCTAAAGTAGCCATCGCATCCATGAAACCTCAAGAGTCAAGTTCAAAAACTCTATTGCATACATAGATGAACTATTAATATGTGTGTTTAAAATGTTGTGTATTCATGTGCTAGTATATTGATTTCATTGTATTTTAAATTTCAAATATTATTTAATGCTTTCTCATAAGATAATATAGTGTGCGAATTATATATGTGCGTGTGTTATATTAGTAAATAAGATTTATAAAATATTTAAAATTAGTTTAATAAATGTTATTTAACCTTTCCATTGGTAACTTTATTCATTGGCTGAGTGAGGTAAAACTCTGAATTTTTAATTGGTCAATTCAGAAACTCACTGATAGACATATATTCATCTTTTAATATTATATTAATTTTATTTTTGTTTGCAAAAAGTATATTAATTATTTGTAACATTATGAAAGTAAATGAAAGTTTTTTCAAAAATATATTTTCATTTGTATTTTATAGAAATATTCAAAAGCGGAAAAATCAAAGAAAAGATTGTAGCAAATTATAAGCAATGCAAACGTCATTTATATCCCTCCCAGATTTACATTATTAAAAAAGTTAAAAATGTTTTAGTAAAATCTTAGCGTTTTTCTGAAAATAATTATATTTTCAGCATATTTTAACCAAAATACATTATAATATGTAAATAAAAGCCATAAAAATATTCTAAAACATTAATCTTTGTTTGAAAATCAAATAAACAGCTTGGGGTAATCTAAACTCTTGACAGGATGTCAAAATTGTTGCTATCACTGGTTTTTTTTTCAATTTACAATCATGTAAAGTATACAATTTTTTAATAAAACCTTACTACTTTTGTAAAATAACTATATTTTCAGCAGATTTTATGAAAATAATTTATAATATGTATGAAAAATGATAAAAAAACACTCTAAAACATACATTTTCATTTTCAGTGGTCTCTTTTTGACCAAATAATCATTAGCCAATAAGCATCAAGAATGGATGGCCCAGCCATTCAGCATTGGCCTTCTTTTTTGTTAGACATAAAAAACACCCCTAGTATTGATTTTTTACTTATAAAATAATTCAAGAGAGGGCAGCATCTTACAGGACTTTTTCTAAGCTTTCAAACGACTATAAAATCATCACTGTAGCTGAAAAAATGTCCATTTTTGAGGGACCCAAAGCTGCTGATGCAAATTTGCATTAAATCATAGAGAGGGTTAAAATAAATTGTCTATAAACTTAAAGTTTTATTTGTTGGTCAATTCTTTTCACCACTAATTGAAACTATATTTTGTTATTGAATTAAAAAATAGATTGAGTTAGTTAAAAGATTTTTCAAGCACTGGATTATGGGTCTACTGTCCAAATATGTTAGTTTTAGACTAGCTGGCACCTGGGGTTTACTCTGAAACAAATAAAGGGTTTGGATAGTAGGGGTTTGAATCTAGCAGCTGAGATGGGCCACGATCTGGAAATGTGATCATGTTATGCATTTCATAGCTTGATCTGATCATGGGTATTATTAACAGCTCTGCTATCAATAATATTTTTCCACTTTGCTCGAACAGGCGGGTTGTTCACGTAATATTTATAATTAAATAAGATTATAAATTTATTAAAAATAAGGTTAAAACTCGGCTAAACCAAGCTTGCAGGGTAAGTGTGATTGTCAATGGATTGAATCCAGTACAATATATATATATATATATATATATACTCATATGTATAATGGATTGAATCCAGTACAATATATATATATATATATATATATACTCACTATAAAGTAAAAAATTAAAATGTAAAAAATGAAAATTTATATTTATTTTTTTTAAATTACTAATAACTGAAACCATGAATATAAAAAATGTAGATAGATAGCTCCTGATATACACATACATATAGAATCATATTAAGGATTCTTGAAATATTTAACTAACTAAACAGTTAGAGTTTTTTTTTTTAAATGCTTTTATTAAAGTTGGAAAATCAGTTTGTTTGTTAACTTTTTATCTTTTTCAAGTTAGAATGAAATTTTGAAATTGAGATTTCATATATATATATATATTATTTCAATAGAATTGATTGAAATCTGGTTAATAACTAAATAATATATCTAATCCATATAGAACTCATTTTTTCAGTAGATCACCCAATTTGTTACATATGGAACAAGGGTTGAGAAAATATTAAAAATATTCAATAATTTCATGCATCTCAGTTATAAATTCTTCTTACAACTTTCATTTGTTTTTAAAAAAATTTGACATTTTAAAATCAATATTTAACAGACTTAAGTTCAAAGTAATTTGAAATTTTATATATTTGTTTAAAATGTTTTTGAAAATAATAGGAAACATTAACTTTTTAAATAGATGAATTTGTTTCTTAGATAAGAAGAGTGAGGGGATTTTTTAAATAATGCTTGCTATGATTTTATTTGCTACAATTTAAATAATAAGAAAATAAAAAGCTACCCCCTACTTTTTCTAACTAAAAAATTTCACTCATATATGCTATATATATCATTAGATATTTCAGCAGTAAGTTAACATTTATACTCTTTATGTTTATATCAGATTTAATATGTGAACATAATTATATATGTATAAGAAATCAGTAAATATAATATGTGTAAATATTTTATTATTAAATAAAAACAAGAAATTTTATATATTTATTTAAAATATCTACAAAAGCAATATGTAACATTAATTTTTTAAATAGTTAATTAGTTCCTTATATAAGAAGAATGTGAGGGAGCTTTTAAATAATGCCCACTATTAATTTTATGTGTTACTATATAAGTAATAATAAAGTAAAAATTTCCCCCATTCTTATCTAAGAAATTTCACTCATATAGTGCATATATGTCACTAGATATTTTTGTAGTAAGTTAATACATATACTCTGTATGCATGTATCACATTTAGTATGTGTACATAATTATATGTATATACAATTTGTAAGTATAATATAAAATAGGACTTACTAATAAGCTTTAAAAATATAATATAGTAGTATAAATATTTTATTATTAAATGAAAACAATAATACTTATTTTGTTAGTAGAAAATGTAAACAAGTGTTCTATCTGAGAGATTGTGATTTAAAAATAATGAATGGATTTTTAAAACAAATAACTTTTTAACAAAAAATAAAATTATATGTATTAAGTGAAATCCATCTACAATATTGTTTTAGTGAGCATTAAAAAAAAATTTCAATCAAAGTAAAAATCTTAAACACTTCATTTAAAAGAATATTTCATATTTTTAATCACTTATATAGGTATATTTTATTATGTATCATATTAAATATGATATATACATAGGGAGAATACATTTTAACTTATAGAAGCACTATCTAGTGACACGCAGACACATACACACACGCACACACACACACACACACACACACACATATATATATATATATATATATATCAACTACAAGTGTCCAATCAATTTAAAGTATGATATAATTTTACATTTTCATTTACTGTGCCAATACTTAAAACTTAAAAATAAAAATGCTTTTATTGACCCATGCACTAAAAAAATAATAATTGTTTCTTCAACCACAACAGGGTTTTTAGATATGATATAGGTATATTCAGAAATTAATAAAGTCAATACCTTGTTATAAAAAAAGGAATTAATTAATTTCTGGACCCCCTGTGCTTTTATTTCAAGTTAAATCTCAAAACCCCAATTGTGGTTGAAGAAACAATTTTGTTTCTTTTTAGTGCATAGTCAATAAAAGCATTTAATGTTTAAAAATTTTTATCACTATTATTAATTGATAAATATGTATTTAGCAAATCTGAACACAACATGATCTTAAGAAAAAAATAGAGATCTTGCTGCTAAAAGACACTATGTGAATCACTGATAAATGGAAAATACTGATACTGACAATCCTTCACACAATCTTACTGTGATCTGCTCTTATGCAAGAGCACAAAAATAAAATACTGATAAGCATAAATAAAAAAAAACTGTGCACTCATATAGGCAAATACATAAACTAATTTATATAAAGTTACATAATATTTGTTTTCAAGTATTTAGTACTAATCATTAATTGCAATATTTTATTACTTTGTTTTAAAAAATCAGTTTTAATAATAAGTTAAATAAATGTTCAATAATGTGAAATAAAATATGCAATAAAGATATATAATAAATATACAAACATATAATTGAAATATCTCAAGTAATGAAAATTATTTATTATTACTGCTATATTAAAAGCTTTCTTTGTTTACTTGCAAATTTCTCTATTAATTTATTATAATTTAAAATATTCAATTTCATTTTTGATAAAGAGATTTTTTAATGTAAATTCACCATAAGTTTTTCCAAAATACTTATAATTGAATTTAATTTAGGAAGACTTCTCTTCACTGAGATTAAATTCATGAAGCAAAGATATATCTATATTCATAGAAATAACATTTGTAAAAACTTGTATCAAACAATTTTCTTTTAAATAATGATAAATAAATCACTAATTTATGACTGAAAATATTTCTCAATCTAGATTCAGGTAGCTGGCATCATTAATTTAGCTAGCAAGTACATGTGTGTTTGTGAACACATGCATACACTAATATGCTCATATGTTTAACATATAATACTATTAACAAATTTATTTAATAAGTTTACTAATCTGGAATTTTAATAATTCATTTTGTGAACTTTAATGAAAGGAAGTAGTTTTTACAAAACAAATGTTATTTTTAATATCTTAGATATATTAGTTTTTAAATTTTTTAAGTTCATAATATAAAATGAATTTTGATACTTTTCAATAGTTATATTTGTTTTAATATAAAAATATATATTTTTTATGCAGTTTTTATTCTTTTTTTAAAAAAATTATTACATATTTTTATTATAACTTAAGGAAAATTTGCTTTTGAAACAACATTTTTTCTTCTTTTTGATTGAAATAATGACATAAAATGACTTTTTAAAATAAACACCACCATTACACAATAAATGTTACATGAGATGCAAATATATATATATTTTAACATGCTTAATATAAAATTATTGTAATATCATCAAGACATTTATTTTAATTTATAACAAACTATTTTATATATTTGCAAAAGCATTTTTGCTGCTCATATCTTAAACACGATGCTTATTAGCAAAAAAATAAAAATTGTATATATATATTTGTTATAAAATTCAAATTTATATAACATAAATCACAGATGCAAAACATAAGTGAGAACTCACACTGAGTGGGTTTTATTATCTAAATATTTTTATGATATATTTATTTATTTATTTTCTTAAAACATTTTTAAATCATATATTGATTAAAATTTTATCTTAAATCATTGGCTTAGATATAGCTAAAAAAAATTGGATTGATGAAAGTGATTTCAGTTGCTTTATTAAATATAACCTTAAATATAATTATTAATTTTGGCTTCTTTTGTGGTTGGTTTTTTTTTATATTATTGACCTTGAATTTTTTTTATTTAATAAATCAATGTTATTTTAGTTGTATTTATATAATGGACTATTTCCCTCATCTAATGATGAATATTGAATGTTTTTAGAAAAATTTAATTTTATTTAAATATTCTAAATACATTCAACTGATAGTAATAGTGCACAGGTTAGTATATGCACAATGTTTCAAGAAGTATTTATTCTCCCCTCTTTTTCCAGTGTTGCTGACCTGACTAAAGACAGTACTAGCATAGGAATCGAATATGGATGCCGAAATGACTCGGTTGGTTAAAGTATTACCTTAAAATTCAATACTCAAGAATCAAAGGATCCAGGTTCAATTCCCATGCTAGTACTGTCACTAGTCAAGCTAGCAATACCTGAAAAAGAGGGAGAATAATACCTTCAAAACGTTTGCTTATACTAACCTGTGTCTTATTATTGTCAGTTGAATGTATTTGGAATATTGAAATAATGTTAAATTTCCTAAACACATATTAGAGAATGGAAATAGTCCAATATTTAAATAGAACTAAAACACCATCACAAATCTTCAGGAAAACAATGGTACTTTAGTTTTAATTCTTGCTGTCAAATGAATACAAAATGGGCAAACAGCTAAAAATAACTAGTCATAAGAGAGTGAATTTAAGCTGAAATAATTGGAGTCCCATTAAATTTGCTGCAATTTTGTGCTCAATACTCTGAAAGAATTGATTAACTTATGTATTAAAAAGACGCTACAGAAAAGCTTATTTAGTGAATGAGAATTATATCAACATAAACATGCCTTTTTGAAGTAAATTGACTTTTGTCAAACTCAGCATAATAATATGAAAATCCACTTGTGGATATAGTTTTCTTTTGGAAATCTAAAGGCTGTTGGTATTCATCAAAAATTTGTACAGTTATTGATATTGCAGTAGATTTTAAAAAATGAAATTAAAAAAATTATGAAAGTTTTTAGACAAGTGTAGAAAGATTATATATATATACAGTATTATAAAATTTAAAAGTTCAGACATAATTTAAAATATATTCTAAATAAATTATAAATAGATTGAAATCTCAGGTGAAAAAATAAAAAGCAATAGTTTGATCAAAAAAGATTTTTTTTTAAGATTATGACATTAATTATTAAATATTCATAGACTAGACAAAAATATCAATTTTTTTTCTTTTTATTTAAACAACCCTTTGCTGGTGGAGAACACTCACAACTGACTCATCTTCCTGCTAGTATAAAGCTAAACTATTCAGCAAAACTAATACCAAATTATTGATTGATGTATTTTATCGATAAAGGAAACATTTCAAGCTTAAAGATAACCAAACCTCAATTCAATAGTTTTCAATGTGTTTTATACCACAACATATTTGTTTATATTCTGATATTTTCTTTGATTTGTGGTGATGAGCATTAAAACTACATTATATGTCCAGATATATTTTCATCTTTTTATTATTATATTAGAAAAACGAACATACGTATGTATATATATTGTATTGTTAATACCCCAATTATAAATTAAGAGATAAAAGCATATTCTCACGCCACACACACACACACACATATATATATATATATAGTTCAAGTAGATAAAGTGATTTCAAAGTTATACAGGTAAGTAACATTTAATAATTATTGATTTGGTATTTTTTTGTATCTTAAATTATGCTGAGGATGCAATCAATGGCAAACTACCACTGATAAATTAATGTTACCACTTGTTTATAGTATTGTGTTCCTATTAATTCTATTTGCCTTCAAGCAACAAATTAATATACATTTTAAAAACTAATATTAAATTTTAAAAATATGTTTGCATATTTATATATTCATCACAAAACACATATGTTTCTCATTTTGAAATTTTATAGACTCATTTTCAGTAATATAACTCATTAACAATAAAAAAATAAGTATTACGTTTTCAGAACTAATCATTCATTTTCTTTCCCAGCATCTTTAGCAGCAGTTCCTTAAACGCTCTTATAATCTGCACAATGATAGATGAAATCCAATTAAAATGTTGGTGCTATAATTTTAATTATATGCAACTAAGACATCTGAAAACTGTATTCATATACAAAGAAAAAGTATGGAGAAGCTATCAGCCTATTGTAAATGCATAAAATATAATATGTAATACAGAGAGCATACCAATAGCTCAAACAAGCTCTTAATTGATAAGTGCGGTATGAGAAAATATTTAAAATCTCTATCAAGAACCTTCCCTTTTCCATTCGGTAACTAGATCTAAAATATCAACTCAAAACCCAGCACTTATTTCATTGTAATATTTAAGTAGAAACTCTGAAATTTTCAGACATGAAAATGTCTTGAAATCCAGCTGTCTAACTTAAATAGCTATATGGGACTGAACTAAATTCAGATCTATCTTATTTTAATAGCCTCAGCATAGCCAAAGCCTTAAAGGTAAAATTATAATAATAAAAAAAGCAAGTCATATATAATGAGACATTACTTTTATAAACTTTATTTACAAAAACTGAGGCTATTAAAATACAGTAGATCTGAATTTAATTCATTCCCATCTAGCTATTTAAGTTAGATAGCTGGATTTAAAGACATTTTCATGTCCAAAAATTTCAGAATTTCTACTTAAATATTATGAATGAAATAAGTGCTGGGTTTTGAGTTGATATTTTAGATCTAGTGTCCAAATATTCTAGCTCTCCACTGACATGAGCCATAAGCTCAAAACCAGTTGGTCTGGAGATGGGAAGGTTCTGGATAGAGATTTTAAATATTTTCTCATACTGTACTTATCAATTAAGAGCTTGTTTGAGCTATTGGTATGCTCTCTGTAATACATTTTTGTAAATACAAGCTTATAAAAGTAATGTCACATTATATATAACTTGCTTTTTTGATTATGATTAATATAATATGTAAATAAAAAAGTAATAATTGCAGATTTTAAAATAGAAAAATAACAAAGTAATCCATTTCTTGGTTAATTTGCCATTCTTGGAAAATATCAGAGATCTTAAAAATCTATACTTGTTATTAAACAATTGGAAATTCAAGAATATTGTTGTTTCACGAATGTATTTGAAGTCTTTTTGACTTCTATGATTTATTTAAGCCTCAAATGCTTTTATGAAATGATAACATTCCTGCAATTTTCAATTGTTTTATAACAAGTCTAGATTCTTAAAATCTCTGATATTTTCCAAGAATGGCAAATTAACCAAGAAGCAGATTGCTTTCTTATTTTTTTTACTTATTAGTCAGCTATTAACATAAAAGCATTATTTTAAAAAAAACATTTTACTTATTTTTTATTTTTTTTTACTTTTTAGTTATATTTTCATATTATTTTTAAAAAATGGTTACATAATATATGAACATAAAAAATACACCCTCTAATAAACTAATATTAAATTTAAATATACTTTATATATTGTGTGATTAAGCACAGTGAGAGAATGGAAAATTTGAGAGCTAAATATTAATGGATCACAGTTCAATCACAATCTTTATAGTGGTTGAGAATTATATGCTTTTTTAAATGACAAGCTAATATTATTTATTTACTATAATTATTATAGCATCTCAAATTTAAAGCTATGTTATTTAATAGTGAATATGCATATCATTAAATATATAAAAAGAATTTAAAAAATTATTATATGTTATATATTAAGCAAGAAATATTATTCATGCCATATATCTTTTTTTTTTTCATTCAAATCTTTTTTTACTTATTTAGTAAATGTATACAAGAAGCAATCTAAAAATGTTTAAGAAATAAAAAAAAATAGTAGAGTAGCATTATACTTTAATGGTAGCTTGATTAACACCAATTTTTATAATGGTACTGCTTTCAAATTATGTGTTTCCACACACTTCAAGTAAATTTGATATTACATTGGATGCCACTTTCTTCTTGAAGTTTCTTTGGTCTGGATATTTTCCAAACCTTATAACATTTGTGAATTGAAACTATAACATTTCATGTGATTTATATGATATATAAATTATTTCTACCAATTATGAAACATGAATGCAGATACACTGATAAATTAAATGTCATATACATGGTGTTTAATAATAAGCAATAAATTATAGTTAAAACATCTAAATAGACAATTGAACTATTAATGAATCTATGACATACCTAATAATCACAATTGGAAATTGCTGGTGAGAGAAATTAGTCTGAGAAATTTTACATTGGAGAATTCAGGGAAGTGTTCTGCAAATCTTTAAAAATTACTTGGTTATATATAAAAATACTGGTATAGTTTTAAAAAACTGAATATTTTCTGCTATTCTATATCTTTATGAAATAATAAATTATTTTATAATACGTGTATACAAAAATTTTATAAATGTTTTTTCTTTATATATATATATTGTAACCATATATTTTAGCATAAAATATAATAATTGATGTAACTAGTATAAAAAAATTTCTCTGTCTTCTTTGGTGATTTGATTGGCTTGATTTGCACTTTGAACAGATTACTCTCTTATATTATTTTAATATATAAAAATTTGCTTCGTTCCATATACTAATGCATATCATAGTGTTTAACTTTTTAAAAATTTTGACAACACATTAAATTTGGTAAAATAGTATTAAAATATAATACTTTATTTTTATTTGTTTAAAATGATCTTAAAAATTATTTCTATTGAATTAAAAAAAAAAAACCATTTGTTCAATTAAAATAAATTATTAAAAATAATTTACAGTAATTACGTATGCGTCTCAATGTAAAAAAAGAAAAGAGCGCGAATTTAAGAGGAGATCGTCTGTTAGTTTGCTTTTGGAGGGAGGAAAAAAAAAGAAATGGTAAAAAAAAGGCAAATGGTGTAAATTTGATAAGCTTATTTTAAAATAGTTAACAAGTAAACGGATTACCACAAATTTTTTATAAACGTAAAAAATAACATTGTGGTATTTAATTATAAGATGAATTGCTCAATTTAAAAGTCTGTTCAAGTCGGCTGGCCAAGTGGATCGAATCACCGGTAATAATTTCCCAATATTACATTTAAAATGTCGGAGCTTCCTAGTTTAAAATAATTAATTGCAAGAGTTTGGTATGTTTTAAAATGTTTATTGTTCTACAATTTGGAAAAATTAAATAAGTATTTTAATTACAGAAGTTTTATAAATATGAAAATTTGCTTTTTAAAAAAGAAGAAGTTTAAATTAAAATAAAATGTTAAAGTTATCAATATAGTTTAAATATTTCCGTTTCTAATTCTAATAAAAATATAGCATTGATTGATATTTAACTTTATAATGCCAGTAATATATTTGCTAGTTAATTTGTTTGCCATTTGGATAAGTCTTCAAATAATTTATCAAAGCTATTTTCTAATTTTATCATCAGTTGGAAAGATTAAATTAATTGCTGTAATTATTATTCCTAGATTTAAGCATAGATAAATAAATATTTAGCATGGATGTGATAAACTTGGAACATTTTGATAGAGAAATGTAGAAATTAATAACTTATGAAAAACATTTTCATTTAAGTTCTGCGAGTCATGTCTTAAAATTGTTTCATGTTTATGGAGCCACGTAAAATCGTTAATCTAATAGTGATTATAATAACTAACACAAATGGATAAAATTACATGTATGGAATTCAACTATAATTATAGCTATTACTTCGTACATTTATTATTCGACACATCGTATATGGATTTCACGGATCATTTTTGTAGTTATAAAATGCTATACAGTCTAATTTGTGACACACACACCTGCTAAAATTCATGTATTGAACTATAAAATGCTATACATTTAATTTATAACACACACACACACCCATTAGATTTTATGTATTTGATGAATAATTCCTTACTTAAATTTTATCGTTATATGAACTTGCATGTGAAGTTCATAAGTTATATTTTATTAAGTTTAAATTAATAGGGGTTGAATAAAATATTTATTCAAGAGAATAGCGCTTGCGAAAAGCTTGAAAAGTACTAAATGAATTTATGAGATGTATCAATTTTTCATGAGGTATTTTGTGAGTCTTTCCAGATTTATATTTTTATACTAATATTACTTATATTGTATTACACACGTTTTATTTTAAGCAAGATAAGTTAGTACATTAGTTGTCCTGATTAGTGTAACATTTTATTATGCAAGAACCCACATTTGCTAAAGTGTTAGTGTTTTCTGAATGATCAGAATAACTGAGGAGGATGATTTTGCACTTTAATGTGAAGTAAATAGTAATGTTGTTTTATAATGTTGAAAGGCATTAATCTGTGCTGGTGGTTAATCTGCAGATTATTTAATTGCCATTTTTTGTATTTTACACTCATTCCAGCGTTGGTGGTTAATCCGCGGAATTGTGTAATTATACGTATTACTTTATGGTGGTGTATAAATCCACAAAGCGTTTAGTATTATTTAATTCCTATGTGTAGATGAACGCATCCACAGGAATATGTTTTACTTCATAGATATAAGTTGGGCAAAGTATTTTAGTTAATCTGCTAAATCATCTTCTTCCATTTTAAGTATAGTTCATAAGTTAGATCATCAAATTGTAGCAGGACATTCTATTCAAGTTACTTCATAATAATTAACTGTCGGTTGATTATTATTTACCGGAGTGTAAGTTTAAATTTTCATTTTATTTAATGATTTGCATTACAGCTAAATCCTACAGACATAATATTATTTATTATATTATTATAAGTTTTCGGTATGGATTTGTTGAATCTGGAAATGACGTTAAATACTTCATGAGTTGATGTTGAATTTAGTATAATTTGCTCAAGATTCATTATATCAAATTGAAATAAGTTATGATTAGGTTTTTAAAAACCGTACCTATGATATGTTATTGAAGAAAGTCAATGGAATTATAATTTATTTATTTTATTTGTTTATTTATGTCTTTAATTATAACATTAGAATTAATTACTTATTATTCATAAATTTGTAAATAAACGTTGATTTATAATTAAACTTACTGTGCCGTTGCTATGTGTCATTCTTAAAATCAGAAATCATAAACCTTGGATAGAGCATACATTGAAGTACATACTATCGTCAACATGATATAAGAGTTTAGTGATATTTTGAAAAAACATTTGGATGCTTTTAGTCTTTGGTAGTTTATGATGTGTGGGGTACAATAAAATCCCATTTACCTTTTCCATCATTTTGGCTTTGCGTAGTTGATTCTAGTATGCAATATAAATTAATTATTAGACTTGTAAACAGATTTACCAAATAATGATATGATTGAATATATTTACTTAACATTTTTAAATTGTCATTTGTCAGTATAAAAAGAGTCTCAGTGATATAGTAAATTATAAAAAAAGAACCCAAGTATTTATGTTTATTTATTGCAAAGCTTTACCTGGACTAGCATTTGTATTAAAATCATATAGATGGTTTAAAATTTCATAATATTATGTAGTTCCACGAATTATGCCATCTTGTACATGGTCGGCCATCGGGTCTCATACAATAAAAATCGCAAATTAAGGTTTGTAACATAATAACATTGCACTTATAATTTGTTTACTGTATTTTATCATACTACTATGATAGGTCTTTGCGGTACACCCTGGCTGCGATCAAATTAAATCATAAAAGTTTATGTTAGATCATTGGTTTGGTCTGTGGTAAGTTGCTCCAGATGTTGGTTGTGGTCTTTGGTGCATAAAATAAATAGCATAATATGCTTTTGGATACAGCTCTTAATAGCTGACAATGTGTAGCGGGAATTGATCAGTGATCGAGGTTACGATTCTCAGTGCACTTATGTTTTAGTGATGTTATGTAGTTGACCACACTTTAGAGGGTTACAATATATATATTATGGGGAACAACTTTTATTAATGGAAATTTATTTTATTTTATTTTAATTTCAAATTAATTTTATTTTTTGTGTTACATTTAAATGTAAAAGTTATTAACTTCATTAATTATAAAATCATTAATTGTATGGCAACTATTTGTAACAGTATAAAAGTAAAGGAAGAAATACATTGAAAAGTAAAGCTAACTTGTAAATGTATATTATGTAAATTTAGCCAAATTGTAACTATCAAAGGTAAAGCTAACCAAATAAATATTCCTTGGGGAAAATACATCACTAACAGACTGTCATGGTTTTAAAGTAAATAAATTATTGTAAATAAATAAAATTAATGATAGTCTAAGGATTTTAAAAATAATTATTAATTATAAATAAACTTTAAAATCAATATAGCTAGAAAATAAAGATCACTTTATTTCATTCAATTATATCCTACCAAAACTAAATTTCCTGTTTTAAAAATATGAATGAACATATATATATATATATATATATATATATAAGTTATTTATTTATCTAGCACTGTGTTTTATTTGTAACAATCATTAGGGAATCATCCACCCACCACAATACATGTGCTGTATAAATTTATAATGCTTGAAGAATACTCTCATTTTCTAAACCCAATATAAAGTCTTTGAAAAGATAAATCCACCTATCTTTTTGACCTAAATTGAAATACATAGTGAAGCATTGTTAGCCGAGAGGTCATCGCACCTGCCTTGCAAGCAAGTAGTTGGTTGCAGACAGTTGTGGGTTCGCCTCCCGACCGATGCTATGACATATGAAAAAAAAAAGATTAATTAAAACCTTCATGCACTCACTTCTAAAGCTTAAGATTTGCCTATATATATATAAATGTAGGTAAAAAAAATAAGGTGGATTCATCTTATCTTTTCAAAGATTTATTTTGTATTTAAAAGGAAATTGTTGCATTATATAATTTTTTTAATTTATAAAGAGAGACATTCTTATGCTAAATTAATATTTATAAAAAAATGTGTTAATTAGGGCAAAAGTTGTAGATTTTGCAGTAATTACATTTTCAAAAGAAAATAAATGTTAAATTGTAACTTGATATTCAGCATGTATTTCATGTGGTAACATTAATATATATGTATAAACTTTATTGAGAAAATCTATTTACAAGAAATATGTATTTTTAAAAATGGAGGAAAAAACTGTTTATGTTTAAATGGAAAGGATTACAAAAAAAAAGGTTGAGTTCTAAAACGTGTTATTACTTAAGTAGTCAAAGTTCAATATTCAATGACTGAAGCAAACTAAGAAAAAAATATAAATTTCTCATATCAGTCAGATAATAAACAAGTTTTATTTTTTTATTAATAAATATATGCAATAAATTATATTTAAAATCAAATCTATGACATATTCATATAAGAGGCAAAATTTATGTACATATAAATGGAATTAAGTTTTACTTTCTAATTAATGATTTTATACTCCAGCATATGAACTTGCAAATTTAGTATATGTTAGATTTGTAAATGCTAGCTAAATGTACAAACAACATTCCAAACACTTTTATTATTCTTAGATGCTGTCAAGACAATATATTTATATTCCTTGAAGTCATTATAAATAGCATTTCTTTTAAATAATTTAAATATCTATTTAGTTTTTAGGCTGATCAAAAACACATCTATTACTGGGATTAGAGGGTATATTAACATTACTGTCAATAGTTTTTAAACATTTTACATTTTTTTAAAGATATGAAATTCTTAAAAGTTCAAAAGCATCAATACTTTTTATAACTTTTTTATAGTATCCAACTTTCATATCCAAGAGAATCTTAGAAAACATTGTAGCCAAAGTGATAAAGTATATATATTTTCAGCACATTAAATAACAACATATTGATTTAAATATATGAAAAATTGTATATGATAAATAAAAGTATAAGTAGGATTTCTGTCTAAGTATATGAATAAAATTACAAGTGATAAAAGATAATATGGAATCATTACAATGTAGAATGCTATTTGAGTTGTATTTACTCTTAAACTATTACAGCTGTTATATAGAAATTTTTTAACTGAGATAAGAATGAGAAATTATACATCAATATTCTTTTTATAAAATCCTTCTTAACTCTTTATGTTATTAAGTTGTTGTTTTTCTAAAAGTATATATTTTGCAGTATATAATTTTTTTCTAATTAAATGTGAAAAGGCAATATGGAAAAGGATACCTATGTAGTACAGAATTTGTGAAACTGACACTATAGAGTAAAAAAGCATATTAACTTTCAACTTCATTCATTATTCATTACTTTAGAAATAAGTTTCAGTTAGACTCTTCATAAAAGATGTTGCTCTAAAAATCAAATCTTGTTAATTATTTCTGAGTTTAAATTGCTTTTTTTTTTTACTTAGATTAATTCATCTATGGTATAAGTGTACATAAGGCAACTATAAAAAGTGAATCAATGTCATGAAGATAATAATGTTAAATTGAATGTGCAGATGACAAGTCCACAACTAAACATGCAATATCTTAATGTTGTATTGTAAAATATATCTATAATAAGTCTAAGGTTAGAACGAATATAACCCATTAGTAATTCCTATGAGTGCCAATGAAGGAACAAAAATAGATTACAAATTTAGATCTGAATAATAATAATTTTTTTACAGAAATAAATAGTTAGTAATTGCATTTTATTTTAAAATTTATGTGACTTATTATACAAAGCTGTGCAATGAAAGTGTAATTTATGAAAAAAAGTAAAAATATGCATAAACTATGTTCATCAATATATTATTTTTTTTCAGACTTTAAAAAAAAACTGATAATGATATTATTAGTAAAAGTTAAATTATTTTACTATAAAATATAAATTTATTTTATTAGTGATTAAATAATTTTATTTTTGATTATAAATTAGCTGCAGATTTGCTTCATTTAATAAAGATAATTTTTGCTTTTCTATATTTTCATTAAAACAAATATATATGCTGTAGTTGATAAATAATTATAATTTAATGTTAAAAGTCAAATTAAAATATACTTACATCTAAATATATGTTGATTATGAATTGTTTTTGTAATAAACAATTATGCGTTTAACAGTTAAGTGTAGATCAATACTAAAATAGATAGATATATAATCAAAAAGGCAGATAGACAGTTGAATGGACAGATAGAGAGATATATACATAGATAGATGATAATGTTTTAAATTGCTATTCTTTAAAAAATATGTATGGTAATAATTATATGTTGTTTTTAATATCTATTATTATAATATATTATTTTCAATGTTATTTATTTGATTGACTTCTATATTTCAGAAAATTATTTTCAAAGGACTTCATTACAAGTATTCAAGATTGCAACATAAAATTTAGATTGTTGCATTGAATATACATAATTTTTATATCCATGTCAAAAGAGAAGTAGAGTCTATTTTATTAAAATTCTTGTATTAATTATATAGTTTTAGACGGGTATTTTTTTACTTCAAATGTTCCATGATTAACTCTGAATATATAAAATCAGTAGTAACATGATAATGATCATATAGTAATGATGATGATGCTGGTGATTATTATTACTATAATAAATTGTGTTTTGTTACTGCTTATATGATTTGATCACACTTTGCGTGATATTGGATGTAGATTTACATGGACCACACCTTTATGGATAGTTTCTTGTTTCTTTATTTAATGATTCATTTCATGAGGTATTTAGATGCCTTAGAAGGTCAGCAGCCTTCTTCAGAGTTATCCTAATAATGTATTATTTTAATTTTCTGGTACTAAACAAGCTTTATGTTATCTGGTTTACAACCAATCTGGTTATCTATTTAAATTATTGATCAAAAAATATATATGATGAAACAAAAACAACAGTTGGAATGCCTAATAAATAATGTTTATTTCTCCACTATTAATTGTTGAGGGGATTTTGGAGAAACCTTTAATGTTGTATTGGAAGACCATTTTACTCTTATCAAACTTTTAAATCTAATTATTTATGAGTTAACAACTTTTATTCAAAATTTAACATAATCAAAATACTTGAATATTCAAAACCGTTAAAATAGACATTCTCAAATAATTTGTTTTAAAAAATAATAAATAAATGGCAAATTACTAATCAATGATGATCATGGGTTAATGCGTTATTATGCTGTTCTATTATTCTAATATTACCTTCACATAAAAAAAACTTGAACATAAAAATATCATCCAATGTTTGTTTTACCATATGTTTTCTTAAGCAAAAATTAATATGTAATGCTTATTAAAATTATAATAAAATGTTATGGATATATTTATGATGAATAAATAACTTGTGAGACCAAATTATTTTCAAACACTACATCGTTAAACCAATTTCATTTACAATGGTCTTAAAGACATTTTTATTTTTATCGTTCTCTTTTTAATTAAATCAGAAATATTATAACGGTTTTGCTTACTATAAAGCTAGGCTTATTCATACGACAAATTTTCAGATTTTGAATAATTCTATATTTTACAAGATGAAGATCCAAAATAAAAGATAAATAGAAAATAAGCTACTAGGTATAATATTGAAAGAAACTGTACTGTAATTGCAAATTTCCTAATTTATGTTTTTATGTATTAAATATAGCTTTGATAGTATGATTTTTTTTTTATTCAAACCACATTAAAATTATAGCTTTAACTCGATATATTTAGCATTCTTTATTTACTTCATTAATTATGATAATTAATTCATTGCCTTCTTTTATTGGGGGTTAATGATTTCATCAATCATAATATGACATTTTTTTAATTTGTTATTTATAAAAGTAACATAACTGTTATTGTATTCAGCTTTGTTTTAATTTTGAGTGAGAATATAAAGATTTGAATCAGCGGTTTTTTCCCAAAACAAACACATACTTTTCTATTCCTACGGTTTTAAAACCAAAATTATTAATGGTCACATTATCTTATCCGTGGTTTACTGTGTCAACAACTAACCACTGATAATTTTTTAATTTAGCTAAACCGCTTAATGAGTTCATTTTTAAATAAGTTTCTGCTTTCAATATAAATTTGTCATGCTTAGATTCTATGAGAAGACAATCTGTTAGTTTATTTTAGAACTTGAGTTTCTGATAAAATTGCATTTCACTTCAGCACTTTTAACCAACTTATTAATGATTAACATTGATTAAGTTTATTCATGGAAGCATTCACCACGAGTTTATTATTATTAGTTAAGTGTGAATTAATAACGTTTCTATTTTCAATATCATTATTGCTTTTATATATATAATAAGAAATGGAACATACATTATTAACAATTTATAATTATATTTAAAATTTTCAGTAATAATTTTACTATTATGCAAGCTCATATGTTAGAGTCTCTGTCAGAACTAGATAACAGAGGAATCCTAATCTCTTTTATATCTCCGACTTGATGATCATCAATAATAATTTGTCATTGCTTGCCACACTAATAATACAATTTATTCTATTATCTCAATTTTAGAGCTACAATATAACTTTAATGAACTTTTATATCATTAAAATGTATAAATATTATATAACACTTAATATTTTATATTTGATTAGGTATATTGTTCAATTATGAGTCATTGTTTCAATTGAATTAATATATTTATTCTGAAATATATATAAAAAAGATTACTATAAATTCAAAAAAAAATTTTTTTTTGATTCTTCCTTTAGCTTTAAAGGAACTTAGCAAGATAAAACCTAATACTCAATGCATATATTCTTAGCAATGCAATTATTTTGATGTTATTGTGCATGTGGTAATTAACACAGATGATCTCAAATATCATGCATTAGCTAGTGTATGAGTATAATGGGTTTTACCCTCTGAGACTAAGAATAAGAAATACTATGATCATGCTTCTCTGTTGCCTAATAAATCTTAACTGAATATTAATTGAACTTTCTTCAATGCAGAATGAGGGTGTGTTTGAATCATCATGACAGACAAAATAAAATTATGGGCTTTAATTACAGATGCCTGCAAAATAAAAGTACAAATTGGTAGCTCAAAGCAGAAGATACTATCAATCTTTGGATTGTAAATCTAGTCTGCCATTTGATAATAACTTTTTATCTAGCTATCTACAGCTGCAGATCATTATCAAGTGAAGAAATATTATATGATTTGGAAGTATTATCTAATAAAGGAGATTACTAGATTTTTGTAAAGTTATAAGAAAAAGTAGAGCCAATTGATTTAGAAAGAGGCATGTACTTTACTACAAAGGCACAACTATTAAAAGAACAAATGGAGTGATAACCATCAAAAATAAAAAAGTGGAAAAACATCAGACGGAATAACAAGATTACCAAAATCACACTTTTCTTTATGTTTGCTGTAATATCATATAAATATAATTTATCCAAACTTCAAACACTTTTAGCAAACTTTATTTGTACATACACCTATGTTTCGACTGACCTGCAGTCTTCTTCAGAGTAAGGCTATTCTGATCTTAGCCTTACTCTGAAGAAGACTGCAGGTCAGTCGAAACGTAGGTGTATGTACAAATAAAGTTTGCTAAAAGTGTTTGAAGTTTGGATAAATTATATTTAATAACAAGATTAGTTAATCAACTTAAAGGAAGATAGCAAAAGTCGATAATTCAGATTTATATTTCAACAAGTTCTCACTATGATTAAAACATAAAAGATTTTTATATGGATGCACAAATTGATTTTTATTAGACAAAACATTTTGAAATTACATGGTAGAATTTAATATTAGTATTTATAAATTATTGAAAAATGAATGTTCTGTGGGCAAATTTATTGTGATGACAGAAATAAAAAAGTACACAGTTTTGTGGAGTTCATGTGTGAGGGAAAAGGGAATTGTATAAAATGAATACTTTCTTTAAAAAAAATGTCATGAAAACATCCAACCAAAGATGCAGCACAAATAAATTATACTTTGACTAACAGAAATATTGTGATGTTCTTAATAGATTCAACACAAAGAGAGATCATTGATTAATGAGATATAAAATACATATAAATGCAAAACTAGAATAATGAAAACTACTAAGAAAAAAATATTCAGAACACTCAGATAAATTTAAAATAGTACTTGAAAATATTTTTTTAAATATTAACAGACTTTGAATATTGTTCAAACTTAAGTGAAATAAATAAGAAAATAAATAATACTTTGTTGAGACTTCAACAAAGACAGCTTGTATAAAAAAGCAGCAATTTACATTTAAATTTCTACTGAGTAAAGATAATGCATGAAGAAAAAAGGAATATATATATATTTTAAATGAGTAAAAATAATTTAATATCTAGAGATTTGTAAAATGATATAAAATAGAGTTAATAATCATATAAAAAATACAATTATGAATTGACTTGAAAAGTTATAGAAAAAAAATAAAAAATCTCAGCAATATAAAATAGCATCTTGATATTAAAAGAAAAGTTATTTTAACAAGATAGAGCTCACTAAAAAGAGGAATAATATAATGAAATATATAAAGAATTCTACAAAGAATTATATAGTAATAAATAAGAAGAAAAAATTATTTCCTACAATTAGCACATCTTTTGAATTGTAGCAATAGCAATTCCTCTATTCAATAATGCCACCCGATGCAAGATATAGTAATCAATGGATGCTAGAAAGTTTGTGCATCAAAATTCATATGTAGTGCCTACTCATTTAATATCCATTGACTATTATGGGAGCACTATTGTATGGAGAGACTTGCTATTGTTTTAACAGATTGTGTAAGCATAAAAGATACTGGTCATGTGATTTTTAAAATTGCCAAGTGAACATGTAATTCCATCCATAAAAAAAGAAAAGTTTCAGGAGGTGATAGTTTCTTATTCATATTTTTTTAAAAAAGCCAAATGACATAGAAAAATTATTGCAAAGCTATGATAAAGTTGTGCAAGATGATTTGGCCAATGCAGTAGTAATATTGATATTTAACAAAGATTATAAAAGTATATATTAAAATTACAGATCCTATACATATATAGTAAATTTTGAATTTAACCAATCAAAAGAATAATATGGATTTAAAAGTGTATGTATCACAATGAATTACATTCCAAATATTGAAAGAAATGATAAAGATAATTAATGAAAATGCATTACCATTACATTTTGGATTTAGAGATTATGAAGAGGTATTTGATTTTATAAGCATTTCATGGTAATTAATGTTTTGAATCATTGAATATAGGTCTAGAATAATATTATATTTTGAAGAGTATTTACCAAAATACATCAGCAGCACTGATTAGATTGTGTAGTTATACTAAGAAAATTAACATAAGAAAAGGGTGTACAGCAATATGATTCCATAATTTCAAAACTTTTTATAGCAGTTTTATAAGAACAATTTTATAGGTTAAAATGGAAGACTAAGGAAATAAAAGTAAAGATGATGTGATTATTTTTACAAATAACACTTCAGATCTCCAGAAAATGTTGCAAGAGTTATCAGATGAATGTATGATAATAGGACTAAAAATATGTGTTCAACAGATTTTATCAGAAGAAAATAATGATTGATAAACATGAATTTGAAAAAGTTAACAACTACAATATTCTTGAGTAGATTATTAATATATATATATATATATATATGAAAATATAATGGATAAAATTAACAATTGAATTAAACTCAAATTGAGTGTTTTTCATAGAAATAACATTAAATGCAAATATGCCTATATGTTTCAATAGTTTTTATTTAAGGATTAAAAACTTGGACACCTACCATAAAACCAATACAGGGAGGCTTCAAACAACTCAATGAAATGTAGAGAAATATATGTTGGAAGTAACAGGAAAAGATGAAAAATAAAATATGAGATAGAAACAATAAGTATAACTGAGATCATTGAATGAATCAAAAAACTGAAAGGATCATGAGTTAGATATGTTACTAAAAGAGATAATAATATTTTAATTTGTGAAACACAGATAATAATAGATGAACAGCTGAAATATTAAAGTAAATCTTAAAAGATTGTAAAAATCTAGAAAGAGATCACATATGGGATGGGTGAATGAAATAATAAAGTTGCCATTTATGATATGGGGAAGAGAAGCTATGGATTTGGGAAACTGGGTTAAATTTGGAATGGATTGATAATAGTTGAAATGATAATGATGAGTAAAGAATTAAGAATAATTAGGAGTTTAGTTTCAAAAAATTTCAACTTAAACATTATTACCCTTTCATAAAATATGAAGAAAGCAAAATCTGTTAAATAAAACAATAGATTTCATTTTGAAAAACATTTACATGCTGTAAGAAATTTATATAATCAAATAGCTGTAGATCATTTTGCAGATATCTGAGCAGACCACTCTAAAAATGGGAAACTATTATATACTAAATAAAGTCCACTAACAACTGGAAAATATTAACTCAAAGGTTTATAGCTGTTGACAACTTCATAAACAGTAGTTAAGAAACAAATAACCTATGCATGAATTTACACTTATCAATGAGAGTTCATTGATACATGGAAAGACCAAAGCAGTTTGTTATGTAATTTTTATTTAAAAAAAATTAATTTGGTGCTTTAGTCTCACTTCTTATGCAATGTATTTTTAATGGTTTGATGAAAGTATTTTTCAAGTAGAATATTCAAACTAAAAAAGCTGATTTTAGAAATGCATTAGTTAATGAAAGTAGTAATCACATAGCTTTTTATTTATTTTTTTACACAAGACAACTAATATGATATCTAATGAAGAAATATATATATATAAAAATAGATATTGTTTAGAAGAGAGTAAACAAGAGGGTTCATTGATATATCAAGAAGTTTAGTGTAAATACTTTTTCTTTAAACAGGAATACATTATTTGGTAATAGATTTACAATTATTAAGAAAGCAAATTTTTCAAAAAAATGTTAATCATAAATACTATGTTGCAGAATGTGTTTCAGAATATCATTGCAGAAAATTGTTTTCAGTTTTCAAGATACTGCTTTGATGTGTAGAAAAATTGAAGCACATACAGTCTATATGCTAAAATGTATCTTTTCACTTATAAGCAATTAAATATAAATCTAAACTGAAAATAGTCAAAATCATAACTATATATATAAATAAAAAGTGTGAATTAAAATAATTAACAATATTTGGAAAAAGCTACTGGAGAATAAAATAATTTTTAAAATGTCTCAACCAATAAAATTTGAGAATGAGGAGAAAATAACAAAGAAAAAAAAAAACGATTTTAAATCTCACCACTCACATTCTTATGATCTGAGAAAGAATAAGCTCTGAGAAAAGTATTTGTTATTATACTGAAATGTCACTATTTAGCTATTATATTATTACATGGAAACTCCCACAAATAATACTATGAATTCATCATTTATCCATGAGAATATTAGAATTAACATTAATATATATATATATCACTTCATGAATTTTTTTTTATTTTGCATAAAACATTGTTTAGAAATATATATTTAGAATTGATGTAATGATTATGTATAATCAATTTATGTTGCATATTAACTGCATCCCAGTAAATATGAATGTATATATGCTAGCAAAAGATTAAAGTTATTATATCTAATTATACACATATCCCAAGAGAAAAAAATATTAATATTGGATATATCATTTATTTTCTGGGCAGGGCAATTAATCTATAAACTACCTTATACATCTATTCACTTTAAATATTAAGTATGAAACTCAGTCAGTAAAATACAGATTCTTTCAGTTTATAACAATACAAGGTCATAATATTCAATCTCAACATCATCAATTACATATAAAGAAGAAATTCTAAATGAAAATAAAAAGCTCAGATTATATTTTAATAATAGAATATTTAATTACGAAAAAATTTACAACAAAAATATTCCATACATGTAACAATAACAATATACATTTTACATAATATGTTTGACTGATTGTGCATAATTGAATACATATAAAAATTAATAAAAATCTCTTTCCAGGTACATATTGTTTTCAAATGCTACTTCAAATAATTTTAATTCATTATGCAAGTGTTAAATTAGTGAACAAATTTTAATTCATGTTTAAATTATTAAATCAATTTAACTTCGATATATAATAGAAAAAATTTCTCGATATATTTTAAAATATTAAAATACATTTTATTAAAAACATATCGTTTACAATAAGATTTATTAAAATACATAAATTAATCAAAGAAATAGAATTTGAATGTAATAAAAAATAATATTGTGAATATGCGTATTATTTCAGATTAATGGAAGTTTTCCTTGGATGGGGATTCTCTACCAGTTTATTACGATATTTGCTAAATGTTTAATCATGGCTTTTAAAAAAAAATATTGTAGTTTAGTTTGATTTTAAGATTATGTGTGTATATATATTAATGATTTTAAATAATGATTTTACTGCCGATCAAATGTAATGTTAAAAAATATGAATCTATTTCAGGGAATAAACACATTCGAATACATTACTATGATATATTACAAGCTGATTCTAAAAAATCATTTTTTAAAAGAATAAACATGTAAATACCCTATATCTTTTTTTTGGAATATCATTGCCAATCTATTTTAGCAGATAGAGAATCTCCTTTTATTCTACAAAATAGATTCCTATTAGATTATTATTATTTTCTAGTTTTATCTTTAAGACTATTGGAATATATTCTTACTACTTAATAAGGTGGAAATAAAGTAATGTGGAAATTGAAGAGACATCTAGGTCAGCGACAGCTGCTTTACAAGCAGTTGTCCCGGGTTAGCGGGTTTGCTTCCTGGCTGATGCTATGACACATGAAAAAAAAAATTATAGTGCATACTTTTGATGTATACCCTATCACTAAATAATTTTTTTAAAAAAAATTAAATATATCCTAAACTTAGTTTATGAGTAATTTATGCTTAATGAGTAAGTACTAAATGCATTCCTATCATGAAGCTTAGCAATTCATACAATGACTCAAAATAAATTTGTATGGAAATAAGGTATTCTCGTCACTACCATCTTTAATACTTACTAGTGATTATGTTATCATCTACGCTTTATAATAATACATACTACCATAAATTTAAATAATTACTGTATTTAAACCTCTAATCTTATTAACAATTGTTAAGTTTATTATTCTGGCCTTTTCTTATACCCTCAAAGTTTCTATCTAAGGTTTCCTTGTTGTTATTTCTATGAGTAGCACTTACAACATTACTTATTGGACTTATTTGATCATTAAAAAGGATCTTGTAATTCAACATAGTTTGAGATACAAGTTGAATGGACTTTGCAAGAATATACTTTCACAATGGTCGACTTCACCAAAAAATTGCCCTTTCATTTGTTTGATTAATATGACATTACCTACTTTCATTCTAACCTAATTGGAGTATTCCTATTCTAGGCTGAGAAAATATAATGATGGGAAATAGTAACATCAATAAAATGATTTAACATCAAAAAAATGTTAATAATTCATTCCCTTAAATTTTTCCATTGAATCAGTTGTGACATTTCATACAAAGTTACTTGCTAAAATGTCTCTCAATAATGTGTGTGTAAATATTATGTTTATTATTATAAATACTGGCAACTGGAATCTTGTCATTAGACTTTTACTATATTTAATATATTGCTTTCCTGTGGCTTGTTAAGCAATGGTAACTACCTAGATCTGTCACACAATTGCAAAGTATTAAAAAATCTAACATCACATGGCTGACCATCATTAAACACTGATGTAGCAAGGAACTTATGAGATGGAATTAAATATAATAATTTATTACAATTATTCCATACCTTAAAATTGGTAATCCTCAGCTTCTATTAATATGAAGCTATTTAAAGGATTGCAATCACTCTTTAAAATTAAGTCATCATGGCTTTGCCATAAAGAAGGTGTAGTATTTGCTTATAGGGTTTGATAACATGCTGCTTATCAACAATAAGTAAAAAAAATTCTGAGTCAGGATATTACACTATAGTATAAAATATATCATGTTTTGATAAGGTATAAAT
The DNA here is from genome assembly GCA_028023455.1 of Epiperipatus broadwayi. NCBI lineage: Eukaryota > Metazoa > Onychophora > Udeonychophora > Euonychophora > Peripatidae > Epiperipatus > Epiperipatus broadwayi. The sequence continues at coordinate 1,937,765 of JAQFVV010012448.1, read as the reverse complement.
TGCAATATTCCAATAAATTATTCTTTAATATTATACCCCCTTTTTTGGTTAGTTTGATTAGGATATTTATAAATCCCCTGGGTTGTATATAGAGTGAGACTTTTTATCAATATACTCATTTATTATTTTGCCTTTAAATTTATAAAATAGTCCCTTGGTCTTTAAGCAATGTACCTTTGTTTTTACATAATTTTCATATGTCTTACAAATCTCTGAAGATTTCTTAAATTTTATCCTATATCTGTGATTGTTGCAAGCTGATATGTGTGGCCATTAAAATGTAGTGTTATATCAGACACACAATCACATTCATTAAAGTAATATAAAAAGTTCCCAAATTGATCATCAATAGGTTGCATTAAGTAATTCTGGTTCACTGTCATGAACAAATATTCATGGTCATTAACTCTTTGGATACCATGAGTTATTTGAGAGTTTATAAACACTTTTTCATTTTTCTCAGGGCCGATGTTTGAGCACTTTAATTTTCTGACTAATTTACAGTATACTTTGTTCTGACAGTTACTTATATCTTACATAACTTTCCCCCTAAATTTATATCTAAGACAATAAAGGCTATAACCTATTTCACATGACTGATTTAACTTCCTACCTTATTTCATATTTCTAAAAACATTATTGTAAATCACTCTTTTATATTGCTGCAAAATTTGATACTATTCAGTTTTACAACTATAACAAGAAATTTTAAATAAAATTCTAAACGAATTCTTAAGTCTGTGTTCCATAAAAAGATCTTTCTCCTGATTCTCATCTAATCTAAGCCTATTTACAACATGTGTTTTCATCTTAGACTCTGGTTATAGTTATTAGTGAAAAATACCTCTTTCATAAGAGATATAAGCTTTTGATTCTCAATTCTATTATTCACCCTTTTCAAATCTCTCAAGTTAAATCTAGCTTGTTTTCTAACCTTTTAGTTTCTTTTCTTAGCTCTTTAAACTTCATGTCCTATCTATCATCTGACTCTCTCAATTTGGTTTTCAAACCTTGTTTAAATTCTCCAAATTGTGCTTCAGTTGCATTGAACCTCACATTAATTTACCTTTCCAGTGTCTTTTGTTCTTCAAATTTCTTATCTACACCTTTGAATTTCTTATTAAAATCTATTTTATGCTCTTCAAAATGTTTATCCATTATTTTTATTTAGTTCCCAAAACTGGCCAAGGGTCATATTCATGAAATCTGAACTTATAGTTCCAGCCCTACTTTTTGTTTCTTGACTTCCATAATAATTCCTGACAAAAGAACTTTATAACTATATGAACTTCTTTATCCACAATTATGCATAACATGAAAAATGCTAATATGGATAATTATTATATTATCTTATGTCTACTTCTCAGTGAGTTACACCAATCATGATTTTAAAATGTATCAACTCAGTGCTCACACAATATTTTATATTAACCCTAAAAAATTTATTGAAATAACAAATGATGTCTTCTACTCAAAAAAAAAACATACTCAACTGATTTAATAGTCCATGGAACCAGTGGCTTAATGTTGATTTATAGTTGGCTCTAGGAATTCAAAAATTTTAAGTACCCCAAAATATTTTTTTTGTTATACAAATATAATATAAATAAAATGTCCATAATTAGAACAAAATTGTAATCATAATAAAAATACTAAAATATAACGGTAATAAACTATTATAAACAGTCTTTTAATCTGTAGAAGTACTTTCAGTTAATTTCTTAAACCAGTCTCATTTGCCATTAAATTTAAAAAAATTACTTCAAAGTACTTCTGCAGATTGAAAGACTGTTCATAAAAGTTTATTACCATTATATTTTGATATTTTTATTATGAATATATATAAATTTTTTCTCGTAAAACTTAAAACGTTTTCGGTCCCGCCCCCGGTTAGGTAAGGTTGGCCAACTGAAATAATCCCCACAAAGTTAATTGTTTTAAAAATTCCAAATAGGACAAAAAAAAAATCAACTAATAGAACACAATCCCAAACATTACACCAAATCAAAACTTAGTTTCTGGAAGCCCTCCCAGTGAATTTTTTAGAAAAGGTTTCTTGTTTACCCTTCCCGGTCCTTTTGGAAATTGTGTTGTTGAATCAGCCGATAAAATTGTTCTCTCGCTTGGCTAGAGCTGGTTTGTATATTTAAAAAGCTAAGCTTCCTAAAAATAATATTTAAAGAAAGAAAGACAAGCTTAAATAATATAAATCGGACAAATCATTGTTGTCTTCCAGGATAAAGGTAAAGCCACAGTCTAATGGTCCTTACCTATAAATGTTAGTCTTCTTAATGTTAAAACTTATAAACTATCAAAAGAGATCATACTAGTTTTGGAAAAAAAGCTATTATTAATAAATCTATTGAAAGAAATAAAAATAAATAATCTGTGAAAATCTTTGTCTGTCCAAAATTTTATCTCCAAAATTCACAAAAATACCCCCTTCGTCAATAGTAAGTGAATAGTTCTAACTATATTTTAGTAGATATTATCGTTTCATTAAACTAATATTATTAAATTATATTAAAAATTCTTCATTTTATTTTGTTTTAAATTTAAAAATTATTATATTTATTTTGTTGTTTTTGTTTAATTATTATATTTAAATATATTACAGTTGTTTAAATATTTTTTTAAATTTTTTAAATATATTTTGTTAATTTAAATTTTTGTTTGGTCCCTATCTCAGGGTATTGTTTATTTTATATAAACTTGTTTAGAATTCATCTTTAAAACTCTATTTTAGATATAGTGATTTGTCTATGGTGGAAAATAAATTAATAATTTTTTCTTACATTTAAATAATATCTCCTCATATTAAATTTAATGAGAAATCTGATAAACTCTCTTTTTTGATTTCTATCAAGAAAATATTTTATTTTTTTATTTAAAGTAAAAAAATATTTGATTTATTCTCATCATAAAAGATATTTTGTAATCTTTAAATTGAATTAATTTAGTTTAAAAAAAAATATTAATAGTGTTTTATTAGAAATAGTTATAATTAAAATTTATAAAAATATTTCAAAATAGAATAGAAAAGATTAAATCAGTATTAGGTTTGTGTTATATTAAAGAATAAAGTATCGGGATATTAAAATTATAATATAATAATTTTTGTATAAAATAAATATAATAAAAGTAAGATTCAATTCTTAAATGGGTCTATCAAATTATTAAAATTTAAATTCTATAGTATGATAATGTGATATGTTAGGGATGATTAATATTAAAAAAATATATACTCTCCTCATACTATAATTAGTATAAAATTGATTTTTTAGTAAGATATATAGATGTGATAATCTCTACAATGAAAATTAGAGAAGATTGAGATACTTAAAGGAGATTGTATCATAAGGAGATGATACATGTAATTCTCCTATTGGAAAGATTTTTTGTTTAAAAAAATTTAAATTTAAATTTTTGTATTTTGATTTTAAATTTTATTAAATAGTGTTTTCCTTAACATTTTTTTTATAATTGTGGATTTTGTGAATGAAATTATATTATTTAAAGTTTTTAAAGGGAAAAAATTATTTTATATATTTATAAATTTCATTTTAATATATATATATGGACTTTATGTGGATTAGGTTGATTCTAGATATTGTGGATCCTTATCAAACCATGCAATCCAAAAAATGTAATGATATAAATGTGATAAGTATATATATATATATATATATAAGTGCCCAAAAAACAGAAACTCTATTGAATACAAAGTTGAATTTAAACTTATTTTAGATAAATGACTTTGGTAAAATTTATGCTAATTTGATTCCACAAATCATATGATACATACCAGTACAAGTTTTGAACGTACACAAAATCATAGAAATACTAGGTCTAATGTATTGGAATAAGGTTTCATAAAATAATATCCTAATCTTTATTGAACCTAAATAAATATAAAATACAAGATTATCCAAATTATACACTTACAGGTCATCATTTATTCATATGCTTTGTTTGAATTAAGTAAATTAATTTATGACTATAAATTAATTAATAATAACAATAATAGCAATTTATTTATGTTGAGTTATAATAATTTATAAATACTCTTAATCAAATATAACTTAATAAATATAATGTATGATGTTCATTTAATATATAAAACCATGTATTATGTTAGACAAATAATGAGTTTAAAATCAAAGCAAAATTTATGATTACTCTCTTTTAGCAAATATATGAAGTTTATACAATTTTATACGTTATTCAGATTTGGAATGACATGAAATCTAAACAGGTTAAGTAGAATATAGAATTATTATTTGATGCTGATTCAACTAATTATCAAGTTTTTTCTTCAATTTATATATGCATAAAAAATATTTCTGTCACTCTCCTTTAATTTACTATGCTTTAATATCATTCATACTGAACACCACTTTTTTTTAATGTAGAGTTCTGCAGTTGAAGTCTCTCTGCCTTTTTATCAATAACCATTAATTATATAAATAAAAGCACTTCAAAGGAGTTGGAGGTGAAAAAATAATAAAACATATAATGTCTATGTGTACATAAGCATTTTAAAGAATCCAGTGCATTAATTAATATTGGGTTCATGAGAGATTTAAAGATCCAAAACTGTTCACAATTTTTCTTAACAAAACCTTATATAATTTTGTTAATAGCAGCCTTATTTGATCCATATTAGTTAGCTTTTTATAATCCAATAGTGTACAACTTTAGTCTTTAGCAATAGATATAGAGATGTATGAATCATCTAACCTACTTACATTTCTTTGGAAAGTTCATTTAACACCATTATTATATGTATATTCCTATAAGATAACCATAAATAAATTCTGCTGTGATATAATATAATCCTCAGGCATTAGGATTTGCACAAATATTAAATAAATTCATTAAAATTCTGGTTATATATATATATATCACACATCTTCTGAGTAAAATTCTGGATTATATATATATATATATATATATATATATCACACATCTTCTGAGTATAATGATAAATGTTTTGGAAGTTAATCTTTGACATTTTAATTACTTTGCCAGCAATAAGTATATCTGATCTGATATTGCTAATGTTATTTTGTTTCCAAGGCAATGGGTGTTTACATTTGATTTTAAAGATATTGTATACAAATATAAAATTGCTGTTTGAATTCAGCTGTGTAAATTTGGAATATCATTGAAGGCGAATCAATAAATCTCCTTAAATTACTATGCTAATGCATTCCAGGTGTATCTAAGCCATGATCTGAATTTAAGAAATTGCCATTCAAAGCAGATATAAACTCTCACCTCAATTATCCATTTCCAGGTTTTACTTTTATTTATAATTTTTGAAAAGTTAACCTTGACAATGGCGAATGCTAGTCCGTCGAAATATCGGCATGTAATGGAAAATAATACACTGTTTAGCCTAAAAAGTAATAATTTATATATATGCAGATTTAACATTTTAAATCTTTATTATGATAGACTTATTTTATTGTGGATACTGGGGAATGCTTGTACTGTGGCATTATTTCTATTGTACATTATTTTTTAATATAAATTTAAACTTTTCTGTATTTTTTACTATTAAACCATATAATATAACATGTTGAACTATTAAATATCTTTATATATATATATATATATATATATTTAAAGATATTTAATTGTTATATTTCATTATATATATATATATATATATGTAATGAAATATAACAATAATAGTTAACTTATGTTTTATTAAAACATATTAATTTTTAACTTTTAAAATACAATTTTACTTCATTATATTGATAATTAAATAAGTTAAATTATAAATACACTTGGGTCTCATTTTATGCGGTAGATAGGTTCCACAGAAAACCCACATTAAAAAAATTGCACAAAAATAGACTTAACTTACCTTGAAAAATGGGGAATAGGTTCTGTAATTTTCAGAATTTGCATAAAAGCAAAGCAACAAGGAAAAATTACTTTAAAATTCACATTAAAAATAAGCAAATAAAGTATCACTAATGAAAAATTTTGAATATTTGAAAAAAATTAATACAAGACAAATTTTTTTTACTTTTTTTATTAACTACACTATTTAATTTTACATTTTTCATACATATTTTAATCATTACCGCTATTTGACAATATGTGTTCATTTGTAAACTAGTAAGAAATCAGATTTGTGATGTGATATACAATTAGCACCATTTCCAGTCTTGTGCTGCGTTAATGGTTTTCTGTTTCTATATTTAAAAAATGAGATTGCAATAACAACAAAAAGATTATACATTATCATTAGAAAGATTATTTTCAGCTTATAAATTCAATAAAATCTTTGTTTTTTATTTTAAAAATCTAAAAGATTATTTATTTTTGTTATAGCTAACAAAATATGTTTTAAAAGTTTAAAATTTTTGAATATTTATTGCAATATTTTTATATGTAAGTATAAATCTATTATTATTATTTACTTATTAGTATAAATAGGTAGAAGATAAGATTTTAAATACAGCTTCAGGTCATATTCATGTTAGCTGCTAATATAACATTATATTTTAGAAGAAGAAAAAAGTATTTCAAGTCAAAATAAGTTATTAATAATTTAAATTTTTTGATATCTAATAAATATAGTGAAATATGAAAGATATTAAAAAGAAGCATGAATCACATAACTTCAAAATTGCATTAAAATAATCCACATAAAATGAGACCCAGGTGTATGCTGAATAGAGTTATACTAATAATTTAAAAAAAAAATTTAAATGGTTAAAAAAAAGTAAAATAGATAAAGGTGAATTAGCCCACTGCAAGACAATGAGATCTTCAATATTCTTACATAAAAGTGTAATAAATCAAAAGGCATTATTCACTAGACTTGAAAATCACTGGGTAGTAATAATTTAAGTAGTTTTCCATTTTTATTTCACAAGATAAAAATTGATAGATACCTAATTGGATAATAAACTGATTTGAATATAAACCTGAAAACAAAATAAGCTGGATATATATTGCTGCACTATGAGATCTCTATTGAAACAGAAATAAACAAATATTTTTCTTGTAATATTTGAGAGCATAAAATAATTGTTTTTCTGCACGTCTTTAAATAAAAGTTATATTTTTCAAAAAGATAAAATAAATATTCTTTTTTCATAGTCCATTATATTGAAAATTCATCACAATAAAAATGTATAAATAAATAAAAATCATCGACATATACAAAATGTAATAATTCAAATATAGAAATTATCTTGGGTAATTTATATATTAAAAAATTTGACTCATTATAATATTTTTATAAATTTCATATTCTTAGGAATAAACTATAGAGATATATTATAGGAAAAATGACTAATATTATTTTTTAAATGATTCAAATAACTATTATAAAACTGTACGTTCTTTAATATCAAAAAATTTCTTAGTAGGACAATATATTTTTATAACTTGAGAAACTTTTAAAAAAGATTTACTCTATTAAGAACATAAATCTAATATTTAATAAAAATAAATGCTTAAGATAATTCAATAAAAATAATAATTATTTTTAATTTTTTAATACATTTATTTATTTAAAGGTCAAGTTAAGAGCAGTTATAGAAAATTTTGTAATAAAATGAAGTATTTGAATTTGTTATGGAAGTAGAAAATGTCGATTTAGATTACATAAATATATTCTTATGATAAAATATTTTTAAAAATTATAAATTTACACCCCCCCCCCCATTTTATAAGAAAAAATAGATAGAGAGAAAAAAAGTGAAAATATAGATAATTACATATATACATAAAGATATATTATTTTTAATATAAGTTCTTAGTTCATAACAATTTCCATTATTTTTATAGACATGCAGGAGGGGATCAATAAATTGCAATATATATATATATAAGCATTTGATGAAAGAATCTAGCTATTATTTCTTTTTGCTTTGATGAACACGTTATTTCATTTATCAATGTGTTTAAATGGATACTTTTATAATATACAATTTCATAAAAACATAGCAGTAATTAATAAAAAAAAAATTACTTTACACATATCAGACTTCTAACAAGCAACCACTTAATAAGTTATGACTAATTTAAACATTTTTAATGAATAAACACATTTTGGAGAAGACACTTTTAATCAACGCTTTTTTATTGTTGCTATTTTTAAAGTAAAAGCTTTATTTTTTTTTTAACCGATAACTATTTTTCCTTTTTAAAACTATTTTGAAGGAATCATTTTTAAATATTATTTGTTACTATATTCAATATCTCGCTATATTTAGGAATCAAAATTTTCATTTAAAATGGCTGAATTTATATGTTTAAAGTTATAAACTTTTTTTAATAAAACTAGAATCAAGAATTTATAAATTCATATATCTGACTTCACTTTTATTTCATCTTACATAAATAAACAAAAAATATGTAGTGTTTTAATTAGAATATATATAACGATCTAATAAAAAAAAAAAGGTAAGTAGAGATTTGGAAGCATGATTACTATCTTCTAGATTCAAATGAAAAATTAAATATATATATAAAGAAAGAATATGATGGATTGACAAATTCTGAATATTAATTCTAATCTGCAAAAGAAATAATGGGATAAAATGAATGCTTAATATTTTCTTTCAAGTAGTCAGCCATAACTAATTCTATTCACTATCTATTATTGATGAGTATAGGAGTAAATATAAAACAATTTCTACACAAATAATAAAGAGTCTTTATTAAACTAGATTAGACAAATTAATAAACAACTCATAAAAACAACTTTAGTTATGCCATAATGTAATAATATAGGAGCACCTACTATTTGTCTATATTCGTGTGTGTTTCTAATACTATATAAAAACCTTAATTCAAAATGCAGCTTTGTCATTTATAGAACTGTGAGAGGTGTTGTACAAGAACTAGGGTTGATGACTGAAAACATCACTTATAGAAAAATGGCCATATTTTTAGGGATGTTGAGCCAATGATTTTATCTTTATACATAAAAAGAAAAAAGTAATGCTTCACTCAAAAAGTTAGCAAAGGATTTAAATCTAGAGCTGGGGAAAGAAGGAATGGTGTTATACTTATGGCATTTTATACAACTATTCGTATGAGAAATATTAAAGTTTAGAAAAATGTTCTATATGTGCAATTTTTTATATAAAAACTTTAATTTGTAAAATTAACAAGTGATTTTAAATCTTCAAAGGTATAAAAAGTGAGAAATATTTAATGTAATTTGGGTTCTTCGGGTATGTTCAAAACACCCTTTCATAAATTTAAAAAAAGACAACTTTTATCTAGTATTTATTGAAGAAAAGATAGTACTATTAAAATTTTAAGTTTTGCAAATAAATTGTAAATATACATAAAATTTAAAAATTACAATTCTACACAAACTAAAATTAATATTATATTCATTTATTTGTGAAAATTTGAGGCAAACAATAACAAACTTGTCTTGCATTGGTGGTCAAGAGGTGAGCGCGACTGCCTTGCAGTTTCAGGCAGTTGCCTGGGTTGCGGGTTCATATCCTGGCCGATGCTATGACACTTAAAAAACAATAACAAACTTCAGTCACTGATCAGGTACTCTCATTTAGTCAGTATATTTTCAGGCAGAAAGTCAATAGGTGTTATAATTTATAATGTATTAAATATAATTTAAATTTTTATAACTGTCAAAACTATAAATTAAAATTTTCACCTGAAGATGGTGACTTCACTCATCATGAGCAAAGGTGTGGAGATGGTAAACTTATCAAGATAATTTTTTATATCAATGTCATACTTACATGATTATAATTTTATATAACTTACATGATTATAATTTTATATAATTGTTTGTTTTTTCACTTTTTAAAAAATACAATAAAGTAAATGAAGAATTAAAATTTAAGTTTGTTAAGAAATGTAGATATATGCTACAATGTTACCTTGAATTGTTGATTAATGCAATAAGAATCAGAAATTGTTAATTTCAGTTAAAAAAAAATAAACTTGCTAAAATTTAATTGCCTTAACTAAAGAATTTTTTTTGTCTCCATTTATTGATTTTTTCAAAATATTAATGTAACATAATTCAGAACAATGACTTGTCTTGTTATTTTTTATAAGATAATTTTTGCATTTAAATTAATTATAATTTCAATTATTTTTAATTTTGTGTTTAACTTAAAAACGTACATTCAGTCAAGCATTAAATCTGGCAGTGTGTGTTACTAATGCTAGTCAATATAATCTTTAAAAATCAAAGATTTTTTTTTCTTTATTTGGTACAGATTTAATTTTTTTATATATAAGTAAGTTTGAATTTCATTAAGCACTGTCAAACTGTTTAATTTAATTCTACTTGTTTTTTACAGTATTAGTTCCAAAAATTGGTTAATTACAATGAATTATTTTAAATATAATAGTTTAACATTTATTAAGAGTTGCTTGTGTCAAAGATATTTCCATTTTCAATTTAAAATATTTGAATAATTTTATTATTTTAAAATATTTTTATCTTAAATTAATCAAATAGTATATAATTTATATAAAATATAAAACAGATTGATCAATAATCTAGAAGTCTTGTCTTATTCTTTTCAAAAGAATGGTTAGCTGGGTAACTAGTGGCCACATAATATTATATACAAAATTGTAGAACTTAAGAAGTATTGTTTTACAATATCCCATATATTTAAATAAATCAATGATATAACAGCAATAATATATCTAATAATAATCATACACAAAAAAGCTTTTAGCAAATATTAATTTTTGCTTTTTCAATGTGCTTCAACTAATTCACATTGAATATATAGAGATGTCTATCTTTTTTATAAAATTAACTATAACCTATTAAAACCATACAATAGTAAATTAATTAATTAAAATCATTTTCTAACATATTAAAAAATGATACTTTTTTAATAAATTATTATTTTGCAATTAAGTCAGAGCTTTCTATGAGGTTTTAGTATAATTTTTTTCCACTCTTACCATGAAAAATACAGTAAAATCATAACATCCACTGCTTTAAAACCTAATAATTTAATAATTCATTTTTAAAAAAAATATATTATATAAATAATAAATATTATAGTACAATGACATTTTAATTTTCTCATTTCTATCGAAATTGCTCATGTGTGACTGTAATGTCCAAGAAAATAGCTGCTACTATCTGTACATGTAAGTATCTTGAAATTTTCAAATTGAACATCACTTAGATATTACATCATCAATTTTCATCACAAAAAGAATGAAGAAGAATTTAAGTTCTTTTTTTTTTGAGAAAGAGAGAAGGCAAGAGAAAGAGCAGGAGTGTGTCATTGAAAAAATGCATTCACGTATGTACATCATGCATTTGAATGTGTTTATTATAACAGCATCACTACATTCTAGTGTTTTGTTGATTATTTTTGATTGGTTTAATATGCATAATGGTTTAATATGTATAATTTTTAGATTAAATTGCATTATAGAAAAATGTATTATATATATATATATATATATCATTAAATTATTTTTAATATACATATGAATAAATTAAAGATAAATAATTCTGTTAAATCTATTAAACTTTTGATTGATTTTTTTTATAATCAATAATATTATTCTGTTCAACTTGATAAGAATGACACCTTGAAATGCAGCTGAAAATATTTCCATCAACTTAAAAACATTTTTTAAGATTAACTCATTCTGGAGAAGAGTTTTCAGTTTTGGGCAGCATGACTGAGATTATAATCAAATTAATGGTCAGTTTGTATTCTATGGTCTTAATCCAAATACTTGTTTCTAATGTATAAAAAAAAGTAAATGAAGCATATTGCATTTTTAGATTCTTATTCAAAAATTTTTTTTATGTGAATAAATGTTATTCAGAGGTAATCATAAAATTATCAGAATCATTTATCAAGATCATAAATGAGAAATATATTTATTATGTGATAATAATGTATATACTATTGTCATATAAGTATATATTTTGCAATCTATTTTTTTATTATTAGTATGAAATTGAAAACTTGTCAGAAATAATATATTTATAGGTGGAGATGAAATTTACACTTCCTTTATTAATTTCCACTAATATCAGAATTTTTTTCATTATCGTCAGACAATGAGATCATTGATAACCAGCTGTTATAAGTAATAAAATTCATAAGTAATAAAATTCCAATAATAATTTTGATAAAAAGAAGAAAATTTGTGTATTTCAAGTGCAGTAACCAAAAGCATATTGATGTTATAGATAATTCTAATGTATGTGTATTAAATGCAAGCACTTTTGCTGGATCAGATTAAACACATATATTACTTGTTTCAGAACAAAGCTTCTTTCACAATTCATGTGTATAATCTGGATCATTTCATTTCAGAATGCTTTAAAATAATATAGACTTAGCTGAAGGTTTGGGATAATGGTATTTTATATCTAGTTCATCATTTACTTAAATATTTAAAAGTATTTTAAAAAATTCGAATTGTATTTATGCTTTTCCATATATATTATTGTTAGAAATAATACACAGGTCAAGCAATATACTGACGCCTACTCTTCTCCTATCTTCTTCTGACAGTGACAGTAATAGCTCAGAAATTGAACTGGGAGTCTTCATGTATACAAGTACTTAATTGGAAATGAGGCTTTAATAAATTACACTATGTTTATGAAAACAACAATCAGTAGAAATTTTATTTACTTTTCTATAAGGGCTCTTTTGATTTATTGATTTGTTTTAAGAGCAAGATTAATTCAATTGTCTTCCAAACATTATTAATAATGTGAGAAATTTCTTAATTATATATATTTTTATCAATATTTGTGCTCATATGTTATACTCAGAAAAGCTTAGTATAGCATAAAAGCACAAATATTAATGAATTACAATTGTAAAAGGAAAGCATGTTATATATTTTAAATTCTATGTTTATATATTTTTTTCTCTATTCAATATTCTTATGATTTTTCAATCAAACATCCATTCATTAATTATAATTCCATTGTATTCTATGAATTGCTGATAAATTCATATTCTAACATAAACAAAACCAGTAAAATCACTATTACAAATAATAGAATAGAAAGGGATTTAAATATATATTCAAACAATGAAATATTAAAAAAGAAAATTGATAAAATAAAAATTGAAACAATTAATAACGATTTTCCAAAAAATTTGAAATTGAAAAAACCTAAGAATAAAAAATAGAATAAATTAAAATAAAAATAATAATGATATTTTATTAATTGCAGATTTTAAAGTTAATAAAAATGTTTATAATACAATTCATAAAATAATTAGAAATATTAATAGGAAATATAAATTTCAAATAGAAATAAATTTGCATACAAAAAGTTGAAATTAAGACAATTATTAAATAAAAGTTAAAACAATAATATAAATAATATGAATGAAGTGTAAAAAATAAATTGAAAACACTTCAATGATAAAAATTCTAAGGTATAGATTTATACAAAAGAATGCAAACATTATCACTCTAACATTAAAATGATTGACAATATAGGAAATTATTAAACAAGATTGATTAAAGAATATTTATATAATATATTAAATAACAATTTTAAGTAAAATAAATGAAAAAATATATGAATATTTATATATTAAATAAATAGAATGGGAAGGGGGATGTGAAGATTAATGAGTTTACTATTAAAGAAAAAAATTGAAAAATATAAATAATAATAGAAGAGGAAAAATGAATAGCAAATTTTAAAAGTCAACAACAAAAAAAAAGTGAAAAGAATTAAGATTGGTCATGATAGTTTTAAAATTTTAATTTTAAGATTATGATTTTAATATATTATGATATGTATAATATTAATTCTACATATATATTTTTTAAAAAATTGTTTAAGATTATAGTTCACTTTATTTTAATTGCCATATTTTTTAGAAGATTATTGACAATAGCCATAAAAAGTGGTTGAAACTTTGGTTAACAAATTAGGTGAAAATTTTCATTTATATATATAAAAAAAAAAACAAGTTATAAAAAATATGTTGTTGGCAGTATCTTTATACATGTATATATAATTATATTCACTGATATGTGTATGGTCTGCTACTTTAGACATATCTGGATTTTTATTATCATTAATGTTTACTTTATATTCTTCAATTAATTTTTCAATATGGCAGTTTTCCATTGATATCCCCAGCTCTAAAATGTGTTGTGAATGCATATCAATGAAACTAGCTATTCCAAAACTCAAAGTAGGAATTAGAAAAAAAATCAGATGTTTTTAAAAAAAAACAAATCAAACACAAATGAATAATTAGGTTTAATTGTAAAACAAAGTATTGGGAAGAAAGAAAAATATAAATAAATTTTAAAGCAGCTTCTCATATGATAATAGCATACCATGATATAAGTCAATCTAATGTGATACTCCATAATGTTTAAAAACCAATCATTAATTTGTTCTTATAAATGGATCAATCATTAGGACTCTCTTAGAAATGTATATACAATTTATTCTAACTGTTGCCTTTGATAGCACAATGTAAAGAAACTTTATAAATTTAGTAATCATGAATTTAAAAGTCACCAATTACATTTTATGTGTTAGTACTATTATTGATCTTACTATCAACATATGAAAAAGAGAGTAGAATAATATCACTCAATGTACAGTGTTTGATATTAATTCATGTGTTGTAGTGAAAGATACATATATTTGAAAAAATATACATAAAGTTTTAATTTTTCTAAAATCATTTAATAATTCAACTGATAAAAATAGTTAAGCATTTATCTACAAATAATACAGATATCCTAATAAATTAAAAAACTTAATTTTAGTTTCCTATTATGGAACAGTTGTAATATTTTTAATACTTGTAATCACAAGCCATATAGGTTCATTGATGCCAATTTCACAATATTTGCCTATATTTCTTTGTTCATACCTATATTTATGTGGCTGTGCTCTTGCACATCAAATCTTTCTTTATATCATGCAAAATTATAAATTTTGATGTTCATTGGTCTTTTTCCCATAAGAAATTATTCCATAACCATGTTTACACAAATTATTTATGTTTCAAAAGGCTTTATTGATCTATATATTCACAAAATAAAAAAAGGAGAAAAAAAAAGAAATAGCAATCTTGACTGGGGCTTATCATTCTCCTGATTGTTACATCAGTTTATAACACATTACATATATTATTATATCAATACCCTTTTTGTCATTAATCCTGGTGATCTAATTATTTGATGATGGTGAGTCATTTTATAAATTAGAGGGAAGTTGCATTATTGTCCTGTGGGACAATGAACTTTTTTTGTCCCTTGCACGTATGATATCAATTTTATTTCTAAATGCATTAGGGTGTTTTGTGCCTGGTCCATACATAAGTGTACATCTGGTACACCATAGTGAGTATAATACAAATGTGCTAGCACAATCGTGTCCATAAATACCTTTTTCAAAGGTATTGAGAAGTGTTTGCATTTCCATACTCATTAAAAAAATTTTTTGGAATGTCCCACTAGATATTATTGGGTCTGGGGCATATGAATAGTAAGTGTGATAGGGTTTCTAATTCTCTTTGACACAGCTTGTATACATCTTCAATATTGGAACAATTCTTTTTATACCTACAGAAGTGAAGTTTCAGAAGTGCTTTGAGATTTAGTTTTATGAGAAAATCATAGAATTTCGGCTCCAATGACCGATATTTAAAATTTTTTGTTAACTGCTTATTTGTTACATTTAAATATGTTTTTGCATTATCATTGACAGGGGAGTTGCAGAAGGAATAAACCTCCCAGTATTTCATTTTATCCATAGTGGGAGGGATGGATATGTTAGATTGGGAATGCTTAATAATAGAAAAATTAACTTATTCCAGAAATTACTCATAGGTGGTGGCTTGTTTTTTTTTTTTTTTTAATATTCCTCAAATCTTGTGAACATTATTTTTCGCAGCATCAAAAAAAAAAAAAAGGTGAAATATTATCTATTTAAATATCCTTAATTTCTGAACAAAGAAATAATAGGTTTTAAAAGTTAAATATTATTCTTTGAATCATAATTATACGTTAATTAAAGATAAAACAATTTAAGAGAAAAAACAAATCCTAAAATTATTGAGGTTTAATATTTAAATAGGCAACAATTCTTAGTGTTTCTTATTATATTTATCACTTACAGATATGTTTAAATATGAAAAAGATCAAATTTGAAAATATCATAATCTAAACTTTTTAAAGTGATATTCAAATTTCTGATAATGGCTTTAATTTTTTTTTACTTGTTTGATATGTCTGAGAATAATACACAAACATTGACTATAACACAGACAATTAGTATAAGAAAATTGTTTGTAGAAAAAAATGGTACCAACTTTAGAAGTTGAAAATATTTCTAAGTTGCTTTTATATCTGCTCTAGTTATTTCATGAATCATTTATATAAAAAAAAATAGGCGCTTTTACTGCATCAAAAAAGATTTAAACTGATCATTATTTTTAATCCATTACCATTTTTAAACTAACTAACTTATCAATGATTGAGCTTCTGACTTTAAATCTCTATATTTATTTAAAAGCTTCACATTCAATTTAAAATTCAGTCAAGCACAAAATGCCACATTTTTCATTTAATCGATTCATTAATAATGAGATCATTCTCACAGAATCATTCATGATTTTTCTTTATAGTGATTACAAAAATTCTACTCTTCAGTAAAGGAGAATTTTGACAATTCAAATTAGTAATTTTAGAGTTTCATAGCTGATAGAATTTTGCACCAATAGGAGATGATTCTAAAAAAGAATATAAAGGTTTTGTAAATAATAGTAAATTCTCTATAAAGTTATGCCACCCAGTACAATCCATAATAATCAATGAATGTAAAAAGTTTGTACATAAAATCCCTATCTAGTGCATACTCATTCAATATCCCCAAACTAATTTCTAGCTTGTGGATTTCATTAGTGAGAACCCTTGGATCAGAGAACATTGCACCTAGATCTTAGAATATAATCCAACAATCTAGCATCCAATTTTTATTTGTTTACTTAACTGTAAAACTATGAACCCAAGAATAAGTGTTTCAATCCAAGCTAATTCAGTTGTATAGTGATGCAAATATAAACCCATCTCAATATCTCTACATTTTGGTATCTTGGGTTTTTTTAATAACTACTATCACCGTTATCCTACAGGAACAATTAATATAAAACCATTAAAACATCACATGATAATGAATTCTTATACTTATATAAGGTGTTAAAACAATAGAAAACTCTCCATACAGTAGTGCCACCCAGTGGAAGCCATAGTAATCAATGAATTATACAAGGTTTGTGCATAAAAT
This sequence comes from Epiperipatus broadwayi, assembly GCA_028023455.1. Classification (NCBI taxonomy): domain Eukaryota; kingdom Metazoa; phylum Onychophora; class Udeonychophora; order Euonychophora; family Peripatidae; genus Epiperipatus; species Epiperipatus broadwayi. The sequence goes on along the minus strand of JAQFVV010012448.1, from coordinate 1,920,460 downwards.
CCTGATCTAGTGTTAATCATCCAAAATTTCAGACATGTTTCTAGTTTATGGTTTTAATCAGTGAGAAGCTTTGTATCTGAGAACACTGCATGTAGATCCTAAAATCTAATGCAACTCTTCAGCAGCCACCTTTTGCTTATTTAATTAACTATAAAGCTGTGATATCAAGATAAAAACACAATGATGTTTCTAGTCCAAAGTAATTCATTTGTGTAGTCATATGACCCAAGATAAAAACACAATAATATTTTAATCCAAGCTAATTTATTACTATAGTCATACAGGAGTGGGTTCAGATTGATATGACTATATGGTTGATTTATCTAGGATAGTTATCTAAATAAGTAAAAGGTGGCTGCTGGAGAGTTGCATTAGAATCTAAGATGCAGGTGCAGTGATCTCAGATTCACGGCTCTTCAATGTTAAAAGCCATAAGCTAGATATTAGTCTGAAGATATTGGTGGATTTTATTTTAAATTGTGTACCATTACTATGGTCTGCACTGGGTGCTCTGGTGTGTGGAGAATTTGCTACTGTTTTAACAGATTGTGCAAGCATAAGAAATAATGAGAGTATGTCAAATCTGTAAATATTTATAAAACTTTATAAAATATAAACTTAATTTTATATTTTTATTCTAACTATAATGTAATATATTAATATTATTATTTTAAATGTAGATGCATTCATCTTCTTTTATGGTAACTTTTCTGATTAAAGAACAACTTTCATGATGGTCAGTCCATGGATATTATGCATTATCTGTAATCTGTCTCAGCCTGCAAAACAAGTAACATTATTTCCAATAACATTTAATTACAATTTACTCTTCATATATTAACATATTCATTAAATCTTTCAAGAAGAAAAACTATTGTTTTAAAGATGTCAATGTAATAATATTATCCATCAAATAATTAAAACTTTCTTGCCTGAATTTTCTGAATTTAACCTTGGAAGAACATATGAGCACAGGTATCATTCTACAGAATTAATTTTAATTACCATTAGCATTTCAATGAAATATCAAGAATTTCAAAGATAGGAGATCCAAAATTGAGACTTTATAATACATCCAGTGCCATATTAAAAATAAAAGATTTTTTAAAAAAAAGATTTATAATATTTACTTTACTTTTATTTTATCATTGCTTCCAGTTTTTTTTTATTATTAGGGTACTGATAAAATGAATATTTCTATGACATTAATGAGTAGTTAACTAGACACCACAACTTAGCCAATCACTTTTTCTATGTACTTTCCACTTTTATCAATTGTATTTTTTAATAGAAGTGCTTAAATATAGTCTTTATAGAGCTAAAACTCCTGTACTCATTCCAGTTTCAAAGTGACACATTAATGATTATACTGCCTTGAGCAAAGATCACAATTAAATATTCCCAGTCTAAAAAATCTTTTCTCATTACTGGTTTCTTTATTTTACACACCTGTGCTAAATAAACACCTAATAGATATTTGCAATTAGAATTATTATGTATGCAATTCAGTTCAATTATATGAAGACACAATGATATAAAATGTTGACTAAGCTCTATACTAACAAATACCCGAAGGCAGTAAAAAATACTGAAAACAAGAAACAACTATTTGCATCAGAACCAATACTCAGTTTATTATTAACCAATGTCTTTTTCTGTAAGGCATCAAGAGATAGATACTCTAGGCTGGATACTATTAATTAGATATTCCATTACACAGTATCTATGAAATCCATTTACCATAAGTTGTTTATATACTCAGTGCTGTTATTTATAAATCAAACCACTGATGCATATTATAGAGAGTTCTATGTGAAATTAAGATATTAGATAATATATATAATAAGCAATTTCTGAAATTAATTATGAGAATACAAAGCTCCACTGATTTTAAAAAAACGTTCTTTATGTGCTTTGTCACCCTTAAACATCACTAACCATAAACGAAATGGTTAGAATCTTATTTCACATAAAGAATTTTGAAAGCAAATACATGCAAATTAATAATATAATATAAATTAAAAGTTTATTTTTACACACCGACGTTGAAACACAAATAACAAATTACACATACATAATATGGAAATTGCAGACAACTCATAATTTTGAAAGAAAGAACTAAAAAAAAAAAAGATTTTTTTTTTTAAATAAAAAACCTAAATCTTAACATATATTTGAATAACAATAATAATAATTAAATTAAACTATTTTCTACAATTTTTTTTCCAATCAGTATTGTAAACAAAAAAGTCTGCTAGGCTTGATAGTAAAAGGCTTACTTTTTTACCCCATTTAATTCAATTTAACACCATTATCCAGCAAATAATTTTTTCAAATTTAACAATGCCCTAAACACAGAACAAACAATCGCAAATTATATTTTATAAAGAGTGACAGGAGGACAGAAAAAATAAATGACATTTTCTTTACAGATTTGATTTATAATTATTTTATTTTACATTTTCTTTTACCTATTTGATTTATAATTATTTTATTTTACAAATCACTATTTGAAATATCCTTTACTTTGCATCAGCAATGCTTTTATTATATTATTTCACGTGCGTGTGTGTGTCCTTTTCCTTTTTTTTTTTTTGTCAATTTTCCAATAACGCATTTAAATTTCTAAACGTTTCCTATTAAATAATCTCAAACCAGATGGACAAAGAAAAAAACTACAATGTTATGATAAAGTTTGTTATTATTATTACAATTGTTATTGCTTATAAATAGAAGAAAATTCATATTCTCTGAAACAATAAAACTAAACAAAGAAGAAACATAGTCCTGCAAATAATTGAATTTTTTAAACTTAAAACAAACAAACAAACAAACAAAAGGAAGCACCAAAGAAAACTTAATACAGATATACATTTTAAATTAACATTTGAATATATAAAAGAAAGGGGTATTTATGATAAAACCTACAGCAACATCTAGTTGTTTTTTCCCCTCCTTGTTCAGCTTCCTTCCTGAACTTTCATGTTGTAAGAGCGGTGGCTCATGTGATCTGATCATAACGAAGTTAAATTTCACTTAATTGTTAAGTCAGTAATTAAGTCTTGCCTGCGACATTTTGTTCTGATCATGAATATTTGATATAGGCAGACCTTCAAACATAGAGATTATTATATAATAATGTTTTGTTTTTTTTTTTACTCAAATAAAGAAACGTATAGTTTGAAAATAAAATATAGAATTGAAAATCAATCTCTTGTCCCATTACATGTTATTTTATCATTCCCTTTTGGTTTTCAATTACTTCCTTAAAGGCATCTAGACACCTTTTAATTTGGCAGAAAATTTAACCTTGTGAAATATATATATATATATTGTAATAAATTTTACTATAATAAAATTATTGTACTTTTTTTTAAACATAATTTTAATCTGATTTCTCCTCTTTCTTAAACTAAATCAAATTAAATCACAGGAAGATATAAAGAGATTACAATAATTTATGTAAATAATTTCATATAAAAATGCCTATGAAAATGAGATAAAAAAATTTAATTAAATATTTTACAGTTACCAAATCGAACTCGATTTAAAATATAAATATTTTGTAATTTTATTCAATACAGTATATATAATAAATAGTGAATTGTATTTATTAGCAAGAGTTACAGTCTGGTGTTGATTATGTTTATTAAAATTATGCATATACAAGAGGAATGCTTTGTTATTTTACATTATCTAGTGGCTTATAGTATTTAAGCATATATATATATACTATGTCTACACTAAAAATCTACGTTTTAAAACTTCTAAAAATATAAAAATCTCATTGTATTAAAGTTTGTGTTAGCTCTCTTTGTCTATATTAAGATTTTAGATTAGAGTAAAAGAGGCAAACTATCTTTTCCTAAAAGAAATTGCCTTAATAACAGATTAAAGATTAGGCCATTATTATATAGCATGTATATATAGCAGTGGCAAAATCTTCGGTAGAATTAAAGTAATATTATTTACAAAGTATAAAAAATAGTTTTTAATATTTGTAATAAACAGAACATTAAGATTTGTTTTTTTAATATGTCAAAGCGTCGGCCGGGAAGCGAACCCGGGGACAACTGCTTGTAAGGCGGCCGTGCTAACCACTCAGCCACCAACGCTTGACAACATTAAGATTTATATTGAATTTCTAAAAATTTAAATGTGAGAATAAATAATGTTAAAAGTTTGATAGTCAAAAACTAACTATATTCAAATGTTAATATTTGGTTACAGTAAAAAACAATTTAGTCAATACATTCTTTTTTATTTAATTCTAAACTTACTATTTAAAAAGTAGATGCATGATATTATTTTCAGCAACAGTTATATGGTATTGAAAAACACCATACATGAATAATGCAGCCACATGTATAAATGAGCCTAAAATTATTTACATTTGTATATAACACTTTTCGATAAAAGTATCATTGCTTTCAAGCAAATAAAATTTGGATGATCATACAATTAGATCCTTAAAAGCTCATGCATTATGATATTCAATAATCTTTTTAGTCGGATGAAATCTTCAGCTCTTAAAGTCAGAAAGTAATTTGATAATTTTACTCAAAAAAATTTTAGCCTTCATAATGATTTATTTTGTTAGTTATAATTTATATACAGAAAAGATATCATTTCAAACACAAACAAATTTCCTGCTCTTTCTTGTCATTCTATCTTCATTTTCTTTTAACTTACTTACTTCAGTCACTTAGTTTAGTACAAAGCCCAGTAACCATGAATCTCTCATAATATTAGGCATTTCTAAATCTAATTGCAACAACAATTATAATCACAGCAAATATTTTGTTTCTTTTTTGTTTTGTTTCATTATTTTTATTCTTTGACTTTTTGTCCCTTTTTTTTCCAAAACATATAATGGTGATACTTGTTCATAAATGACTTCTGATAATGATGAACTCATAGTATTATTAATAACACATAAGTAATTAAATGGATAGCTGTGTTGGAGGTTATAATTCATTTAAAGTCCAATAAGTGACATGTTGGGCTTTGAACCAGAAATGGTTAGCCTTTGATTCTATCACTCTAATACAAACTAAATCATGTAGGGGCAAATCAATTAAATTTTTCTAAAGGTGACATTCAAGCACTAGAAAAAAACAGACTGAGTTTCAATCCAAAAATATTATTATAATAGTATGCTAAATTACACCGCAAATGCAAAATTATTAATTTTATTTTCAAAGATTCTTTTTAACCTTGACATAATTATTTTAAATGTATTCTCTCACTAGATCAAAATAATTGTAAATTGAAATTGAGTTTCATCTTTTGAAATATATATATAATAATGGAATATTACATTAGTGGTGATATCAAATATTTAATAATAGTATGCTGATGATGATGGGTCTGCCACTTATTAGTCATTATATGTAATGAATTGGAAAATATATACCAAATGCATTAAGTTTGTTACCAATATATTTAAGTACTAAATTGTAAGACTGAAGGTTAAATGAATGTTTAGAATGTTGCATTACTTCAAAAAACAATATATAGTAGATTGAACAGATTTATTAGAAAATAGATGTAAAAAAATAATTTTAAAGCTTCTAAATTTTTAGCTTAATAAAAAACAAGAATAGTAAAAAAAATTATGTTATATATATTTGTATACAGTTGCATTTTTGGTGTGAGAAAACAATGTTTTTTTTTAATTAATACTCCAAGAAAAGAATTTAATTATTTAAAAAATTGTTTAATTAGGCATATTTATTTATCTAATGTTTGATAAAAAGAAAAAGTGAGGTCACAGGGTATATATATATATATAGGTTTGCTAATGTGCTTTCAGAACATGTTATATTTGCCTGATTAATGAAATTTATTTAAACTTCTTTGAATTAATAATCTTATTCTCTGCATTCAAGTTGCAGTCTTTAGTGGTTATATAAACATATTAGTCCATAGATAATGGTGAGCATCCATCTTTATTATGAAAAGGAGGTTGCTTTTATAACAGATTAAGGTTGTTGATTTTTATTGATATTGTTTAGGTGTGGACTCCTTTCAACCTATTTGTGTAAAGACTATGTTTATTTAAAAAAAAATGAAGTCAGATGGTATAAAAACTAGCATGACTTTCAGTGGCTAGATGTTGTTTGAAATCTACTTTAGAGCTCATATTTGTAAATTTCATGTTATTTTAAAAGAAATTTCAATTCCCAGTACAATTAATCTATTTATGATGAGTCATCAAATATTTTTTCAAAAAAATTATAATAAGCAAAGTCTTAATTCAGAAAAGAAAGTTACACTGCAAACAGAAAAACTTATAAAAGGGCTTTCTATTTTTGTGTCCACAATATACATGTACAGATCAATGAAAAAAAACTTAAGACATATTATTTAAACTTTAAAAGAAGATACATGGGAATATGCTAAGAAACTGTTTCACTATTGATAATGCAGATGTAATTTATTTGAATACCATTATTCTTTAATTATTTAAAAAAGAAAAAATCATAATTTATTAATATTTTTATAAAAATTGACACATTATTGTATGGACTTTTATAATATTTTTGCTCTGATATCATAAATACATAAATATCTACGTTGTTGACTTTTTTGTATTTGTTATTATTATTTTGTATTGAAAAATTATTGTAAATTGGTGATGGTAGCATATAAATGTATAAAGCTAATGATTTGTTTCATAATAGATTCAAAATAGTTATCCGAATTTAACACACAGTTTAATTTATCTTAATAGTTAAGAAAATCTAGATAACAAATTGTTTGTTCTTCTAATTAATATTTATTTTAAAAATTTGGTATAGTTAACAAAGAAACAAATTATCTTTGCATGTGGTCTTCTTTTAAAGATAAGCAATTACGATCCATAAAAATCTAAAAAAAATGAGTTATTTTAAATAAGATGTTGTAATAATAATATTTTAGGTTAAAAATACGATTTTAAAATTTATGTAGATTAACATAAACGAACAATAAATATATCCTTTAATCAAATACAGAGTATGTGAATTTACAGAAATATGAAAAAAATCAGCAAAATGGATTTAAAAACTGGAATAAAAAACTACACATTAATCTGTTTAATTTCAAATAAGAGTAAAATTGTTTTATTACCTCAAAAATGAACTAGTATTGCCTAGTACAAAGATTTAGAACATTGTTTTAATGACTATTTAAATATATGTTAGTGTATTTTGAACTTTATCACATAACAACCATTATTTGCTAATCAAAATGCTTAAGTAGTAATGGTGCTTTTTACAAGAGTTTAGGATCTAAAAACTGACCACCTCTTTGAGATTATCATTAGTTTTAGAGATATTGCTTTTTAACGAATCGAATTCAAACATTATAAATGGAGTTAGAGATATTTAGTTATTTACTAAGATTTACATGGAAGGTATACTGACAGACTACACTTTATTTTGAATATATATATGATAACTGTAAATGTACCTAAATAAATGATTTATCATTCTAAGGATCATTGACATGTAAAATTATATTCTACTTTCATTAAAGGAATGGGTATTTATTTATGGCAATTAATATTTGATCATATTATACTAAAGTTTGTGGTTTATATAATTACATTTATAAATTTTGAACACTATTCAGAGATGTTTGAATGTTATAATTTTTGTGCATTACTTTTCTAGATTTGCTTGTAAAATATAAATAAAATATAGTGTAGAAATAAGAGAAATAAAAACAAATATTACTTATTGTTAATTGTAAATGTTATAGTTTGATAAGTACTTTATTAAAGTTTGATAAGTATTTTATTAATATTAATAAGAATATAATTCAAATTAGAAATTCATTAGATAATTATAAAAGAAAAAGTGAATTATTAATTATTTTATATTAAATATAAGGAAAATATATTGAATAAAAAAGGGATAATTAAAATGTTTCATTGTAAGTTTATACAAAATATCAATTAATAAAATAATATTTTTTGATATTTGAAACATGAAAATAAAATACTCTATGTTCTTTAATTACTAATATCTAAATAAATCATTTTGTTTAGTTAAATGTTAATCATTATTGTAGTTCAGTTTATTATATGAATATTGTCAGGTCATAATAATAATTATGTCTAATTTTAGCCAGGAGTATTTCATGAGATCTTTGATTTGTGTAGGTGTAATAAGGGAAGGATGTTGTATTGATCAATATTAATTAGTGAGTTTATGGAGAGTCATTCTAAAGTTTGAGAAGCTTATTAACAAAGCATTCCTAAATTTTCTTAGTTATAGGAAAAGATCTATCCATGGAATCTTTGTGAGTATATTCACCAGGTGGCACCCAGATAATGATGATGATTATCAATTCAATTCTGGAGGCTAGAGAAAGTATTTTTTATTTTTAATATTATGTTTATATCATGATGAAATTGGATTTTATGTAATATTTACATTATTAGGGAATTCATCTACCATTACTATATTTTTTTCAATAAAAGATTTTTTTTTCTATCTGCATTTCTATAGATATATAAACAAAGGCAAAACTCTCCATACAGTAGTGCCACCCTGTGCCAAACAGAGTAATCAATGGGTTCCAGAAGGCTTGTGCATAAAATCCTTATCTGGTGCCTACTCATAATTGAGTGACTATATAAGCTATTGAGCTTAGATTGAAGATATTAACAATGTTTTCAATTTCATTCTCATGGTTTTGTAGTAAAGTAGAGTTAAAAGGTGGCTGCTGGAGGGTTGCATTAGATCCTAAGATCTAGGTGCAGTGCTCTCAGATCCAAGGCTCCTCACTGATGATGACCACAAGCCAGAAACTAGTCTGGGGATATTGGATGAGTAGGCACTAGATAAGGATTTTATGCACAAGCCTTCTGGCATCCATTGGTTACTCTGTTTGGCACAGGGTGGAACTACTGTATGGAGAGTTTTGCCTTTGTTTACAACAATTATGTGCTAGTATAGAGAAGGTGATCATGTGATTATAGATATGTAAAATAGGCATCACATATAGTTAATATGTATATCAATGAAATCATCAATAAGAAGTTTTTTTATCTATGTTTGTATACATATTTAAAAACAGAGTGCCTATAGCATCCATCAATAAATTTTAATAACCACAAATTTCTCTCATATGTTATATAAACAGACAGCTTTATAAATTTGTCTTGGTTAAGTCAATAGAAATGATAAATGCTGATGGCATTTAATTCAGATTTATTATCTGAACTTCATATTCTGAGAATAATGATAAGACGTATGAGGGTCATAACAAAAAGCACCAATAGCATGCAATTCTGATGATAACTTAAATTTAATTAGGGAATCTGATCAGCTACTGCTTTTTTCTTGACTGTACAAGTTTTTTTAGTTGAACTGATCCTCAACATTTATAGCATATAATAAGGAGTATGCAGATTGATAAGCAAAAACTTAAAGTTAATAACGTTCCATCATGTTTAAACAGTAATAAGATGATAATTGTAATGCAATGATTATTATATAACTTACATTTATTAAAACAAAATATGTTCAAAAGGAATTTCTTAATTAATTTTTTTCCGTAATCTTTTTTAAATTCAAAATTTGTTGAAACAACTTTTATAATGGCATACCCTTTAAAAAAACAATGTTTACATAAAAATAATTATATTGAATAATATATTTGCATAAGAAAGTCACTTTTATTTAATTTTAAATAATTGACTGTAGTTAAAAAATATCAAAAGTATTATTATCTATTTAATTAATATTTAAGTTGCCCTTTATCTAAAATAAAAAGTATTGGGGAAAAATATGTTGAAGTGTAAAAACTTGTGTTATATGAATCTATGGGATTAGTTAATAAAAATTAGGTAGTGCTATGTTTTTCCTATACCAGGTTGATATATGCTTTATTATGCAAATGATAATGTTACATGCATGTTATCAGCCAATATTGATAAGGTATGATAATGACATAGACATTACAGTAATATGATATTTTCATCAAGTGAATACTAAGTTACAACCTTTTGTTAATTATAATACAGTAGTCAACATACAGCAAATCTCCTAAGGCAGATCCATAAAAATCTTTCATTTTTTGCTTTTTCTCTAACATAAACATAGCTAATACATATATATATAAACATAGCTATATCTATTTTTAACATATTAACTATCAAATAGTTTTCAAATAAACTTTCTCTATTTTAAATATGTATTAATTGCCCAAAGTCATAATCAAAGGTTATTTTAGTTATATAAAAAACCTATATAAACTATTTTATCATGTAGCAGCTGGGGAAAAAAGCTTGTTGTAGAGGTTAATAATGATATAACTCACTAATAACAAAGAAATTTAATCTATGAAATAATTTGTTAATCTCCACTACTATTTACTGATAAATAAATAGACAAGTAAATTTATAAATCATTGAAATATAAGTATAATTTTAAAAGGAAAATAAATAATACATAATCCATTTATTTATATAATAATTTCTAAAAAAAAAAAAAAAACTAATTGGTTTATTTTAATGCACAATTTTAAAATGTCCACACAAGTGACAGTATCATAATTATAATGGCTCAGAGAAGCAAAAAACTGAAATAATACTACATAAAGTTCTTCGTTTATTCATTTTTTTTATTCATAAATAAATAAATAGTGTATATACCTTTATTATAAAATATAAATGTCTAAAATATTATTTATTTATTCATTTAAAAATATTTCTGGTTGCAAATTTTTAAAGCTGTATTTATTAATTTATCCATAAATAATTTAATAATGTATGAATAAATATTTATTTTGTAATGTCAAGTTTATTTTGCATTGTTTATGAATCCAGATTTAGTTCCTTAATGCATGGATTTCTTTATTTTTATAACATCATTTGTGGATAATAAATAAATCATTCAGCTTTGATAATATTGGATGTAAAGCTATTTTTATAATTATTCAGTTTCCGATAAACAGACATTTTTTTTATTTATTTAACATGCTCAATATCCATTACTTGCATTCATTGATGATAAATATGTCTATAAGTAATAAAATAATATAGTCAGCACTGATAAAATAACTCATTACAATTCTAAAAGAAATTTCATAATTCACTGCTAGTCAATATTATTAAGATCACAAAACTATTCATTCTTAAAGTTTATTTCTCTATTATACATTTGCCTCTATTAATATGATCAGAACTTTTTTTTTACTTTTTTATGTTATGACACCCTTTTACCATTGTTATTCAAAAATGAAGTGTGTAGTGGAGGTGATGGAAAACATCATCTCCAAACAATACAATCAATAGGCATGAGCAAAAAAATCAGCATCTAAATCCATATAATTAATATGTAATATAAATCACCAAGCATTAATCATTATTAGTCAACAATTATCCTTTGTGGTGAATTTAAAATAGGTATGCTGTATAAAATTATATCATTATCTAGCCAATGCCAAACTTAGGTTATATTGTAAAGGCAATTAATATTCCATATGTTTGTACATATTTAAATGCTAAAATATCTACATCAAAAAATACTGGGGTCATGATATCAATGCTGATTATCAGGTACCATGACTGTACTTGCCATTAACAAAATATTAATAATTTATAAAAATCTATAAAGTGATATTAGTGAATGTTTTTAATTGTATTCAGATATTGGTCTATTGAGTATTGAATGTCTATATACATATAAATACATAATATTAGTATCTGAAACTAGCTTGGATTATGGTTGTGAACAGAGCAAATACTCATATATAAAATTTAATTTGTTTTAACATCAAATAACTTCACTGTAATAAGTTATAAGATTGATTAATATATTTATTAATTATAAATAATAAAAAATGAAATTAAAAATCAGTTAACTACTTTATAACACAATTACATAAATCTGATTTTGACTTACAAATAGATATTATTTTCCATAAATTGACAAATATTAATGTAGGGAGCGTATCAATAGCTCAAACAAGTTCTCTATATTACATATTTGCAAATACAAGCTTATAAAAACAATGTCACGTGATAAGCTTATAAAAACAATGTCACGTGATATATGACTTGCTTTATTGATTATTATAAATTGACAAATAAAACTATATATGAATTTTTAGATTACAAATATACAAACTGTAGATGGTATTAATTTATGTGCACTCAAGTGCAGATCTAATAATACAAATATTCCCATCATTAATAAACTAATAAATATTATTCTATTTTAACATTACATTAACTATAAATGAAACTGGATATGTGTGTGCGTATAAATATGTGCACATTTAATATAAAAATATTACAACGCTTGATAAGCTAATATTTTCTATGTGAACAATACATAATTGATTAACTAGTAAATTTATACATAATATGTGCACACACATAATATAAAAATAATTGTTTTTAATTTTAATTATTTCACCTTACAATTCAAATTATTAGTAGTTACTCTTAAGTAAATAAAAGTTTTTTTTCTAAATTAACAAAAAAACATTTCTCTATTATTATAAGTCCAATTCTTTTAAAACTATTTATCTTTTGTTTTTTTTTTATTACAAGCTTTAAGAAAGATTTCCGTTTTTTCTCTTCTAATTCCAAACAAAATCTTTTATGAATAATAAAATTCTAATAAATTCTCTGGAAACAAACTGATCCCTTATTTTTATTTTCTTCCATATCTGTTTTTTTATTTGGATAATTTATTGAACAGTTGTTTATTCTTAAATCGGTATAACCAATGTTAAATATGCAGGCAAAGTTAATATTTAAAATATGTAATTATCAGTATTTTATTTTCCAACTAATTTCTTCCATTTATGTTTTACACAATCATTGGTGAAACAGATATATATATATATGGACAGTATATAAATATGACTGTTTTTAATTTTATTATGTTTACTTTTTTACACATAGAACAGCATGTATCCTGAAGATTGGTAATTGGCTTCTTATAATCATGTCTGTGATAGAGCAATAGGTTGGACTCTCATTGTTGTGCTCAGCATATACATATATAATAAATGTCAGTTGTCAATGCTGTTCTGCTTCAATAATTTTATGGATTACAGCCAGATAACACATATTGGGTTATAAATTTATATAGAAAGCATCCCTACTTCTATGAAAGTTCAAACTTGAACAACATGAAGACTAACACATAAATTGTCCTCCTCTGTAATTTAATAATTTAAATCAGTTTATCTACAATGGAATTTCAAGTAAGGGGAATGACTGTATTATTTTCCATCTTAATGAATAAAAAATTAGATAATAATTTATTTATATTATCCACTTTTTTAAATAACATCAATTAAAACTAATTAGTTAAAATCTTTACTAATCATTTAACTAGAGACAGATTATAGAATTAATGTACACTATATTTAAAAAAAAAAAACATTTTTTTTTCCAAAAAAAATATGTTCTTTTCTTAGTTCCATTGAAATAATTTGTTTTTGACAAAATCAGAAAAGTCAAAAAATTAAAAAAAAAAAAACTTTCATTCAATAGATTTTTTACTTATATGTGATTTTAAATATTTTACAACACTTTAAAATATCAATATTATTATTTAATCATTATCTTATTACTTTAGACTGAATATTTTAAATAAATATATACAGTAAATTTTATCTGTGTACACATCTACTTTCCCTTTCAAACTTTATATCTAAATATAAGCATACAATCTACATTATATGTTATGAAACAAATTTGTCTCATAATCCTTCTCATGTGAAAAAAAAAGAATAAGAGAAAAAAAAACACACTCCTAACAATTAATATTTTATAAGATGCATGCTTAAATTAAAGTTCACATACAACACAATTTATTCAATTCTTTTTCCTGAGATCTGACTGCCACTTAAGAATCAAAAGAATAAACAGTGATTAATGCTGGCAATGCTTCATTTAATAACATATATTGTTTATATGGATTTAGATGTTTTTTTTTGCTTTATGTTCATTGATTGTAATATTTGGAGATGTTTTTGTCAATCATCTCTACTACACCTTGTTTATACTGTTAAACAGTATTTTCATATCCTTAAACTTAATTTTCCAACTTATTTTTTATTATCAAAATTTAAATGTCAAAATATATTCATTTTTTTATAAGCACCTATATTTCATATATATATACACATACTGTTTTCTTAACTCTAATCTCAATGCGTACTGATATCTTTTTGTTAATGTAAGCTTTCTTGAATACTGCTCTTCTTACTTTAGACTTTTAATAGCATTTTTCTTTATCATACAGTATTCACATTTAATCATTTGTCTGTTGCATAACTTTTTTCCCTAATAAATTTTTATTCTTTAATGAAATTATAAACTATGAGAGAATATCAGTAAAGCACAAATTCTTTCATGAATTTGCTTGACCTATTTTTTCAAATTTTTTTTTGGATTTTGTTTTATTTCCCATTTCTATAATCTATTTCGAAACTAACTTATCAAGACCCTTTAGTCATCTCTGTATTGAATCCTTATCTTTTACTAACATCTTTCATATTTTTGTTGTGATAATTATGTAAATATCATCAGATTTGTTCTCTTCTTTCAATAAATCAAATCTATTTCATTGCATTTATCTCAGTTTTTTTTTTATCAATTTCTCAATCATCTAAATATAGTCTATGTAACCTGGGCTATATGAGGCCTTCTGACACTTTTGTGTGGCTGATAATAGAACTGAACTTGTTCAAAAAAATAAAAGTAAAGTAATTGGGATTATTTATTTAGATCTATGATATGTATCTCAAACTTATTTCTATTAAAAAAATAATATCCCTCTCAACAAACTCCACATAAAATGTATTGTTTATTTGCAGAGTATTCATCATAGATGTGGATTTGTGTCTATCATTATTTCTCTGTTGCATCAAACATTTTTATGTTGTGCAGTCTACACACCCAAGTGAATTCATATTCTGGTGGACATATATACACATACTCTATTCATGGTAAATGTTGACAAAACACATACAGTGGTCATGCAATCCATATTCTAATATATCAGAATCACTGAATTAGATTTTTTTTTCTCATATGTCATAGCATTGGCTGGGACACAAACTCACAACCATCTGCAACCAACTACTTGCTTGCAAGATGGCTGGATGACCTCTCGGCTAACAACACTTTAATTAGATTTATTAAGTGAAAATTTCTTTCAATTTGTAAATATTAAATTTGATTGCTTCATAGCTATAATAATTTTTGATAAGATTTATTATTTTAAATAAAATTTTAATTTTAATACCTGTTCTTACATGTTAATCCAGTGGTCTTCAACCTTTTCACTTCTGCGACCCAGTAAAAATAAGGATAAGATTTCGCAGACTGGCAGAAGTTTACAGATAAATTTTCTTAAAGATGTAACCTGCTTAGCCTTAGATAAGCATAATTGTTATAACTGACCAAAACAGCATACTAGTTATTGGGTATTGTAATGGTGTTGCTTACCTTCACATGTTGAACACTCTTTCTAGAGTTGCACAGTCATACTGCTACAGAAAACAATTACAATAACAATCGTTCTCATTAATGTGCTTGCATTTTACATTTATTATTTCATTATTAAAACATGAGAGAATAAAATGTTATTCACCTGAATTTTGAAAAAGTCAAAAGTTTTGATCTTATTTTATTTTTATTTGGGGGGGGGGGACTGGGTTGAAAAATACTTTGTCATCACTGAGACAAAAGATAGACACCAAAGTTATTTTTTGTTTGTTTCTATTTTTAAAAAAAAGGTAACAGAAATTGGTTTTAAAAATAAAAGTTTTAGTATTTTAGTGATATACAAATAAAGCCAAAAAAAATATCGCCTTATAGGCCAAAAAAAAGTGGGCATATTTTTAAACAAAAAAAAAAGAAAACGAAACTTGAAAAAGTCAAAAGTTTTGATCTTACTTTATTTTGAGGTGGTGAGGGTGTATATACTTTGTAAAAGTTAGAGACCAAACTTATTTTTTGGTTTTTATTTTTAAAAAAAGGTAATAAAAATTGATTTCAAAAATAAAGTTAAATCCAAAAAAAAAATCGTATAGCTAAAAAAAAACACTAAAAATGAAATATTAAAAGAGAGAATAGAAAAAATTTAAGAGATCAAAAAAAGTCACGTTACATTTTATTATTTTAACAATGCTGACAAGTCTGTGATTGGCTATCAAAAGACAACCGAGGGTTTGTATAATAAAAAACTTTGTTCTAACCCCCCCTCCCCAATAAACATCTGTGATGAATAGAACAACAAATTAATTTATATATTGATTGATTAGATTTTGTTTTTGTTCTGTTTCTTTTTTTTTAATCGGGTAAAAATGCGATGAAAAAATAAATAAAAATTGTTTATATTAATTAAAAGTTTAAAATCTTATTATTTTGTTATTACAAACTTTTCCCAGTCTAGCGCACGGACCTCCAGAAAAGTTCTGCAGCCCGGTGCCAGGCCATGGCCTGGTGGTTGAAGACCACTGTGTTAATCTATTAAAATGGCTGAAAAGTAAAATGTTAGATGAAAATTCAGAAATTAATGATTAATGGACAAATAATTACTTATTTATTTTTTTATAAAAGCAATCATATGTATTTGATTTGTTTGTAAATTCATTGCTGACCTTAAATAATGTAATATTAAGTGTAATTACATGTTAAAACATGGTGAAAAATATGAAAAATTGGTGTGTGAACTTAGAAGAGAAAGAATAATAAAATTGATAAAGAACTTAGCAGAACAATAAACCTTTTTAAATGTGCATATGAAGAACAAAAAACTACTACAATAGTAAGTTATGAAATTTGTAATATTTTAATTAAACACGAATTATTATCTGATGGTAAATTAATAAAAGAATGTACTAAAATGGCTATGAACATTATTTATACTGAAAAGAAACTGCTTTTTTTTTTTCAAAAATTTAGTTTATCTATATTTACAGTGGCAAGATATCCTGTGAAATGGCAGAAAACATAGCGTTAAATCTTTATATGACTAATAACTTTGTATTGTATTATATTTGTTTTGAAGAATCAATGGAAATTGAAATGATTATTTATGAAATAGGTAAAACATGGAATGCTATTGAAGAATTACCAGATTTAGTAACTATGAAATAAATTACAATAACTGAAAATCTCTAGTCTGCATTAGAAAAGAAAAAAAACCATTCTACTTTCAATGATCTGTTGCAATACAAGAGATGATATTTCTTTCATTAAAGGAAATTGTTCCAGGTTGAATATGCTTCTGATTAAGAAATTAAATCTTATAGGAAACTAATATATGTCATTGTGTCACTCATACTGAAAATTTTTGCACCAAAAATATTCAATTTTAAAATGTTATGCAGATAGTAAATTAGATCAAAAACTTTTGGTTATTGATAACTTAAGGATTTTTTTTAGCAAACATGAGCACAAAATATGGACATGTAATTTATTTCTCTGACATAAGATATTTAAGTAGAGATAATGTATTAAAAAGATTTTGACTTTTTTTTATCAATAGCAAAGCTTTTCATAGATATATATATAAAAGCAAATGTGTACCACAGTTTAATGGTAATTATTGGGTAAGAAGCAAAACTTTTATAGATATAAAAAAAGCAAATGTGTATCACAATATGATGGTAATTATTGGGTAGGAGATCTTGTGTTTCTGGTAAATATTTCTTTCCAATTACCAGATTATAATTTAAAAATGCAAGGGAAAAAATGTAATGATTCATGAGTTTTTAATATATATTAACTGGTCTTTTTATCCAATCATAGCCCTACATGCAAAGAATTGGAAAAAAAGACATTGAAGTCAATTACAGCCATCTAATAAGATATTTCACTATTTTTTTGATCTGTTAATTCATATATATTTGATTCTGATATTTTAAGTCCAAAAAAAATCTAAAGATATCAGAATTATTGAAAATGTGGGACAATTTACAACTACCATAATATATTTATTCATTATTACTGGATGTTAAATGTGTTTTGTAAGATTATTTCAATAAAAGGTACTTCCGGATTATTCAACCGATGACATATTACACTTACCGATTTCCCTTCTGGTAGACATCATCGATTTTTGCATGACAATGTTGTTATGGCAACCAAGTGACTGGTGTGATCAATCCATCAGAGAGTCTTTTTTTTTTTTTACCCGCAAGATTTAAAATTCGGAGAGAGCTTTGGGAAATTTTTTGATTTGTCTGTCTATTGTGATTTTTCTATCCATGGCGTCACAGTTATTTTTTGAGATCTATAATATTTTTAGTGATTTCTTGCAATATTTCTGTTAATTTTTATAATAATTTTTAGTAATTTTTTGAGATCTATAATTTTTTGTTTGCTGCTTCTACTTTGAGATCTTTAATATTTGCTTTTTGTTTGCTCTAATTTTTTGAGATCTATAATTTTTTGTTTGCTGCTTCTACTTTGGGATCTTTAATATTTGCGTTTATGATGGCTGAAGCTACAACATTATGGAATTTACTGAGTACGGAAGAAGAAGCTATTTGTAAGTAATTGTAATTTTTTTCTAATAATTATAATTTTATAATTAATTATATTATAATTGAATAATCCAAATGCATGTAAAAGTACAATTTTCACATAGATGGCAGTTATTATTAATGATTTATTCATTATACTGTGGATGATAATTTTTAGGCCCCATATTTTACCAACCTATATAGAGAAAAGACGTTATACTTTGATATCTGCAAAATAATTTTCTTTTTTTTTTAATAATTTGCATTATTCTTTCAATTGGTACGTTATAATAATTATTTATGATTTATTTTTCTTTTTTAAAAAATATTTCTATGAAAATAAGCTCTTTGATTTTCTATTCAAATATCTAAAATCTGTGATAATTCTTCAACTTTCATATTCTTGCATGGATTTTTTGATATTTATTCTCACAAGTAATATTTTGAATTCAACTAAATATTACTAACTAAATATTATGTCTATTTAAAAAAATTATAATTATATTTTTTGCAATAAACAATAATGTTGTTTTTGTAGATTTTGAAAATATGAAGCATCGTTTTTATCAATTGAAAATTTTCAAAATCACGTGATGTTTTCTTATCTATAAATGTTTGAATATCTATTATATTTTTTTACAAAATATTTTAGGTTTTAGAAAGTATGTGAATCAAAACTTGATTTATATATATTTATTATAATGTTTTCAATAAATAAAATTAGCATTTCTTTTTCATATATTTTGAGTTACGTGATAGCATATATGAATATATCTGTAAATGTAAAAATGTAGTTTGGGCCCCTTTTTTGAAAAAAAAAACCTACGAAAAGGTTAAGCCAGATTTGCATTAAATCGCTGTTTTTTATTTAGCTGTTTATTTGAAATTTACAAAAAAATAAAAAAAATTTTTTTTTTTGCACACAATTGTAAAAATGTACAGTTTGGGCTCCTTTTTTGAAAAAAAAAAAACTACGAAAAGGTTAAGCCAGATTTGAATTAAATCGCATAAGTTTTTTATTTAGCTGTTTATTTGAAATTTACAAACAAATAAATTTTTTTTTTTTTTTTGCACACATTTTTATTTTGTATGTATATATTTCGTGCATGCACATTTTTTTACATTTTGTATTTTACCTTATTTTGTATGTATATACTATTTTATGCATGTAAATTTTTGATTTTGTATTTTTTTTTATTTTGTATGTACTATTTTCATGCATGTACATTTTTTTTAATTTTTGTATTTTTTTTTTCAGGTGACCTGCATCTTTCCGATTATTCAACCGATGATATATTACCCTGAAGGCATATCAGTCTAATCTTGCGATTTTTACCGTACCGGGTTCACATGATCTCAGGACAAATTTTAGCGATTACATGTGTCTGCAGATCACTTGCAGACGTTATTTTCAAAATCGTAAGATCAGACTGATATGGCTTCAGGGTAAACATCATCAATTGAATAATCTGTAAGAACCCAATAAAATTTTTAGAATGACTAAAATCTTGCTTATATTAGAGACAATTAATATCTACTTATTTCTCAAATTGTAGCAAACACTAACATTAGAAGTTACATTGATTAGTAAAAGTTTTTGGTTTATTATTAGATATTATTTTTATATAAATTTTTTTTTTAAATATACATTACACAATAATTTCAAAAACAAAATATTTGCTTCTGTGCAATTTTTATGCAATAATTTATGCTCTTAAAATAACTTTTTATTTTTCACATACAAATGTATAAGTATTTAATAATAAAATGTTTTTGTGCACTTTTTCTTCAAAGAGGTGTTTTTCCTTAACTTTACTTATAAAAAAATTACAATTCTCAAAATTAACACATTTGCATTTAACTATTCAAAATAGACTTACTACCCCTAGGGAACATTATATCACTTGTTCTTGATAAAAAATCTTACGTACAACTAAAATTTCATAAAATTTGCAATTGCTTTTTTGCTTAAATATTATAAAGGCCTAATCTAAATAATAGTTCATGTTTACCCTTTTTTATACATTTCTTATATCAACTTTTGTTTATTAACTTTTAAGCATTTCCACTTTATATTAGGTATGATACGTATTCGTGTGGCAAAAATAAGCGCTAATTCCTGATATAAATCTTTGTAAAGTTGTTCACCTTTCTCCAATATTTAAATATTTTATTTCGCAGATCAATTCTCATCTACATAATTTCATAATTTACCATCAGATAGCTTTATAATTTGATAAAAGTGAACATGTATAAAGCACAGCATAATTTTCTGTTAAATATATCTTTAACATGTGAAACTAAGGTTTCTTTTCTGACTCAATTAAACTTTTTAAAAAAATATATAATATGCATTTGGATGATTATCCCAACTATCTATTTTTAGAAGCATTTCTAACAAATTTACAAAAAATTATAAGTATTTACAAACTATAGGCTGAAAACTTTTTAAATACAAAATATTCACAGTTTTAAACACTAATAATTACAGTTATTTATAGTTAGTTGGGAATAGTAAATTCGATCATTAGCAATGAGATCAAATGACATTTGAGCATTTTAAAACAGGTTGGTCAAACAGAGATTTCCTCCCTCCCTCTCATTTTTTAAGCTAAATCAGCAACTTCTAATGGTAACCACATCAGTTTTGAAAGTGGGGGTTTCGTTCTTTTAAAAATATCAATTCAGAAACATAATATTTCATTAACTTGATAGATTGCATTAATATTTTTATTTGTATTTTTCTCAAAAAATTTATCTACTTCGTATTAAAAAAGTTTGAAGTATAAAAATTTTCCTAGCCTTTACTAAAAGACTCTTTGCAATAAAATACCTGCTTTCCAGGCAGTCCAGTAATATATAATATACATATACAGAAGTGGGTAGTTATATATATATATATGTATGTACATATACACACAATTATAACAAAATATCAATTTACAAGGTAGAAAATATGAGTCATTTAATGGCAAAAAATTATATTGGATAAGAATATTGACAAATTTTTATTATCCAAAGCCATTCAACAAAAAAAAAAGTCCCTATGTATCTAGATTCATAGTCTAATGTAAATTTTGATCAATATATAAAAATATTATTGGAAAAGAACATATTTCTTTTTTCTCAGTAATAATTAAATAGTTTAAGTGTTTCAATTACATATCTAGCTTTAATGCACAACTTATTAAAATAATCCAAGTAAATTTAAAATTTTTTAATGTTAAGTAATTGAGTAAAATTTATTAAATAAAAGAAAAAAAATCAATACATTTTATCCATTTAAAAAAAAAAAAATTTGATTTTAAATGGTATATCCAATTTAAAAGCAAAATATATAGTATGCCTATAAGATGGTCACACACATACAATTATTAATATATTCATGTGCAGCTGCTATTCTATAAAATTTATTATAAATAAAATATAATGATTATGTTTTATAATAACTATAATAACGAATTTTATATTACATTGATTATCACATATGTCTCTCATATACATGATACAGAGTTTGAATCCAGGTCAGAAAATCTAGAATTTTTCTTTCAAGTCACAAGCAAGCTTCAGATTGTTTTTGTATATTTGACCTGTGCCCAACTTAATTTGTGATGTGGTAGTTAATAAATTGAAATTTGCCAAGAATTAACAAGAATAAACTTTAATATTTTTTTAGAATTTTAAAAAATAATGAAGGCCTATTTTTGCGATTTATGCACCAACCATTAAATTGATTATGTAATAAAAACAGTTAGTTTAGAAGTTTCATATGTTATTAATAATAATTATAATTGAATAATTCCACTTCATAATGCAGTAATTTATGGTCAATTATTCTTTTTATAATCAAATATTGTAAACCATACAATGCAATAATTATATTGTGTAGAGTCTGATTGTAACAATTAACAATTTCAAAACTATTGTCAGAATTTTTTGTATAATTCTGCGGATATGATCTAATGTAATTTGTTTGGGGATGCCACAAATAGATCCTATATTAAAACAACTAAAGTTAAATTTATGGCTGAATATCAATTTTTGCATTAAATTAATATAGTTATTTTATCAGTGGTATTATAATATATGTCTTCATTCCTTACATAAATAAAATTAATAAGAAGTAAAGTTATTATGCTTTTTTTCATGGTAATACTGAAGTAGTATCTGAGGCAAAATTCAAACAGTTGCTATGTTGTCAAAAATCTTATGTTGCTATTATTTATGCAACAAGTAATGTCTTTATATTCTGAAATAATATATATTTGAATTGATTTAATAATGCTTATTTGTGGATAAATTTCAGATGGAATAAAATCATGAAAAGCAAAAAGTCATTATAATTTGGATAATATGTAAATTAGAAACAATAATGCATAGTCTTATATATAGAGAGAGATTTTTTTGTGTAAGAAAAAATAAATTCTTTAATAAATATACAAGTAAAATTTTTATACAAAATGATGTAATTAATTGTGTGTATAACAATCAATTAAAGACAAATTCGAATTCTAGTATGAGTTTTTTAATTAAGTATTATGTTGTACTGAATACTCATTGGAAAAATTTAAAATAATCACTAAAGTATAATTATTTTGATAAAAATTATGACAAACATATTTATAATAAACTTTATTTTGTATCACTATTATCTTCAGTTATTTATCAAAGACCACATCTTGCATACTGTGACAATTAATGAATAAAAATGTTTAAGTGTCTATAGAAAGCAAAATAAAAAGATATTTCTATAGAAATATGAAGTTCCAGAGTTCATTGTTTCATTTTAATAGTTCTTATATGTATATAAGTCAATAATATTTGCTGTTATTGCAATAATCTTCAACTGTTCTACATTACTTTACAATTGCATTATTTTCTGATGAAGATTACATCAATTTATCTAATGATATCTTCCTAATTGCATCAATGAAAATTTATATAAATACTAATGGCAAGCATCACATGACTAATGAATTGTATATTGATCTATGAACACAATTTCTTCCAAACTCAGTTGAGTTGGTGGTGAAATATTGCTTTTAAGTATCTCTGACTTTTAAATGTGCTTTAGGAACATTGAATTTTTCTATGATTGTTTTATCATTTTTTCTCATGTCTTTTACAATTTATAAGTGATTGATCCTCAACTTCAAAAAAATGTTACATTCTGACTGCCGCTTTACACCTACTGATTTGCATATTAACCTAACTATGTGAAAAAATATCTATATCAAACAATGTATATAACCATTACTAAACAAGCTAATGTAAGAACATATAGAGAACATATAGAGTATATAAAAATAAACAGGAAGATTTGTCTTTTTAACACAATATCTTTAACATCAAAATAAAAATCATACCAATATATATAATCTTAACCATTAGAAACTAGTCAACACTTAGACAATCCCAATACATATAACAATCAAAAATTTCAAACTGTTGTCAAGGCAACATCCTTTTAGCAATAGAGATAGAATTCCTTCCACCTCTGTTAATGGTCTCATATATTTATATAGACACTAAAAATTGTAACTTGACCATAGAGTTTGAAATTATTGACACAGAGAAGTTTAAATAAACCTCCTTAATCAGGTAAATATAACCTGTTCTGAATGCTGACTAATAAATAGTCAATTATCACATTACAAATAGCAATTATAATTTTCAAATTGCACCCAAAGTATTACTTAAATAATAAATGTGATAATGCTCAAAGCTAAATGGGTTTATAAGTAACCATTAGAAACCAGTCAACACTTAGACAATCCCAATATAGATAACAATCAAGAATTTCAAACTGTTGTCTAGGCAACCTCCATAAAATCATTAAAAAATATTAGAAATCCATGCTAATTTGCTGAGGTGCTATTAAATCTGATGAAACTATTTAAGAAAGTAAATAATAATTAGAGAATAAAATCTGCTTAAACAAACAATTTTTAAAAATCACTAATAAAAAAGACAAACGCATTAATGGAGAAGTGTAGACAAAACAAAAAGTTACAGTAGAATAAATCAGTGGTCTTCAACCTTTTCACCCCTGCGGCCTGGTAAAAATAAGGATAAGATTTCGCAGACCAGCAGAAGTTTACAGATAAATTTTCTTAAAGATGTAACCTGCTTAGCCTTAAATAAGCATACTTGTTGTAACTGACCAAAACAGCACACTAGTTAATGTGTATAGTAATAGTGTTGCTTACCTTCACATGTTGAACACTCTTTGTCAAGTTGCGCAGTCATACTGCTACAGAAAACATACAATAACAATCGTTCTCATTAATGTGCTTGCATTTTACGTTTATTGTTTCATTATTAAAATATGCAAGAATAAAATGTTATTCATCTGAATGTTGAAAAATTCAAAAGTTTTGATCTTATTTTTTTTTTGGGGGGGGGAGTTGAAAAATACTTTGTCATCAACTGAGACAAAAGATAGACACCAAAGTTATTTTTTGTTTGTTTTTATTTTTAAAAAAAGGTAACAGAAATTGGTTTTAAAAATAAAAGTTTTAGTATTTTAGCAGTATACAAATAAAGCCAAAAAAAATATTGCCTTATAGGCCAAAAAAAAGTGGTCATACTTTTAAACAAAAAAAAAAAGAAAACAAAGCTTGAAAAAGTCAAAAGTTTTGATCTTACTTTATTTTTGGGGTGGTAAGGATATATTGAGAAATACATTGTAAATGTTAGAGATAGAACTTATTTTTGGGTTTTTATTTTTAAAAAAAGGTAATAAAAATTGATTTTCAAAATCAAACTTAAAGCCAAAAAAAAACACTAAAAATGAAATATTAAAAGAGAGTAGAAAAAATTTAAAAGATCAAAAAAAAACTCATGTTACATTTTATTGTTTTAACAATGCTGACAAGCAGCCATGATTGGCTATCAAAAGACAAACGGAATTTGTATATTAAAAAACTCCCCCCCC
The DNA here is from genome assembly GCA_028023455.1 of Epiperipatus broadwayi. Taxonomy (NCBI): domain Eukaryota; kingdom Metazoa; phylum Onychophora; class Udeonychophora; order Euonychophora; family Peripatidae; genus Epiperipatus; species Epiperipatus broadwayi. Next base: position 1,895,028 of record JAQFVV010012448.1, on the reverse strand, counting down.
CCATAAACATCTGTGATAAATAGAAAAACAAATTAATTTATGTATGATTGATTAGATTTTGTTTTTGTTCTGTTTTTTTTTAATCTGGAAAAAATGCGATGAAATAAAAATTGTTCATATTAATTAAAAGTTTAAAATCATATTATTTTGTTATTAGAAACTTTCTTACCAGTTTAGCTGCAGACCAGCAAAAAACTTCTGTGGCCTGGTACCGGTCTGCAGCCCAGTGGTTGAAGACCACTGGAATAAATCATTGCAGAATTTAATATATATCTGGCATGCCAAAGACATTTCAAATTCATTTTCATATGAGTGTTATGACATGAAAATGGCCATGTCAGTAGTATTAAATTGGAAAAATAAACATTTACATGTTATTAGCCATTCATAGGACAGTCATGCTATGGATATAACTGAACCATGAATGATTGGAAGCATATCTTATGATCAATGAACATATCACTTACACTTTTCTAACATTGGGAAAGGCTATTACCCAAAGAAACTTATAAATCACACTGTTGTCTTTTATATGTAAAGATGTAAGAGTCATAATTTAGGGATAAGAAATTATATTATACTATGTATTCATTATTCTGCTCACATGTATTTTAGGAACCAGTTTCACTATAGTGCAATCATCTTGAAAATGATAATTTTTTAATATATATATACACACAGACATATATATAAAATCAAATATTAATTTGAGAAGCATGAAAATAGTAATAAATATCGTTCATTGCTCAATCATCAAATTTAAATATTTATATTGTGAAAGTTATTTATAAAAAGCAAAAAAAGGCAAGATTCCCCAGTGATATTTCTCTATGAATAATGGTCTAATATTTCTCTCAATAGAGTTCACACATTGTAAATCCATTGTATATAGAATTCAAGCAGCTCTTGTCACAAATAGTGGCCCAACATTATAATAATAAATCTTATAAATGTTTTCATTATCTTGATGAAGCTCTGCCTAATATCTTCCAAATTTGGCATAAAGCACCTAAATGTATACATGTGGAAAATAAATGTACTACATATAAACACACAAGCACACTCAATTTTATATTTTTGCAAAGAAAATATGAGAATATGATATTTAAAATACAGAATATTTCTTTCTTTTTTTTTATTGTGTTGTTTTGTATTCATATAAAAGTAACTGGCAAAGTGAGTGTGTGGGATGAGAATTGTGATTTTGATTATACAGTATATTTAAAAAGAATTTTTTTTAAAAAAAATTTCCCCTTCAGTTTAGATATCATCTTTCATTCATACAGGGTGGTAACAGCTATTATCATATACATTGAAAGAATAATTACATTTTGAAACGAAAAAAAAAGTCTGAAAGTACGCAAAAAATCTAATATGTTAACCCTTCCTCTATTCAATATTTTTTTTTTATTCTGTAAAATTTAAAAGTTGTTCCAAAATGATTGAATACAACTATCATAATAAATATATAACTATATTTTGTTTGTAAAATGTAAATAAAAAAATATTTTAATTTAAATGTATCGTGGTTATGGCTGACCTGAAATGTAATAAAACCCCAGTACTCGATCATCATCGGAAATAGTTATGTCTTATAACATCAAAACAGAAACAAGTAAAAATAATGCAAAAATAAAATTACAAAAAAAATATAGTTAATTATCTTATAAAAATTTTAAACAAAAAAAAAAGGTCACTCGGAAATGGACTAATACCAGAAGTTAATAGAAAATAATATAAATTGTTCCCATTGTTTATTTTATTCTCTTCAATTAAGAAAATATTTTTTAAATAAATACTGGAAGTATTTTTAGAAAGAAAAACACATAGATAACAATAAAACAAAGTTATCTATCTACAGTTTTAATTAATATTTTGTTTAGTATTCTTCAAGAAAAACTGATTTAAAAAACATGATGTTCCTAACAATGTTAAATGAGTTAACTTTGATTGTAAGAAATGATGTAAAATCCAGATAGGAACAGAAAACTGATATAGTTGCCAATGACAATATTAATAAATAATAAATTGAAATAATAATATAATAATTTAGAGTGATAATAACTGTTTTATACATATGTAACAATTAATTATATTTACACTTTAAAATAATAGTTTTAAAGTTTTTGATAATATTTAGGTTTTTAGAATATTTTCAATGGACTGCCGGTTTGTTATTTTTCATAAATGTGCTTCCAAGAATTTTTGTTGAATCTTAAGTTCTACTTAATAGGCTAGTTGAGTTTTACAGTGTTACTTTATACAATTTGACCATCATGATCATGATCTATGGATCTTGATAAATTTTTAACAAAACATATTAATTCAGAAATTATAAATTAAAGATTTGTGTAATAGCAAATGGTAAAATATTTCTAAATAAATATGATTCGCTTGCAGTTTTTTTTTTTTTTAGTTTAGCAAAAAGATAGATAGTTATAGACGACCTGATAAAAGTTAGCTATTTTCTGGTGTGATTTAGGGTGAAAATTTTCCAATTCATAACAGATACCATGAGAGGAGAGAATAGGATAATCTTTTTTAGTGTGACAAACTAGTTTATTAATATTGTTTTTAATTAAATATAGAACTCCCCTACCTTAAAATACTAATTATTTTTCTTAAAAATTAATATCTAAATAAATATTTAAATTTGATTTACTATTTTATACTTATTGAGAACACAGCAGTTTTCTTGATTTCCAATCTTCTATTGTTTAGTATGGTAATTTGATATTCATGCTTAAGGTCACACATGCTAGATTAAAATTCCTAGACTGACTAATTTAGGTGTGCTGATGATAAAGGTAGTACCAATTCTTTTTTGGTAATTGATTAAAATGTTTTTTTTTAATTCCTGTGATATTCACCTGGGTATGTTGATAACATTGTTCCCCAGATATAAACAAGGACTTAGATGAAAACTTGCTGATATTTAGTTTTTAACCACTTGATTTATTAAATAATACCTTGACAACATCTTGATTCCAGCATAAAAATCACTTCATGCTACTCAATCACCTGTTAAAGAAAGTGAGGTCACAATATGAGCAAATATTTTTAATAGCTTTGAAAAAGTAAAATTCTCTATTTGATTTAAGGTAGATCAGAGGTATACAAATGTGGTCAATTTCTCAACATTTTAAATATAAATTTAAAAATATCCATGTGACAAAATTATAATCAGTCTTTAGTAAAGAAGAATATAATAAAGCAAATGTGCAGATATGTTAGATTATTCAATATATATATATATATATTTCAATAATATTTTGTATGGTTATGCATAATAAATAGTTGGTGCATTCCTATAATAAAAACATTTAGCATGATTTGATATGTTTCTGATTATCATAAAAAATTATAAATTAAAGGTTTTACTCTATCTCTGAATGTCTAGAATGAAAAAGCTCTAAAGTTTATTTCCTAGTGACAAAGAAAAATTATTACATGAATTCCATGTATACTACAAATGTGATTTATTGTGAGTTTATTCCAACCTTTTTATAAGATAATCTGTAAATAATTCAAAAGCCCAACTGTTTTTTTATCCATTTTAATAATTTTTTTTTATTGATTTTCTACTTCATGAATTTTGTTAGATTTTTTTGTGGGATAAGAACGACTTACATCACTTTGATTAATACCATTGATTCTCTGATCCTCTTTATTTCACCCCCTCCCTTAATTATTTAATTGAAATATGCATACAGAGGACTGGATAATTAGCAAGCAATAAGCGTTATCCTACTGAGTAACAAAAAGAATAATTCATTTGAAATGCTATTGCAGTAATAAATTGGATAGCTAATATAATTAGTAATTAATATTTTTTAAATTTAAACAAGGCAAAACTCTCCATACAGTAGTGCCACCTTCTGCCAATCAGAGTAATCAATGGATGCCAGAAGGCTTGTGAATAAAATTTCTATCTAGTGCCTACTCATCCATTGATTACTCTGGTTGGCACAGGGTGGCACTACTGTATGGAAAGTTTTGCCTTGTTATAATAACAATTATGTGCTAGTATAAGAGATAGTGATCATGTGATTTTTTAAATTTCTAATCATTAGCCATTTTATTAGATATGACTAACTAGTGGATTAATACCTCAATAGTTTTAATTCCTACTCATCCTTTCTTAAATAATTCAAAAAAGTAAGCATGGATTCAAACAATATTTGATGTTTACATTAATTTTAATTACAATTGAGAATTGAAATAGTAATACTTTGTTTTAAAATGATCAAATGCACAATTCACTTTCATTTTTGACTTCTTTAACAAATGCTTTGATGTTCCAATATCTTCTCATAGTCATTCTTGCAATCCAGGTATTCTTTTTTGGCTGGTGTGAATAAAAATAATTTGAGAACTATGTGAACAACATTGAATATTTAATTTTTTTGGGAATTAAGAGTCTTTTAATTGCAATAAACTTTGGGTAGGGAAAGTGCTATTGTAATAAATAATTATAATATTTATTTAAAAATTTAAAAATGTTAAGAATTTTTTTTCTTTGTTTTTTAAAGGTAAAATATATATCCATCATGTAAGTAAATATAGTGAATATTTAATATCATTTTATGAAAAAACTAACTTTAGTATAAAAATCATAACAATAATTCACAAGATAAATCCCAATATATTGATTTTAACAATTTTCTAAACAAGTCTTTCTCTTATAATCTATTGTGAAATACTTATTATGGTTTGTGCGTTGAAGTGGAGTTAATATTTCCAAAAACTGATATATATATATATTCAATACTCATATTTCATTAACATTTGTTTGTTTAAAAACTTATTAAAATTATTAGAATTAAAATAATGAGTATTATACATAATGTATATATATATATATATATATATATATAATATATATATATTGTACCAGTATAAAATTGGGAGCATTGAGAAGACCACCATTATATACTCATATTAAAGTACCAATCTACCATGGAATGAAAATTAAATAAAACCCAAAAAACACTCTCTGCTATGTCTTATGAATTGAGGTGTATAAAATTATAATGGTGTACAATGTCCAAAGACAGAGTCTCTCGAATATTAAATCAAGTACTCAAAGTCTATAATGATAAAAAAAAATACTGAAGGAAAAAAAACTATTTATATGACCTGGCTTCAAATCCCCAATTTACACTAATAGAATCGAAATTAAAATAAATAATAAAGAATACTAGATTTTATCAATGCCCATAAATTATAAGATAAGGACTCAAGATAATATCAACTAATTAACATAAATGTATGATGAATATGAGTATAGGCTAAAATTGGCAATGCTGTATCAGAAAATTATTCTAATAAAATAGATAGTAATGGTTTAGCAGAGTTTTGTTTTAAATAAATAAGATAATCTAAAATTCATATGAATATAATATTAAAAATTTATTAACAAATTTACAAGTGATATTTTATTTTAAGCTGCTGAATGTTAAGTTTATGTTATATTTAGAAGTAGTAAAATACTAAACTCAATAACTAAGAGAATTTTAGTTATAAAATTCATCAATAGCTTTAACACCAGTGTACACTCATAAGATATTAAATTAATTCTCAAACATCAGTACAATAATAATGTTTATATCATGCATTAGGTTTTTTTTTTTATATGTCATAGAATCGTCTGGGAGGCAAACCTGCAACAACCACCTGGAACCAACTGCTTGCTTGCAAGGTGGCTGCACTGACCTCTCCTCTAACAATGCTTGACTATCATAGATTAGTTGGAGCTTGTTTATCCATGTTTATTTTTAAAATATAGATTCTCATTGTTATACTTTCTAGTTATTAAAATAAATGAAATTCAACATTCGAATTTAATAATAATAAAATGATAGTTTATTTACAATAGATAATAATAAAACAAATAAAATTAAGGATATATTATATGGACTAAAATTTAACATGCTACATCGCATTGTGTACATTCATCCTAATAAGTGATGCAGGACAAAACACTCCAAAATCAAATGAAAATATTCATTCTATGAATTAATTTTTAACAAAACAAATATGAAATTAGAAAACAAATCATAACTTGTTATAGCTTATCCACCAGAAAGATATTAAGTTAACCTAAACAAGTTATCAGACAAAAATCTATTTAACTATTACTTATAAACTTTAGAAGACTATTGCAATTTTCCTTGAATTTAGTATACATCTAAACATTCTCTCATATACTAAACATACATTAGTATGACCTTTTCAAAAATATAAATGCAATGACAAACCTTAAATAAAATCAAATGGTCTGTAATCAATGATGAATGCACACTATCGATAGGTTCTATTGCACTTACATTTATTTCACCAAATTCAAAATATAATCCATCAAAATCCAGTAATTAGAATGCAACATTTAAAGAGCATAATGTTTGAAATTTATTCCATTGAATTGATGATTAATAATTTCCAATAAAGTATTGAAGTACACTAATCCTTTTAATAATTATTATTACATCACAGTGTATCCTTCTGGTTTCAATTTTTTAAGTTATTATATATATATATATATATATATATATATATATATATATATATATATATATATATATATATATATATATATATATATATATATATATATATATATATATAGCATGATTATAAACCAATATTAATTTCCATGGTTAGTTTATCTAATGTTCCAGCTATTATAATTTTTATTTTGAAATAAATATCACTTTATCCATTAATGTACCAAATAATGCATAGGCACTACATGGTGTAAACACACATATAAATTTGTAGTAAACACTTAAACATTTTATAATTTAAATCAGTCCACTAGATGGCATTAAACACATTATAACACAATATATTAGATCAAAACTTTTAGCATTCTTTCAAAAAAATAATGTTTCATTTTAGCAAGTTATTATTATTTAAATCCTTAGTAAATCATCAATTTTATTCTTTAGCAATAATATCCATTTTTATAAGATATATATGCATATAAATATCCAGATCAAATTTAAGTAAATATGGTAAATTCCTTTCTTAAAAACTTTCCAACGCTATCACAAAATGAAGAAATATTCTCATGTTTTTTAAAAAGAAGTCTCAAAGATTTACATTTTTTGCCCTGGTAATAAACATCAAACTTTTCTGTCTAGTTATCCATAATGTTATCAACAATATACATTTCTAAATCTATGGACATATCCCTTCTTTTTAAAAAAAAAATGTAATGCTTAAAGCATTATACTTTAAACTGTTAAATAAACATCCTAAGTATAAAACAGCAAGTAAGAGAAGACCCTCAACTTGAAGCCACAAGCTTATATATATTCTTTATTTGTTGAGATAGCTTTATGAGATAATTAGTTCAAACATTGTTATGAATATATTCAAGCTTATTCCTTTAGCCTTATTGTGTAATCATTCAGGTTACCTAAACACATGTCAGTGTTTCTGATATGTTCTTTTAGAATTTTAATTTTTATAAGAAAAAAAAAAGTTTTTCAAATTTAAAATCTTATACAATAACCTTGTATTCACAATCACCATATATGCATATATATATTTACACACATAAAAATATAATCATCATTCATCTATTTATACCCTATTAAATATAAAACAAGCAATGTTAATTTACAAAAATATCTTTAAACTTAAATATTTTAATTTTAATCAGTGACTTTTAAAACAGGACACTGAACTTCATTGCATCTTAAAACGTAACAAAAAAACAAACTGTAAACTTACTTAAAATAAAAAACAAGTCACAAATTATTTTGTATATTGATGTATTTTATAATAACTTAAACTGAGACATAATAAAATAATATTAGTCAAGATAACACCCTTATTAAAAAAAATTTCTTTTGTTTCTATATTAATTTAAGTGATCTTTAAAATGAAATGTCAAAATAAATTGTGTAAGATTTTTAAAATAAAAGGAAAGATCAAACTGAAAATATTACTTTGCATACTGATGTGTTTATAATGACTTAAAATTAGACATAATGAAATAAAAATAGAGAAACTATCAATTTACGATTTTAATAATTAACAACTTCATAAGCAATAAATGAATGGCTCAAATTTTTTTTATATAAACATATCAAATGCATACCAGGATGATACAATATATATAAAATTCTTTGATTTTGAAAAGGTTCATATATTAATATTGAAACATTTAGGAGATAAATAAATTAAAATAATGTTAATTCAGAATAATAATAAAAAGTTATATAATCACAACATATTTATTTTATTATATATTGATAAAGTATTTGTTTACAAAGTTGTTTAGAGGAGGAAAGCACACACATAAAATGAGAAAACATTAAAAAAAAAAATTTTGGGAGGGGGGATTTTTAAATAATGACATTACCTTAAATGATATAGATTTAATAATTCAAATAATATGGGTCTACTTTAGTTCTCATTCTAGATTGACGATATATTTAAAAAAAAAAACATCAGCTTGGCATTGGTAATAATAAGCTATATACTTTTAATTAAGATTTATGAGCTATCTTTTACTATTTAGAATTAAATGAAAATTACATACTTTAGTATAATTAGTGATGTTTTTGTTATTCAATTTTGAGAAAATTATTTTTTAATATCACAATTTTGCATTTTTTTTTGGCAATTTTTTGAAAATATTTTTGACTGCAGTTTTTTTAATTTAAAAAATTAATAACAAAGCAGGATCTTAAGCCCAACATATTTATATGAAATATAATAGGCTATTCCCATCACAGATCATAATAAAATTTATGATTGTCTAGATAATATTAATGTTTTTGAGATAAGCACCTTAGCCATTTTCGATAAATATAATTAAAGATTATTTTTATTTTTTATGTCAAAAATAAATCCATGTCTAATATATGTGTCAAAATTACTGAGATATAATAATGATCAAATAGTCCAAAAATGTTTTGAAGGTGTATATAATAGATTGGTAGAAACCTGTTTTCATTGGTGTCCAAAATCTCTGATATTATTTAATTAAGTTCATTACTCTCCGAGTAGGTTGCAAAACAAATCTAAATGCAGGATATCTTCTAACTGAAAGAATTTTAGATAAATATTCCAGTGTAAAATAAATTTAAAATAAACTTTAATAAAGAATTGATATATGTGAGTATATATATTGTAACAGTCAGAAAACGTGTGACTCGTTTAACATAGTGCAGAATTCGACTACCACACAGAATGGCAGCACCATCAAGGTAGCGAAGCCACCCATAGTACTGAGTTCAAACATAGTTTATCGGTTCCACAATACAATCTACGAAACAACGCATCTGATGCGACATTAGTAAACATTTCTTTAGGCATGGTGGTCAGGATTTGCAAGAGATTCATGATTTTATTCCGAGTTAGCCAATAATAACACTAATATTAATTAAACACATATTTACAAATCGAGGAAACATAATGAATGGGTATCGAATAAATAAAATGTAATTGCAGACGTATAGTTTGAAATTATTTATTGAAACATTTTAATAATAAAATTATTTATTAATAATATTTGCTAAGATTTAAAGTTTCAATAGCGGGATTTTTCGATACTATTATATTAAAAAAATACATTTATTTATTTAGACATATTTTATATTTAATACCTCAGTAACGGTATTTCCGATACTGTAATGTTTACAAAAAGAAAAACATTTATTTGATGACGTAATCTAGCTACCTAAAATTATTGAGCAAGTATTTCTAATGCATGCCTTTAGGTATTTATACCTTTGCAATGCAAGAGTCTAAAGTAAGATTTATAAAAGTAGCAGCGGACATATATTTATTTAATTAAAATATTCTTTAATAACTAAGGGCTAACATTTATTTGAGAGTGAGTTATGTCACCAATGCAGGGATGGAGTGATACATAGAATAATAAAGTTAATTAAAAAAACACATGGTACGTTTTAGAAAGGCGATATGGAATGGCAGTATATTGAAACTGCAAAGCCGTGAATGAGTTTATAAGAATGACGGGCTGGCATTTGCCATCGGCCCAAAGAAGTAAGGTGTCACATAAGCATAACCAGGGACAAGCGGTTCATGCCACGATTTGTCTGCTGGCTGCATGTCAGTCATCAAGTCCTACGGGACATTCATTTGTCAGCTTGTGTAGGATGACTGGGGTTAATTTCAACCCTATAGAATCCGAAATATTCATGGCTTGTAATGGGTCATCGCATCACTAAAACGTAACACATGTATAATGTATAGACGATTCTGGTAAGATTTAAATATATTTTCTAACTCGGCCCTACATTATCAACATTTAATAAAGAATGTTGGCGACTCTCAAAGAAATGCAATTTCATGGAATTATTAATTAAAATTTAATAAATATAAAACATATATAAACTGGGTGATTATTACAACTAATACGCCAGCCATTTGCTAAGTAGTAGACCCCTGCATTACAATAAATGAAGCATTGAATGTGTGTCGATTTATATGCAAATATTAAGTTATTTATGAAAGTAAATATTAATGAAAATTTGACACGCATCCACAGTTTCAAGTGATCATAGATTTGTACTTAGAAAATTATGAGCATGCGATAATTATATGATAAAATGTAGATTTTAGAAATACGTACCCAAGAAAGATAGAGTGAGGTAAGCTAGATTATTAGAAAATTTACACAATAAATTAATTATTAAATTTTAGTTTTACAAATGATAATTTTACATTTTATAAGTTATATAAGTAGTATGAAGACTGAGTTATAGCATATTAGTAGAGTACTCTAGAGAATTTGGACACAGGTACCTGTTTTATGAGAAGTTTTCTGATTCCATTGGTCAGTAGCAAATTGTTCATGATTAGCAGTTCTTTCCTGTGTTTGGGTTGTTCATTTAATTTAACAGCAGCAGCTTTCTTATTATTTTAGGCAACAGATCTTTGTGGTTGAATTTATGGAGGGCAATGGAAGGTTTGGCATCTGATAGGCCATCTCCTGGGCAGAGAATAGTCTGGGTGCTTTTACTCGGTCATATCGTGGCAGGAACAATTTATTTAATATTTTGGAGACTCTCAACTGATCGAGAGCAGAGTTAAAGTTCAAGTGAGTTTTTAGCAAGTCTAAGATGGCCTCTTTTCTTAGATCTTAATCTTTCACATTTTTGTCAGTGTATTTTTAGATTCCATTTAATCTGCCCTGAGGATAATCAATGCATTTTTGTTAATTCTAATTTAGAGACAGCTGCCTTTCTATTGTTTAACATTTACATTTTACATTTTATTTTTACAATTAGATTTTAGGGAATTTTTCTTTTTAATTAATCCATTATCTCTCACCGACCGATGCTTTCAAATTTTCAAAGACAAAAGGGAACATACGATTATTTTTACTTTTAATTAAATATTACATTAGATTTCTAAAATTATTATTAAATGAAATTTAAACAAAGCAATATATAACGGATTTTACAATTCAAAATAAATAGTTAAAATTATATATTTTTATATAACTAAAAGAAATCTAAATTATATTATTGATCTTTATTTATTGCCTTAAATTTGAGATTGAAATGTGTGCGTGTTTATGTTGAATTCTACATATATCTATACATTTTTAGTATTGCTACACACACAATTCGATACCAAAAAGTTTAAATTTGGGTAGGATAGAGCGGTGAGTGAGAGATGATAGAAAAAAAGGTGAAACTTAAGATTCGAATATGAATCTTACTGTTTCAATATATGAATGACTTTTTTCCTCTGTTGCAATGTTATACAGTAAATGATTAATATTGAAGCTCTTGTCATATATATATATATATAACTTATTTTGGATATATAACACATTTTAATGTTTCCACTAGAGACTGGAATCAAATAGTAAATACAAGCACTAAAAATTATTGTTCATTATGATTTATTAAGAATGATGCAATTATTTTTTTAAAAATGTCAACATTTTGACACAACTTAAGATTTGTCATAAATAAAAAATAAAGTATTAAAAAGTATATTATGTTTTATTATCATGGATCAACAACTTAGTAACATATAAAAAGAAAAAAAAACTTGTTTTATAACAAAAGCCATGAATTTTTGATGGTAAAAAAGAATACATTATTAAAAACATTTATATATCTAATTTACAATGAAATAATCATATAATTAGTTATTTAGGAGATCATGTGATATTCAAGCACCCAATATGCAAGTTGAAAATAAAATTTTTACTCTACTATTCTAACTGATATATGTTTATATATATATAACTTGTGGCTTTTTTATCATATTTAAAAACTATAAATTAGTACTAATATTTCACATATTTCATTTTTGAACTTCTAAATCATAATTTTAAATCATAAATTCCATGTTTATAACCATAAATTGTGCATGTGAGATTTTTAAATATAAAAATATAACTCAAAATTTAAAAAAAAATCACATTAAATAATTCTCACAATAAAATAAAATCACTGAAGCTATTGATAATTTAATTTTTATACGAAAGCTATATGACATAATGGTCTAGACAATGATATCCTTGGATAACCACAAAAAGAACGTGGATTATTTTGGATAGTTAAAAAAATAGACTATGCTAGTGATTTACTATTGACAGATAAATTGGGTATTTATTAGCTAGAGACCATGTCTTTAATTATTTCAAAGTCAGGGAATACTTTTAGTTATATATTTTTTTTCAGAATACAAAATCAGTACTATATACATAGACACAATGATATGATCATAAAATTAATATTAGTAATGGGTGTGAATATAATATACTTTTTACTAAAAATTATAGATTACAATTTAAAGAAATATTAATTAAAAAAATGAGTATTACATTTTTCAAAATTGTAACTAAATTTACCCATTTGTAACTTTATGATAGTAAATTATTTATACTATAATAAAATTTAATTGATGGTCAAAATATAAAAATTATAATCATTAAAATTACTTATTAGTAGAAAAAAAAAGATATTTCATATGATTTAACATATAAGAGATCTGAGTTTAAATATAGTGAAATTTAATCAGTTATTTTTCAAGAAGATGAAAATCAAAAATGATTTATATATAGAAAAACCATTAAAAGTTATAAATAAGAACAATTTAATGATTGTTATTCACTGAAATACTTATCTCAATTGTCAGCTATTTTGCATGATTTAGCATAGTGGTCAAATAATGAATTCAAGAGCTAAACATCTCCAGATTATAACTCAGTTCTATCACTTCTGGTGTTTGAATGTCACATGACTTTTCAAGTGGCAAATCTTTTAATTAATAATTTTTATTAGTCATTCATTAGACTAGAAATTGTCCACTTAATAATATTTCCGCAGTGCAAATTTCACTTTATCACTCTCATACAAGGCAAAGGCTACTTTCTATCCACTTTTAATACCTTGTGGAGGGGTGTAATCATACATATATGACTAAAGATGATCCCCAAGATGCACCTTACATGCTTAACCAACAGGTATCAGTTATCCCAAATCATAATCTCTTACACAAATCTTTATCATTATTCAATATATAGAAAGAGGCAATTACCACAGATTAATTGATAAGTGGGATAACTGATAATTCATCATTTACTTCTTTTATATATTTTTAATTCTGTTACAATTGGCATCCTAATTGGGATCTTGTATATTTTAATTCTGTAATAATATATATAATTTTCTTTTCTTTAGCATACCATTAGACTATAAAATTTATCAGAAATTTGAGATAGAAAGAGAAACTGAATTGAACATATAGTATGAAGAAAGAATAGTTTAATGAAAAATGTTTTGGAGAAATGGTGAATGGAAACAAAAAGGACATTAAAGATTGACCTTAGCTATGTATGATATAAAAGATGGTGAGAGATATGTAAAATTGAAGGTCTGAGGCAATGAATAGAACAGAATCGATAAATGGAGAATTCTAATGTGTGATTGCTCTTTGGATCTATCTCTAAGATAGAGCATTATTGATTGATATATTTAGTTAAATCTTTACTTCCTATTAATATCTATGCAATTGTCATCTTATAACATTCAGCTCCAAGAAGAAAAGAAAGGATAATAAGATACATTAAAGATGAGTTTTGTAATGACTACACAAACCAATCCATGAATCACAAATACATCTATTTGGAAACACATTAACCTATTATTTTATTTATTCAATAATTTGTGATGTTATCTTTTAACTTCTGCAGTAAACATTTTTCTAAAAGTCTTTGTCATGTTGTACAAAATATCAGTTTGGTTTGTTGTACAGTATAACAGTTTTAAAATATATGCATCTAAAAAACAACCAAATGATTATAAATAATAATATATTTTTAAATAAGAATTAAAAATCACACATTCATTAATAATCTGCTGTGCTAAACTTATTTATCCTTGATTAAAAAACAACAACAAGCAGATAAATTAGATTGACACAAAATATTAACTATTTTATTTTGAAAAAAGATATTTTAAATTATTCCTATAGTACGATTATCTCATTTGAAGTTACGGATGTTTCATTTTGTTTTTGAAAATTAAAGATTAATATATCTAACAGAATTTAACTTTATGATTTAGCCAACTTTTTAGCTAATAGAAAATTAGTATACTGTTCAGATAATATACCATGTGTCTTTTTATAATGATTACATGGAGAATAAAGCTCTTCACTAAATCCTGAATGCTTTAAAAAGTTGTAATCGCTGATTAGTTATAGCATTTCTAATTGTCGCCCGATATCCTATTAGAACTAAATATTAAAAAATAAAGAGATGGATCTATGACAGCTTAAAACGATAATGAAATGAATATGTGTAATCATGCATTATCCTCTCCGAGGCATATAAATTTAAATCGTATTAGGTATCTTTTAATCTTTTTAATGGTGAATATGAAAGTATATATCTTCCTCACGCGCAAAAAAATTAATAAATACATTTCATAAAACAAAATGGATTTTCATTTAGTAATCATATATACACACACGGGTGTGTCATTTGCATCATAAAATGATTTTATCAAAAAAGGGTAATAAATCTTTTAATTAAACTGTTTTAACATAATTTATAGTCGAGAATAATAGAAAGAAAACAAATTACAATATTTTTATTTTTTTAACTAGACAATATAAGAACTTGATTAAAATTTTCTGTTGCAAATGCAAGGTATTGCTACACTATAAACTAAATGGTTATCCTATATAGCGGAGTTGAATGGTAGCATAACAGAATCTTAAGCTCAACGTCCATGGATCGTGACCTAGCTCTATTGTTTTCGGTACTTAAATTTCTTATGAGTTCCCAAGCAGTACACTATTGTGTTATTTACATTTCGCAGCTAAATGCATATTTATTCTTTTAAATTACTATATTATATACTAATAAGTTATATTTATTCTTTTAAGTAATATTTTATATTAAAATCTATTAATACATTGTGCAGGCTTAACACCTGCATTTATATATGTAAAATGCAGGATTCGAACTCAGACTTTCACACATTAAATGAAAGAGTATTTAATAAAAAGCACTTGAATTTAAATATTTTAAACAAATAAAAAATCTTCATAGAAATAAATCTTAACGTAAAATTGAATAAATTCTTATAAACTGAAAGTGTATGTGCAGTATATTGAACAGAAACACTAAAGTAGCAATAATCATGTAGTTTAGTTATTGCTTGGGAAGTTGATGACATTTGAGCAACACCATATGAATTGAACATAACAGTTCTACTTAAGTCAATATTCCCTTTTAGTTCTTGAAATTGTTATAGTATTAGTGCACTAAATTATATATCCAGCAACAAAAACAGAAATGCTGACCAAAATATTTTAGTTACACTGAGAAAATTGTCTTGATATTTGAAATCATCTATTTTATTTCTACTGAGGGTATTATATTCCTGCAGTGGAATTTTCATTACACCACTCATGTAAAGTAGAGACTGGTTTCTAACCACTTTTAACATCTTGTGGAAGGATGTAATCATAAATATATGACAACAGAATGTGAAAAATATCTATAATCATCAAGATGAATATTTCATTCTAAACCAGCATTCATCAGTTGGCCCAGACAACAATGTTTTACACATATCTTTATCATTGTTATCGATAGCAAATTACTACAGTTTATTTGATAAGTATCAAATGTTCTGCTCTCACAACTTTAGCACAACACTCTGAATGAAAGTATATTAATAATTTTCATTAGTCATTCACTGGATTAGAGATTATCCAATAATGAATAATATATATTATTTATTATTGGATATTATTCATTATTGGATACTCTCTATTCTAATGAATGATTAATAAAAATAATTAATATACTTTCATTAAGAACTTTGTGCCAAAGTTGTGAGGGCAGCATATTTATACTATATATTGAACCATGATAAAGACATGTGTAAGAGACTGTAGTCTGGGCCAACTGATGAGTGTTGGTTCTGCATAAAATGTGCATCTTAGGAATAATAGAGGTTTTTGACATGTTTTTGGTCTAATGTTTATGATTACATCTTTCCAGAAGGTGTTAAAAATGGACCCCTACCTTATATGAATGGCATAATGAAAATTATACTACAGAAATATTATTATTATTGGATAATCTCTAGTCTAATGAATTATTAATAAAAATTATTTAAAAAATAATAAATTTTGAAAAAAAAAAGAAAAAAATTCAGCAATTGAAATTCAAACTAAATATACTAGAAACTTATATATTAAAGACTTCTTATAAATCAGTAAAAAACTGTTTTATGAAAAAAATTATAAGTACAAAGATTCTTAAAAACTATAAATTAAATTGTAAAGATAATGCTAATGTAAATCCTATAATTTAATGCTGTACTTAAAAAGTCAACTAAGATTAAACAAAATTTTAAAGATTTTAAAAACTTGCCAATGCTATTCTCTGGAGAAACAAATCAAGAATATATTAATCTAACTACTATTAAAAAGTCAATCATTAATAGAAACACTGAATTCTCTGATATAAGTAGTTTATCGATATATAAATACTATTTTTTTTTAAGTTTTGATAAACCAGTGCTAAAATCTTTGTTATGTGAAATAACATGTAGAATGTTTAAGTGAAACTTATTAACATCTTCGATTAAATTTGAAATTATTGAGTACATTAAATTTCAGAAATAACTAATTCGTTTTACAACAATGCTCAGAGAATATTTTAAAAGATTTTATTTACTTAAGTTTACATAAACTGTAAAAAGTAAATAGAAAAACCTTCATTTTGTGTGCTGTCATACTAATTATATTATATTAAAAAGAAAAATATTCTTATTCAATTCCATTATATTA
This sequence comes from Epiperipatus broadwayi, assembly GCA_028023455.1. Classification (NCBI taxonomy): domain Eukaryota; kingdom Metazoa; phylum Onychophora; class Udeonychophora; order Euonychophora; family Peripatidae; genus Epiperipatus; species Epiperipatus broadwayi. The sequence goes on along the minus strand of JAQFVV010012448.1, from coordinate 1,877,709 downwards.
TTTACAAAAAAGTTACACACACTTTTCTGAATTTTAGTGCCAAAAATTTTTAGCAAAAAATAGCAGGTTCTCAAAAGTTATCACATTGGCAAAGAAAATAATACCAATCATCTTCCCAGTATTCAAACAAGTATATTGAAAATGTTTTGAAGGCAAGATATAAAAATAGCTGATAAAATTCTGCACAATTAATTAGTACCAGAATTTTATCATGACAATTTATATAGTTGACAGCCTAATGTTTTGCCACTCAAAAGACCAAAGCATTCAAATTGTTAAAAGTATTCTAAATTTGACAAAATGATTTACTTTTTTAGGACAAAGTCTTCTAAAGATTTGCATAAGAATGTTACAGTTTTTTATAAGAACTTCTCAGATAAGAATGACTACTATATTAGTTAATCAACTATTTAATATTAAAAAAAACAATCATTTTATAAGAAATAAATATGAATAAATTTCTTTTTTTAGCACAAATATATGAAAGTAGTGAATTTTCTTTATCTAATAAAGTTTATTCACCTGAGTCATATCAAGGTAGTGAAAACAGGAATATCTAATGTTAATCTGACCTTTCTTTAAAAATATGTTTTTTTATTCTTACCCATAATCTGACATGTTTACAAGTCATTGAGTGGGTAAACATAGAAATAAAGAAAAAAAAATTATTAAAAACATAATCTATTCTATCTATGGCAAATCTTTTCACTTTAGCTTTAAATTTTTGATGATAAAAGCCTTCTTTGCCATTACTTTTTTAAAAGCTGCTAATGCCAATGATATTTTAAGCCAAAATGTGTTCAATAAGAATAAGAAAAGATGTATATAATTTTTTAATGTTTGTTCATATTATGTCATATTAGAAATAACTTCATCCAATAATTCTTTGCCATTACTTTTCTAAAAGTTGCTAATGCCAATGGTATTTTAAGCCAAAATGTGTTCAATAAGAATAAGAAAAGATGTATATAATTTTTTTAATGTTTGTTCATATTATGTCATATTAGAAATAACTTCATCCAATAATCTTCCCCTACTTATTTTGTTATTCAATAACAAATATTGCAAGAATAAATGCATAATATGTTAGCGTTATGAACAATCTAAAGAACAAAAAATTGGATATAATAAAATTCTATGAGAAAGATGGATCATATATGGAGGGAAAATTGATAAAGATGTACAATTATTAATTTTGAAGGTAATATATATATAAATATAATAGTATATATATGTGCTCTGCGCACAGTTAATGAAACTATTAATAAATTGTCAAAATTTTTACTGCCAAGCGCTTTCGGGACAGTCTACAGTCCCATATTCATGGTGAGTTATTCTGTTAATAACTGTAAAACTATGCAATCAACAGAAGAGAGGCCTGCTATTCCCTATCTCATAAATGGTCCATGTAACATCTGCATATAAATTTGCATAAAATTTGCATAGTTTTACAGTTATTAACAGAATAACTCGCCATGAATATGGGACTGCTCCCAAAAGCACTTGGCAGTAAAAATTTTGACAATTTATTAATAGCTTCATTAACTGTGCGCAGAGCACATATATATATATTAATTTATTTAAGCGTTAATGAAGTAAAATCTTAACTATAAATATAATAGTGTAATTATTGTTTTAGGTCACAAAAACAAAAAAGTATAAGCAATTCTCCAGTTAAATGATAAATTGTTGGAATAAGATTAAAGGCATTTGTAAAAATTATGGTTATTATGCAAGTATGCATGCCAATCATAAACTGTGGTGTTAACAAAATAAAGAATATGTAAAAGAAATTGCCAAATGCATTGAAAAGAAGTATAAAATGATTTATACAATTTTTTTATTCAATAACTTTTTTCAATTTCAATAATAATTGGAGGTTTTAATACTAGTATGAATTGGATGGGATGGGGAGGGGGGGCTTGAATTTGTGTAGGAAAGAATAAAACAGAAATAATATATGCATAATTTAAAAACTGCAAAAATATTTATAACTAGAAAGCATCAAGTGATAAAAATAGATTTTAAAATATTGTGTTTGATTTAAAATAAAATTAAAAAAAAAACATTGTGAAAGCATGCGCTTATCTTGAGCTAATAAAAAACCAGACCCAATTTAGTGATATAAAATCGAGTTCATTAAATAGAAAAATTAATAAAATTACTGGCAAAAAAGTAGGATATTGATAACTTAAAGAGATAAATTAGAGAAAAAAATTCACTTATTGAATTTTTAAAAAGGCATAAATAATATTGGACTAATTGATAAAATAAATTCAAATAGAAGATGAAATTTATTCAAAGAAAAGAAAAAGTTCATTGACATAAAAATAATTATTTATAAAAGAACTAATAAGAAAACAGATCGAGAAATTAAGAAGAAAAATTAAAAAAAATGAAATTTGTAAAAAAATAAAAATATGTAAAAAAATGTACCAGTAAATTAAGATGAAGAGCAGAACAATCTAGGAGAAAATAGCTTAAAGAATATATATATATAAAATGATAGATTTGATTTAATTAATTGTAGAATAAAATAGTCTGGATAGAAAACAGGATCCAAATTTTGAAGTCATGATTAAGAATACTATTGGTAAATTATTTATAAGGAATGCAAATTATTAAAAAGATTAAAAAATATTTAAATGATTTATATGATAAAAATACTGTCTTGATTTATACTAAATGAAAAAAGATGTGCAGATAAGCATAAATCAGATTATGCAATAATGAAGAAAAATGTTGAAAATGCTTTAACCGATGTAAAAAATACAATGGATGAAACTTCATTTGCATTATTATGGTTATGTAGACAATTTTATTCCTTAGAAGAGCAATCAGTAGGTTTCTTTTCAACAATTGTGTTCAATTCAATATAATGTTATTTTTTTAAAACAATTAAGTTAATCTTCCATGATGTTAAATTGTTATTGTGGATCTTGAATAATTGAACTAGAACGTTATGGTAGTGGATTTAAACTCTTCAATGTTTATTTCAATAAAAATAAATAAAATATAAAGAAAAAATTTCAAATTGGTATTTATTGTATTTTATTAATGGGTTCCAATGATAAGGTAAACTTGGGGGAAAAGAATAAAAAAAGAATTACTTTGTAGCAATTTTTTTTCCTCTAAAAGGTACATATTTAATAGAAAGAAATTTTTTTGTTGTAACAACTTTGCAGTTAGCAGATAAATGGATATACAGATCTAGTAAAGTAGTTTTTTTAATAAATAACTAAACTAGATTAATTAAAAACCTAAAATGGTACTTACATATTAGATCTGATATGCCTTTTCATATCCCTGTCATTCTGCTGATAAATTTCTAACCTTATGATCCTATCAAATAAACCCTGTGATCTCATCAAATAATGTCTACATGGGAACTTTTGACAAACTTATGTGATACATTTATAATTACAACATTTTCATCATTTTCTGCTTATTATACATGTCATTTATTGTCCAGATTTTATTGGGACAAGTGCTCTAAAATATGTTAATTTTTTTTAATTTTCTTACGCTCTTAAGTGTGTTATTATACATGTACCTTTTTTGGATTTTGTATTATACATGTTGTATTTTTGATCTTAAGTGAGGGTAAATATATATATATCATTTTGATTTACTTTCCATGTTGTGATTCTTGCAACATACTTTTTTTTTTTTGTTACAGCAGATACACATGTCTTTTGGAATTTCATATTATACATGTAGTATTTTTTATTTTAAGTGAGTGAATACATGTAGTTTTTATTTTGATTTGCTTTTCATTTTGTGATTAATATGACATACGTTTTTCATTTTTTGATACAGCAGAAAATGATCAAAATTTGGGATTTACATGCTACTGAGGCAAATGCAGTCCACTATTTTCAGCATAAAGAGATCCTGCTATCTGAAAAAATGTTCCCCAATGGCATGGCTGTTTATATACAAACTTAGGACAAACAGTGGCATTGTAATATTCAAGATTATAATAGTAAAGCAGGACTTCATAAGGGAACATAGTTGGAGGGTTCTGAATTACATTTCTGATGGTGCTATGTTTTTTTACAACTGGAATCAAAAATTAACATCAGTAGAATGGGGAAAATCATAGTTGCACATGGCAGACAAAACAGTAATAGACTGAAATAGCTATATGTGAAAAGTTTGTGCATTTGTGATGTTATTCCAAAAAAAACATAAAATCAGATACCCTAACAAAGTCATTGAAATAGACAAAAGCTTTTTCAGTAAAAGAGAAAATCAAGAAGGATGAATACTTCCAGAAAAGTGGATGGTTGGAACTTGTGCAAGGAGACCAACAACTATTTCATTTGGCAATTGATGATAGAACAGTGATAATTCTAATGGAAATGATCAAACAAAATGTGTAAGAAGGCTCAACAATTTATTCAGACTGTTGGAAAGCAAATAAAAATGAGGAACTACAATCTACTGGCTATGAATATTTTCATGTCAATCATAAATACAACTTTAGTATAGAAACTAGTATTCACACTCAGAACATTGAAAGACTGGAGTTTAGTGAGATGGCATAGTAAACAACACCGAGAAGGTCAGCACCTAGATTCTTATTTTGCCAAATTTATGTGACAGAGACTGCACAAAGAAGATGATGCTTTCCTTTGCATTCTGGATGACATTAAAAAAATCAAACCATCACATTAATTTTAATTAGTAATTTTATTTTACATTTTGATAAAAGTTTACTAATTCCACTTTTTTAAACAAAATACATTTAGTTAGACACATTTCTCACTCAAGAATCTGCATAGACATTATATTGCATAAACATGTTTGGTTTAAGTCTCCATTTTGTAATATTTGATCAATACATAAGAAGGATGCACTTAAAATGAAGTATTAATGTTCAGGGAATTTATGCAGACACACATGATTGTTTTATTATGACAATTCCTGTTATATATACATGTAAGAATGTTTTATTTTAAGTGAGTGAATAGATGCAATAGTATTCTTTTTGATTTTACTTAGGAAGTATTTATTTTTTGTTAATTTTGCTTTAGAGACCATTTTGTAATTTCATGCCAGAGTTAATATATGTAGCATTTTTTTTTAATTTTAAGTAAAATTTGGGAATTGCTGCCTGTGTTTGTAATGGCAGAATGCCATATCTTAGGGAGGGGGAAATGGTTGCAATGGCATAATGTTATTTTAAAAACTTGCAACTACCTGTTTTTATTTAGTATCATAATTTGTTATTATTTTTGTGTAAAACATTATACTTTTTATATTATTAAAAATGTACTACTTTTCAGGTTTATGAATTACTCTGGTATGAGTAGTGTTATGCATTAGACCTGCTATGTCTTTTCACATACTATAAGTCTGCTATTAACTTTCTAAACCTTATGAAAATGTCATGAAATAACATACATAGGATTTATTTATCATTTAAGTTTGTCAGATATTCTGTTATACACATTATTTTTATGATATCACATGATTAGAAAGTATCAGTGGACTAATATATATATATATGAAAAGATGTAGCATGTTTAATGCATGCATTAATAAGGTTTGTGTTAAGCTCATCACATGTTAGAAGTTACAGGCTATAAAATAAGATGTTCTTCATTGTTCTTTCTTTTTGCCTGGAGTTGAGCTGGAGTAAAGAAAGTAAATTTACCATTAAAAAAGAATCAACAACTGCTGTAAATTACTTTTGAGCACCAGCTCACTTGCAGTATACAGAGATGGAAAATGATAATTTTTATAAAAGAAGAGCTAACATGAATGTCTAACCAACTTTTATAAGTACTTGCCATATCTGTTTACCAGAGATGACTACCAATTATTTAGAACATTTTTGCTTGCTAAATGTGTGATATATAAGTAGCCTGCTGAGAGGAAAGAAAAAAGAAATTCATGTAAAAAAACCTCATAGCCAATGCTTTCTAAAAGACCAGAATAGCAAATCAATAGAGAATTATTATAGTACATGTATGTATAGTGGGAAAGACAGTATCTAAGCCAGAAGTCCCTGTAGTAAAAGCATAAATCTCCAACTACTATCTATGGAAGTGAACTTTAAAACTAGAATTATGACAAGACTGCAAAGTGACCTTGGATATATGTGTGCACATATATTTGTATGCATATTTACATATCAACATATTTACATATCTACAATTCTAAAGGTAAGAAAATGTATATAATATAAACTATGAACTTAAGTGATTTTTAGACCAGAGGTGTGATTTTGCTAATTTTGTTTATTGCATTAATTGTCTGTGTTATTATTTTTTCATTTTATTATTTTTTATTGGTTTATATTTATTTTTTCATCACTATTACTCATATTTGTTCAAAAAGAAAATGTTCTGCATTTCTAAAAGTGAAAGAGTAATATTTGATATATATTTGTAACTATTATTCTTAAATTATTAATTTTAGTATAATCTTTATCCTCTTATTTTTAACAGCCTGTCAAAATATTCCTAACATATTATAGGTGTGTAAATGTGTAATTTATATATAACTGATTATCTAATAGAAAAATTAAATGCTAGTGTTTATGGATAAATACCAGTCTTGAAATTGAGAGAAGTAATAAGAGTTAAGTTATCATGTGTTTCTGGAATGCTATAGGAATAAAAATATGACTGGAACTCATTAATTACAAATATCTCTTTACTGTGTGATCCATTGGCTAACTACTGATACAGTTGAATTGTGCTTAGTAAAATTGTTAGTTATAAAAGAGATTATTAGTCTAATAAATTGTATCTTTAGTCAAATAACTAAGTAGTGTAGGTGTGGAGCAGGTAACAACTAAATATCCATAAGCCAATGGCTATTGATTATGATGGAAATACCTTATGCTAATGGTTAGTCAATTATTCAATAAATGATCAGTAAAATATATATAAATAAAAAAAATTTGAGTAGAGTATTAGTTTTGTGTGTAGAGAAATTATTCCATCCACTACAAAAATAATCCTGCTTAAAGTTTTTAAATTCTTCAATAATATTTTCATCCATTAAAATAAAAAATTATTTTACTGTATTATGTTGCCAATACTTTGATAAAATCACAATCAATTTTGTCAAGGCTGAGACTATAATGGAAAACTTTTTATGTCTCAAGTAATAATGAGATTGGGCATAAATTAGAGATCATTCATTCATATGTATATTTGATAGTTGTCCAGGCAGAATATGAAGTGGATAAACAAAATTATTTGTATTTTCTTTGGTTCAACTTATAATATTTATTTTGCCCTTAATGCTCCAAAATTGGGTTTACTTCTGTGATTATTATGGCTTCACATTCTACATGGACTGTAATTAACTAAGATATTATTTAGAGTTTGTGAACAAGAATGTTTTCGACTACATTCATTTTCCAGTGCTATTAGATCATAATTGTCTTTTATAAAACGGATTATATTACCTCTGTAATATAAAAAATAAAAATTTACTTAGTGATACTTATTAATAAAAATTAAAAAAAGGTAACTAATTCATCAATATCATGATAAAAAATCTCAGACTATTTATTTCCATTGAAAATCAACTTACTAAATGGAGCATAGTTTACCATTGTATTCCACATAAAATATTTCCATTACAATATATACATAATTGATTTCCATTAGATATATGCATAATTGAATACAATGCTCTCCTAACATTACATATAATTTTCTATCACTGATTAATTAAATGCTTCTACTAGCATACTAGATGTATATAAGCATATTACATCTTGAAAAAATTAATTCCAGATGTAAATACAGTTAATTTTAATATATATATATATATAGCTTAATTTCAATCTATATGGAAGAATTCACCTATTACAAATATATAATATTTTACTTGGAGTATTAAAATGAGTATTAAAAAAACTCTTCCTAGGTCAGAATTAAGCTGTATTTAAACTCGACAGTATTTATATCTAGAATGTATTACATTTTGCTCTTATTTACAAGCTTGCTAGATATACTACCTTTTATACCTCTGGATATGCCAATTGAATAAGTCAAATATTTAAATAAATACAGGAATATTGACAGTATTTGGTTAGTTAGTCAATAAACTAAAATTCACTTATACCCATTATATATATATATATATGTGTGTGTGTGTGTTTATATAAATACTCTGAGTCAAGAAATAATTTTTCAAAATGATAACTATATTCATTTGAAAGTGACACTTTAAAAAGAAAAATACACAACTAATTACTAAATAGGGAAAAAATCAAGATAAAAATTCAAAGATAGTTTTTCATTATGTTCACTTTTTAGCATAGTTTAGGAAAATAGTAGAATGATGATGAATTCAAGAGCTAAAGATAGATTCCTGTACTGCAGCAAGACTTTATATATTCCTTATACTGCACAAATATCACATAACCTCCCAATTAATAAACAATTCTATTATATATATTGCTTTTTATGCACAACAAAAATTAGTTTACTATTTAATATTTTAGATTTTTTATAAATCATTGATAAGATAAAGCTTTTTCTGGGAAGGATAAGAATAATTTGTCTTTTGTTTTTTACGTAACAATACAGTGCTTGATTCACTCTTTAAATATTATAATGTCTTTAGGCTTTATAATAAGATGTCATTTTAATGAATGAGTTGATCCTTATTATTAGAAATATAAGTATAGTGTATATACAAGTGGTTATATCTTAAGGCAACTTGAGCTGAATAGAAAAGCAAATGTATATTTATTTATTACTTTTTGTTAGATCAAAACAATTGTTTCCTTTTTGATTTATATATAAAAAAATCGTATATGTACCCATGATATTTTACAAAAGAATAATAGAAAAGTATTAAAAGTTTTTTATTTATTTAATCTATTCAATTGAAGTTATTAAAAGAATTGAACTTACAGTTAAAAAATATACAATAAGTAGAGATGCGAAATATTGATTTTAATAAAAAGAAAAACATTTATTTTAGTTTTTGTACTTTTTATATTGATAAAAAGCTTAAAATTATGATAGGAAAAGATCTAGGTTTTAGATATAATTAAAACTTTTATTTTATCCCATATTCTTGAAACATATGAATAAAAACATCTGAAAAAAATAAATGACTCTTGCAATGCATTTCATGTTAAACTAGCACTTTTCCATTGGTCTAGGTCAGTGGTGGCGAACCTTTTTACGTGTGCATGTCAAAAATTTCCCAAAAAATATTTATTGAATGATAGGCATCCCATGCAGCTATTAAATCAAACTATAAACAACTTAATTATTGCAGTTTTTAAAAGTTTATAAAACAAAATAATAATAACAATAATAATTATACAAATGTCCTAAAGAAGTTAAATACAATTGAACGATATTTATTTAGAAGAGTGAAAGTTGAATAAAATGTAATAGTAAAATAATTTAATAGTAATTAAAACAAAATTTTGGAAATAAACATATAAAATCAATATAAATAGATATTATTTAATGAGATTTTTGCAGGATGTCAAATGTTTTATATCTGGTTTATATTTTGTCACTTTTAATGTACATGCTGAACTAACTTCATCTGGCATTTTATTTCTCGAATTATATTTAATTAAATTCATTTCTGAAAACAGTGATTCACATGCATATGTAGAGGCAAAAATTGATAATATAGTGGTCGCTATTTTTTTAAAACAATTCCATATATTCTCCAACTAGTTTCCCACATTTGGCAATTGCATTTGAAATAAAACAACTAGCAACAGTTATATTTGAATGATTTTTGATAAATTTTATTATAGATGTTGATTGAATATTTTATATTTTTAAATGCTTGTGCAATATATTCTTTTTGTTCATCTTTACTTTTTTCACATGATGTTCTCAATACAACTGTTCCAGAACATAAAACACATATGGTCTTGGTGCCTTTGTTAATCATTCCATACTCATCGGTTCACCAATTTTGAGATTCTCTACTGCTTAACAATTTTTGTTTTTTATTTTCACTAGCCATATTAATATAATGGTAAAAAAGTTATTTAAAAGATAATTTAAATGAGCTTTAATAATTTTATAAATGAAAGATTTATTATATATTAAAATATATTATTATCCTTACATTTCAGTTTTACAGCAAAACTTCAAGCAAAAAAAAAGTAATTTGCTGGCATTGATTATGCATTTTTTTCCTTTGTTTGTGATTTTGATTACATTAAAAAAATGATTGGTGTCAACACATTTAGATTAAAAAAGATTAGGACAGAAACTATTTTATTACTTTTACTTTAGATTTGAAAAAATTTACTTCAAAGAATTATGGAATAAATTGTTTTTCCCTTCATCAATAAAAATTATAATTATACATATGTGATTTTTTGCATGCGTTAGTGAAACTGTAATTATAGTATAATGTTTAATATGCCTGCTTAGCACTTTCAAGATTTAGTATTCTAATCTCATACTCATAGGTTTACAAATGAAGACTATTATAATTTATTGTACACATATGCAAATGAGCTTGAATTTTTAATTAGTTAGTCCATTGTTTGGAGAGAGTAAAGCATGCCTCTCTTCTATTAATGGTACTGAGATCATTTGCTATGTAAAAAGCTTCATTGACTTTTCTTTTGGCATCACTCTTCTCTGTGCAAATTATTTGGGCAGAACTGGTTTTGAATACATGGCCTGTAGCTGCTTGGTGGTCCCAGAAGATTGGCATTTCTTCATTTTTATTTTTAACTCTGTTGTATGCATATATGTGTTGGTAAATTGTTGTGTTGATGTTAGTCCGAGTCTCACCATAGTAAGATGCCTGGCAGCCTAATTGAGGACATGCTATTTTATGACCACATGTGGGGCTTGATCTTTTTCTATTTTATTTTTGGAATTATTTATTAGTGGGTTAATCTTAAGAAAAGTTCTGAAGCTAAATTTGAAATCATTAGTCAATTTTTTAATAATTTTTGAAGTTAGATTAGGTATAAATGGAATAGTTAAGTATTTCATATTGTCTTTAGGCTGTTTATTATTTCTGTAAAATGTTTTTATTCTCTGATGGATAGTACTGGGTTTAAAGCCTATGTTGGTCATTTCTTTTATATATTTATAGATGTTCAAGCTCATTTACATATGTGTACAATAAATTACAATAGTCTTCATTCAGTAAAGCTATGAGTATGAGATTAGAATACTAAATCTCAAAAGCACTAAGCATGCATATTAAACATTATCGTATAATTACAGCTTCACTAACACTTGCAAAAAAATCGCATATGTATAATTCAAAGAGTTATAAAATATTTTACTGATTTTTTTTTATATTTTGTAATTTATTGCTTCTAATCAGAGTTCAATTGTACATTGAATTCTAATATAATGTTATATTTATTTATTTTATCTTTAGTTCATTGTACAGATTTTAGCAACAAAAAATATTGAATAATTTAAAGCATAAAAAATTATGATATGTAAATAGTTCACATGCCAGTAAAAAAATTGAATGTGCTATCTATCTCTGGCTCACATACCTAGATTCTCCATCACTGGTCTAGATTATAAAATCTTATGCTATCTTCATAATTTATTGAGTATTTATTAATACCAAATTACTTTATCAATATCAAATTACTAAGTTTATCTACAATATGAAACTTCTTACCCTCACATCTTTGGTATCACCTACTTTAGATACATTCATTATATTTATTATTAACCAGTTATTATACTACAGATTATCATAACATTACCAGATCATATAAGCTTAAATTCAATTAAGGAAACATATAGCTGTTTTTTTAATTATGGCATAAAACCACATAATATTATTAATCCACTTAATTTTCATTATTTTCATGTATATTTTTTTTAGATATGTACTTCAAACTTCCATTTTCCCACAAATTTTTGAGACATATATGGGTATTTCTAAGAAAGATAAAACACATAGAGAAAAGTAAAATGAATTAGATTAATGATATATGTTATGTGTAACAATATTTTTTTTAAAAAGCATATGCATTTCTTTTTAAGTGAGTAAGTTTATATCTGGGTTAGAATTGATAGGATAATCTCTAGCATAATAAATGATTGATAATAATTATTAACATATTTGTCTAATATGCAGACAAGAATTACCAACACAAAAACAGCTGGCTTTGAGTTGGTAATTTGGATCTAGTGTGTGAAATATCCTAGGGCTCCATTGAGGAAAGCCAATAGCTAGAAACCAGTCTAGGGATGGAAATAATTCCTATATAGAGATTTTAATGCTTTCTCTTGTGGTATTTATTGATAAAGCATGTTAGAGCTATTAGCACACTCTTTATTTTAGTTTATAATTACAAGCTTATCAAATTAAATTATGTGATATATACATTTAATTAGATGCACTCAAAAAATTTAGTAAATAACAAAAATAGGTTATATACTAATAAGATTTTTTTATTTTAACTTCAAAAATTAATTATCTTAGAGTAACAAAATTCACATTTTTAGATACAAAATATACATTTTTTAAAACAATATGTTACAACACTAAAAAAAAAAAAAAAATACATTAATCTTAAAAAACAGTAAGTGGGCTTAAAAAATCCTGCCATAAATTTTAAAATTAAAATCAAAAATAAAAAACAAGTTATTTCCACCATCTAATATTTAATATTGAAGGTCTTTAGAAAAATTTAACTTTATTTAAATTTTCCAATTACATTCAACTTAAAGTTATTAGTAGACACATGTTAGTATATTCACTACATTCTGAGTGGTATTATTCTCCTATTTTCTTCAGGGGTTTCTGGAATATAAACCTTTAGATCCTTGAATATTGAATTTTAAAGTAATTATCTAACCAACTCAGCTTTCCTTCCAAAGGCAACCGGCAGCAGAAGTTTCATATACTTATTTATGAGATTTTTTCTGATTTCTTCAATTTTTCTTAAAAACAAAGTTATTCACAACAGTTATACACAAGCATAAGAGGTGGTGGTCATGTGATGTTTATTGGCTTAAAAACAAAGTTAATTAGTTTAGTAGATGTATTTACTGAATTATAGTTATGTATTGAATTTTATAAACATTAGCAGTCAAGTTTTGTATATTCGCATAGCAGAATCTAGAATCCAGGCAAAGAGATCAAAACTGACCAGATCAGGAGTGTGACATCCCAAATCCAACCATGCTTCAACTTGTTTACCAGTACTCCACAACTCAAGAACCCTATGAATGATCACACTTGAAATTACACATAGTATATCCATCTTTCATGGCCTATATAGGGCAGGGGAAAAAATGAGACTAGGGATTTAAATATATATTAACTAATATAATTGTTACCAGCATGAAATTAAAGATAACATTCAGAAATTATAAATTTAACTAGATTTATTAAACATAACAGAACATAAATTGATGTGGGAAAAGCATGCAGGCTTTATAACATGAAGATTTTGCATGTCTCCTTATTAAATCTTTAATTCTTAATATGAATTGATATATTTAAAGAATCATTAAGTGATGCCTACATTAAGTTATGCCAATTCCTATTGAAAGTAGTAGCTACTATTATAAAATGCTGTACTAGTCTTAGGCAAAATATTTATGGTAACATTAATAAATTTAGTAAATCATGAGCTTATAAATCAGCTCAGAGTTATGATTGAATACAGAAACCAAAGATATAAATTTTAGTTTAATACTAAATAATTAAATGGGACTCAGAATTAGCTATACAAGATCACCAACATTCTACAGCACCAGAAAATTACAATAATAGAGCACCCTGCAAATAGATTAGAGTCAATGATTTTTGTGACCAACACTGGTACCATGGGACTGAGCATCATGCTGCTAAAAGATTAGTGTAGCTAACACAACTGCCTGGAATTATACATCAAGTCTTACTAGTGTGCATCCCAAAAGAAGTTAAGATGGGGTGGTCTTTCCTGAGATCCCATCTTAAGAAGAAGATGCAGCAAAAGATTAAACATTGAACATGAATTTAATATAACTAAGCCACCAAACAAAAGTATGGCATTAATTATTACAAAAATATGGGGCACTAGCCTGGTCAGTATTACTATTATGAGCCAATTCTAGCAATGCTACATAATCAAGTGACATTAAGGGGATAAAGAAAATATAATAAAATTCTTGTTTATAGGTTTCAATCTATACATAGAAATTATTATGAGGGAGGGGAAAGTATATTTGATCAACTGACACTAAGACAGAAATCTAATAGTAGCAACACTACACTTTAAATTAAATAAGAATTATAGGAATTCAAACCAGCAAGCATGGAGAATGTCATTAAGAAAATAGTTATGGGAAAATATTTGCAACTATATCTCCAAATATTTATTACATTTAAATGCTTGCTGCTTCGAGGCATTGGCATATAGATATAATAATAATAAAGAAATATTATAGGCACAACACAGTGATACACAAAGAAATTAGTGTAGGTTACATTAAGTTTAATTAAGATATTTGTAAAGATATAGGCAAGTTATACAAATGATATAATATTTACTTTAATGAGAGTTTATAATGAAACATTTATAGAATTTAGAAAATTACATTAGTTTATAGTTTGCTAGCTTTTAACATTTAAGTAGAAAATTTGGATTTAGAAATAGTTCATTAACACAGAGCTCTGTGGTTATAGGCTGGTGTTACTGATTAGTTGCTGTCTGGTTAAGCAGATGTTGGCTTTCAGGTATCATGAACTTCTTGAGTGGCTGTAGCTGGACGATTTCTTGTGGCAGCTCTGGTGGTTAAAGCATCAGCTGGCAGTGGCACACCATTCTTCTGTGGATTTTAGAAGTAGCAGTCATCTTTCTCCAATCAGATCTTTAAAAGATCAATCTGACATGAATCAGGTATCACGATGCTTTTCTAAAATTAATGACTCCTCTCTCAAGTCCAAAATATACTCTATTTATACACGCCACTCTATATATATTACTATAACTCTATTTAATCATGCCACTCTATATATATTACTATATAAGGTGAATCATACATTCACATATGAATTTATATTTACTAAATTTAATAAATTGACATTTCTATTATTTAAAATTATAACATAAATCATTTTTTTTATAAAATATAAAATTTAAACCATTATATTTGCTGTAACATCTACTAGTCTATGTATATACAGCGTTTATTCATATGTGCATATATAATGCTGCGCACACAGCCGTGATAGAAAGGTTTATACGTTTATTTATTAAAATGAATATTTTAATAAGGTTTGAACCCAGCACAGATAGGTTGTGTCGTTAAACTAAAATGTGCAATGAAAAGGGCTTGAATTTGACCATTGCAATATATATATATATAGATTTATATATGTGAAATGTTACCACATATTTAATGAATTGTAGATACTTATTGAATTACATATTTGTAGATCTTATAGCTATATTTATTGAATTAATTATTTCTTCATTTATTTATTTAATTACTTTATGAAAGGTAAATAGTTGCCTCCACAACTATTTTTATATTTTTTGCCCAATGGATGACCAGTGTGAACTAGATAAAATATTGATATATATCTATATTTATTTTAATTAATTATATATGGATGTATCCGGATAACATTTTATTTTTATATATATCAACTGAATTAGCCTTAGTTATTATTTAACCTAAATTTTACATTCATACTGAATAATATCAATATAGAAAAATAAAATTATTAAAAAATCTTAAATAGAAAAATATTCTAATAATATATATATATATTGATGTGTTCTTTTGTTTCATACCCAGTTTTCATCAATGAATCCAGCCAACATCTTTTGACTTTCCTTCAGCTACAATTTTTTTTCCATGAATTCTGCAGAACTCCAACAGTGTTGATGACAATGAAATTTCCAGAGAGTGTTATCCATTGAATGATTTCAAATACTGTATTTGTCTTCACTACATTTTTCCATTTTTCTCCCATTTCACAGTAAAAATAATTTTAGTTCAATCAGCATAGCACTGATTTTACTTAATGTTGTTCACTTTATTTATTTCATCAAAAATATCAATTAAGATGACTCCCATGTGTTCCTTTTATGAAATCTACCCCAATATCATTATTATATGCCAATAACTTAGTAAAAAGTTACATTTATTGGATATAAATAAAAATGATCTGATATGATAAGTTGTTTTTTTTAAAAAAAAAACAGTAGTGAAGTCTTATATAGTTATTAGATAATATTGTTGTTTTTTTAATAAAAAGAATTAATCTAAATTCTATTCAATACGATTAAATAAATTATCACTTTTATTTTTTTCTCAATTCAAATAGAATATTTTAAAATAAATATATATATAATTTATTTAGAATTTTATTCATACATTAATTCTTAATATATGATTTTTTTTCTACAGTACAGGCTTTTTCATAATTGCACTTTAATATGTAATATATAGGGGGTTTAAACTTAGACTTTCACCCGACCCTAAACTATCGATGCTATCTCATGCTGCTGACACACTTGATCACACATGTTGAAAAGATAAATAATCACCAATATACGTATTTAATGCTAAATCATACTGCTGACACACTTGATCTCACACATGTCAAAAAGATAAATAAACACTAAATATATGTATTTTGTGCTAAATCATTAACTGACGAGTGCTGGCTTATCACGAGATACGTATATTGGTGATTATTTATTTTTTCGACATGGGTGTGATCAAGTGTATCAGCAGTATGAGGTAGCAGGGATTAATTCTTAATATGATTTATTTAATGATTTATTCATACTTACTATTCATACTTACATTCTTATTTTCATTTATTCTGAATTTGAACCCTACATCTAACTATCATCCCTTATAATTATTTTAATCTATTTCAATCTTAACTTACTGAAATACTCCATAATTAAATGATTTACCATTGTTTTTGTTATTTACAACTTATTAAAATGATTTCTATCTTAGAACTTAAAAAATAATTTAATAAAATCAATGCACATGTAGCAAGCTTACATGTCACAATATATATATATATATATATATAATTAGAAGGATTTGAACTCAGAATTGTTCAGTCTATTTATCCTCCATTCCATCTCAAACAACCAATACACATAATCACATAATGTGAAAAAGATACGATCCCCAATATATGTATTTCATGCAGAATGAGAACTCATCAATTGTGTCAGATCATAATCCCCCACACATATATACAATCAGTGCTCAATTTATATTAAAATAGTTATTCCTCAAACTTTAATGAACAGACTTTAATTTTCTCATTTTCCCAACTATTCAATCATCCATTTCATTGATAAATCAATGATGGAATGCTCAAATCCTTTATTGAATTTGAAATCAAATATTATGTCAATCTAATCTGTCACATTATCAGACTATTACATATCTTTATATATTGATAGTAGAAAGATAGGCTGAATTTATACTAAGATATAATTTGAAATACAAGGCATTCTTATACCAGGAACTTAATTGTAAATATAGGGGATTTGAACTCAGACTTTCTAGCAACCTTCAACTATCCACACTATCTCATATTACTAATACACATGACCACACACATATAGAAAAGATAAATAATCACCAGTATATGTATTTTGTGCTGAACCAATACTGATAATCTGGACCAACTGATGAGTGCTGGTTCAGCATGATATATGTATATTGGTGATTATTTATCTTTTCTACATGTGTGTGGTCATGTGTATCAGTAGTATGAGATAGTGTGGTTAGTTAAAGGTTTCTAGAAAGTCTGAGTTCAAATCCAAAACATTTACTAAGATACAATGTAATTTTAAAGCAGTATGTAATTTGCTAATACTGAATATTTCCCATATATGTAATTAAAAGAATTTGTACTCAGGATTTTCAATCTATTCATCCTTAACTCCATTTAAAGCAAACCCAATAAGGGATTTTAGATTCCATCATTGATTTTTTATTGAAATTAATGACTGAATAGTTGGAAAAATGAGAAGATTAAATCCTAGTCATTAAAGTTTGAGGAATAGCTATTTTAATATAAAATGAATACTGATTATATATATATGTGGAAGATTATAATCTGTCCGACCTTATGAATGCTGGTGCTGCACAAAATATGTATATTCGGTATCATGTATCTTTTTCACATATATGTGGTCATGCAAATTGGTTGCTTGACATGGAATGGAGAATAAATAGATTGAAAAACCCAGAGTTCAAATTTTTCTGATTATATATTTTAGGAAATATTCAGTATAGCAAATTACATACAGCTTTAAAATTATATATATAGAGAGAGAAGAGAGAGAGGTATGGGAAGAGGCAGAGAAGAATTCATTTCGATTATAACATTCAGTTTTTATTCTAATATTATACTATCAATAAAAAATTATGAAAATTATATTTTACAAAATGTCAAGCTGTAACAAAATTAGTCTTTATTAAAACTCTCACTTGATTTCTGATTTATATATTTTTTTCAAAAAGTTTTACATTTCAGTTATAAATTTTATTAAAGATATGCTGCCATTTAGATATATCACATTGCGTGTGTAATTTTTTATTTTCTACGGAACTACTTTTTTTCTGAATAACTTATAAGTAAAATAATGTGTGTTTTTATTTTGAATACTATATTTAACATAAATATATATTTTGTCATTAAAGTTTTTATTTTTTCATAAAATATTCTGCAAATGACATATTAATTTATCAAATAAGTTTATAGCATATTCATAATCACCATAGCCATGTATTAAGGTAAATGTAATAGCAAACTTAGCTATTTCTTTATTCATATAAATTTGTATGAGTGACATGTGTGTAAATTTTTTACTTACTACAACTAATATACACCTGGGTCTCTTTTTACATGGACTTATTTAACACAATTTTGAAGTTACGCGATTCCATGTTTCACCGGAAGTCGAACTCCGATAAGGCGTTATTACTTTAAATAAGTTTCGCGTATATTGAAAGTAATAGCACATTATTGGAATTCGACTTTCATCTTAGTAATTTCAATATTTTCAGTGCTTTATAATAGCAAGATTTTATACAATAATGAAATTAAAATCATGATTTCCACATTTTATGTATACACACATTAAATTTTACAAGATTATAATGTAAATTTGTTCAAACATTGTGCGTGTTAATTTTGCATTTTAAATCACATTCTGTTTTTACTTTTTAAATAAGAATGTAATCAATTATTAATCATTTAGTGTCCGCAAGTTTATTTTTAATCAGTAATAGCAGTGAGCACAATTAAAATTGAAAATTAAAAAATTAAAGACAAAATAAGAATGTAATTTTTAGTTGTTAGATTAATTACTAATTATGTTGTCACCAGAAAACCATTAACAACACGAGAATGATGTTGGTGCTAGTTGTATTTTCTCATGTGAAAAATCTGATTTTTTTACAAGTTTGCAAATGAACTGTTTATCGGCAAATCGCGATAATAATTAAAATGTGTATAAAAAATGTAAATTACTGTAAATTATGCATAAAAATATATTGTTTTGAATAAAATTAAATATTATAGTTAAAAAAAGTTTGTCTTGTATTAATTTTTTTCAAATTTGAAATTTTTTATTAGTCATATTTTATTTCCTTTTTTTTTTTTTGCACGAATTTTAAAGTAATTTTACATTGGTACTTTGCTTTTACGTGAGTTTTGAAAAATCTCAGTCCATATCCCCCCTTTTTTAAGGTAAGTTATGTCTACTTTTGCACGATTTTGTTTGCACGGGTTTTCTGAGGAACCTATCTATCACGTAAAACGAGACCCAGGTGTACATTGAACGTGTTTTGTGTTAACCGATGTTTATCATGTTGTTGATTTCATACCTGTTAAATATATATTAAACTTTTATTAAATTAAATTCTACATCAAATATAATTTTTATTTTCCAGAAATAAATTCTATTCTGCATCAAATTATCCTTTATATACACATAAATTTTTGATCATCTTAATTTGAGAGTTATACCTAAAAACGGCATTTGATAATCAGGCAATGTAAGTAATAGGTTAATGTTGAAAAAATATTAAGTATTATAGAATCTATTCATCTTGAAAGTTGATGATGGTGCCCTGAAAGCAAAAGCTAGACACTTCACTTTATATATATATATATATATATATATATATTGTACCGAGACAAAGTCGGTACATGTATATACGCACACACACGAGCAATGTAAACACTCTATATTTTTTCTTCTTTCACTTTCAACTTATGAAAAAGGAAAATAATAATAATAAATGTAGTTTTCTTTCAATGCGTTATAAAATACACTGTAAAATAAAATGTTAATATTTCTGATTAAATAGTTTAAGGCTTTCATATAATCTACTATAATAATATTCTCTAAAAAAATAAAATATAAAGTATTACTAATATGCCATTTTAAATCTCAATAAGTGATTTCTACTTGTATATGCCGCGGGGGTAATTAAAAGGGGTTTATTTTAAATTATAACTGTAGTGAAAGTTAAAAGCTTATAGAAGTGATTTTGAGACAGATTAAATGCTCGACTTTTAAACTAATGTAATTTAAATTGTTCTCTTAAAACACGCACACATGTATGCATAAAAGGTGTGAATAAGTATGAATTTTTCTAACTGAGATTGCAACATGAGATTGCCTAAACCTAAGATTGCCTCAAGCATATGGATTGAATGGACATTACGTAGGACACGGACCCCAACGACAACTCAAAGAATATTGAACTCTGGGTGGAGATTCGATCCTCAGATAATAACCAACCCATATAAATATGAATCTAAATCTAGAAAAAAAAGAGAATGCTTGTATTTATGCTTATGCTTATAGTTTTTTCCTAGATTCCTCCGGAAGCTACAACTAGAACTTTTCTTTTTTTGTTATCCGGTTTATCCAATATGATCACTGTGAAATTAACATTTAGAGCGTCGATCGTCATGATGGGCTAGAAAACCCTTCAGTGATTGATCGACGCTCCGCCGCCAGAACATCTCCACAGCTATGAATGATCAACAACAGTTCCGTCCGAACATAATGCTCCAATCCGTCTAAGGACGTTGTTCCGTTTAATATACAAGAATCGTCCAAACATACTACGCTGAACTTATGGAAATGAATGACCATGTATTATGGAAACATCATCTATCAGGTTCGAACCCTCCCAAATTAGAAGCAGCAGAAGACTAAGCAAAATCCTAGGTAAACATTTTTTTTATATAATGCTTCCATTCATTCTTTACGTAAATTTAAAGGCAATCTCATAATTAATTAAATTCGACTTCGTAAATCAAATATAAAATGACCCGTAATCTTTCATACTTAAATCTTATTATTGTAATCCCAACTTTCGTAAATATAAAAATATCAGATGCTACATAGTCCATCATATTTAAATCTTAGGACTTTTCCAGTTATGAACTTTGATCCTAATTATTATTTTCCTTCGCAGATAACATAACACACTTACTTTCAAAATGTAAAAAGAGGAAATATATTTTATCAGTCATGTTTATTATGCATAATATGTTCTTTTCTGTGCGAGTGCAAGAATGCGCATATGTGCGTGTAAATAAAGTTATTAATCAATGTTTCATTTTTTTATAATCAATAAATTTTTTTTTAATTTAAACTAGTCGAGCATTCCTCAAATCATTTCTATAATTAAATATATTTTTTTTGGAGCTATTATTATTGTTAGCATTTATTCATGCAATTAATTATTTTACTTTTAAATTTGTCTTTCTTATATTTTCTTTTGTTTTTATTTCTTTTAAATTTCATTCATAAACATTGTGCCGTAAGTCACGATGTTTACTTATTATGTAGTTAACATAGATTTAAGAGTTGGGAGGGCCTATTATTAATAAATATAAGTAAATGTCAATAGAGCTAGTATAAATAAAGTTATTGGACTGTATGATAAAGGGGGGATGATATTATAAACGTCTAAGTTGTTTATTCTAATGATGCCTCAACCGAACATTCGTATTAGTTATAAATAACCAATGATCCTGTCCAATGCGGGGACCGATCTGTCAATCAACCGATCTTCTTATCCATTGGTTAATATTGTGTCATTTGCCAGAATAATAGTCTTGAAGGCAATTTCATCGCGACCCTGAGTGACCCCTATTGGTCCATGCTGGGAGTTCGAGCTTATGGGCAGGGATTAGACTTCAAAATCGTTTTGATATGACGTAAGGTGATGCGAGAAATTAAATTGTAAATCAAATCATCGTATCTGGCGCCCTCTTGTGTTGATAATGAACAACTATTGATATAAGAAAAAATAAATAAATCTTTACGCTGTATCATGTTTGTTTTGGAGCTCACAATTCCTTTTAGGAACGGTTTAATAGGGAACCGGTGCAAGGTTTAATAGGGGACGGTAGAATATATATATATATATAATTTAGTATTCCAAATCATAATGTATATTGAACATGTCCTATAATAGTTAGAGTTCTGAATTACATACAAACATTCTGGTATGTCTAATTGTATACACCAATGAATGTTTATCTTAATGTGTACTGAACACATGTCACTTACCATATATGTGTATATGTGACCTGAATAAAAAAGTTTACTATTAACTTAAAAATCTCTCATTTTATTCTGAGGCCTTAAAAAATCTAATGCAATGTATCTTTTATTGAAGTTTTTATTGCTGTATGATTTTTTACATGCTCCATAAATATAAATAAGCTCCTCATCAACATGTATAAGGCAGTGTGGTGAATTTTATTGTGTTTTGCCTCTTAGATTAAAACCAAAAAATTATCATGCTCTTCTTATCAGATCTTATGACAAACAAAAATATATTGTGGCCTTATATACTGGAAACCATAAAGTCATAAGCAAAAACAATGATTAGTGATTGAAAGAAAAGTATGCTAATAACAAAGTTATATACATAAAATGTCATTCACTTACATCTTTTTATTCAGTATAGAAGAAATTGATTATATAAATTGAAGGCTGAATTGTATAATATTAAATGAGATATTATCAGTCTAGGTTAAGTTAGAACAAAAGATGAAGACAATTACATTATTCAAAAAGACATGCATTTCACTATAAAGGCACAATATCTAAAGCACAAATAAAAAATGAAATACCAATCAAAACAAAAAAATTAATTAATTTTAATGAAATATAATAAATACAAATAATGCAGATTTATATATATAAAGTAATTGCAAAAAATGCTTTTCTATAGACTAAACAATATTTTGTCAAGCATTGTTAGCCAAGAGGTCATGCAAGCAAGTAGTCAGTTGCAGATGGTCATGGGTTCGCCTCCCAGATGATGCTATGACATATGAAAAAAAAAAACAATACTTTTTAAAATCATCATAGAAGATTTTAATATTAACCCTAAAAAATACTTAAGAAATGAAAGTACTGTAAGTAAATTTGGATAAGAAGACAAAAATGAAAAAGACAGATTTGTGAAATTCATAGGATAAAAAAATTGTAGTTTAAGATTTAGTTTTTTTAATAAAAATCTAAAGAGGCAAGGGTAATTAAAGCATTTTGCTAAAATATGAATAATAAATTCAGCATAAATAAATGATCATCAATTTATAAGATTTAAGATAATGCAAAGCTAAAAAACAAAACCTATTAAGAAAAACACACAATTATGAATAAAAAATATTAAAAAATTATTGATTTCCAAGATGTATTTTTGAATGAATAAGAAATTTTTAATTAGTCCAGATCATAATTTCTCACTTGTCTTTGTCATTTCTATTTAGAAATTATCAATATCAAATTCCAACAATTAAATCCTACGAGTGCCAAATTTCTTTCACACTTTAGATAAACACATTAATGTTTATTACCCATTCCACTAAAGATTATTATACTTTTTAACCCAGATATAAATTTTAATCTTAATTAAAGAGTGATATATCTACTTTTATATAAACAATCACATATGATCATTTATCCAAACCAATTTGTTTTTTTTCATATCTAATATCTTGGATATATTTCAAACTTCTATTTCACCATGGTTAATAATAAGCATATTTCTTTATCTTAAAAGCACACTGTCAAATCTGTTAATGCAAAAAAGTAATTATTTGTATACTAAATTATAATAATTTAAAACTAATAATTACTGAACAGAGATTATGAAGATATGTCATAAGTTGTGACATGAACAGAAAAGTGCTGATTTAGCAAAAAATGTTTTGGCCCAGAACAGATTACTCTTAAATGTGCATATTTCAATGTAATGAATAATAAAAGACTGATATAGTAAATTCTCTTCTGGAATCAATTAATTTATAACAAACACTAAATGTAACTGTAACTTGTCTAAGATAAATGAACTTATTAGATTAAAAATAACTATACAGTTAATAACACAAAAAAACTAATTTATCAATAAATTTTAACTAAAGCAAGACAATGTATTTAGAAAAAAAAACAATGTAAAACTATTTAATAAGGATTCATTTAGAAAAACCTTATATTGGAAATTCTCTAAAATAATGAAGAAAATATATAATGATAACATAAAATATTGTATACATATAAAATGTGACATCAAGAGTAGAAAAAATTCACAAAATATTAAACATTAATACTATTTTGCCAAACGCTCTCTGTACCAAGTACCAGAATCATTGTGACATAATGGAATTGAACAGTTAATATACAGTATTTGACAGAGTTATTGTATTATTTATTTATTAATGATAACATAAGTAAATATAAATGTGTAATGAAAGGAGAAACTAATGAAAATAATGAAAGATCGGAATAATTAAAATAAAATGTTGGTGCAAAAGAAAAAGTAATTATAGTAATTAAAAAAAAAGGCATCAGAAAATGTGTAATATGATCTTATTAAAGATCTGTACTACTGCTACTGCTGCTGCTACTGTTACTATTACTACTACTATTACTACTACTACTACTACTACTACTACTACTACTACGATGATGACTACTACTACTACTATTATTATTATTATTATTATTATTATTATTATTATTATTATTATTATAAAGTAATCCATATAATGATGACTTTTTTAAAATAAAGCATCTTAAATAAACAGTTGCAATACATAATTTAATCTATAAAGAATTGAAAAGTTTGTGAAAATGATAAAATCATTTTAGATATTTTAAAATAAGTACATAATAAAATAAATAAATAAAAATATTAGAAAAATATTGTAACTAAATATCCAAATGATAAATATATATATACCAGGTAATTATTGATATTTAAACTTTATCTAAAACAGAATAAGTAATTATGTTGAGGTTTAAAATATAATTTTTGTGTCCTGGAATTAGCATAAAAAACTCAATGAATATATAAATATAGCATAAACTTTATTCTTGAACTTCTTTTTTCTTTAAAAATAGTCAGTATAAACAATATTCATCAAAATATCAAATTACAAACCAATTTTCTTTAAAAAACTTGTTTTTTAATTATTATGACTATATGAATTTTATTTCAAAAGCAACGTTTCGACTATTTATTTCCTTATAGTCTTTTTCAAGCCACTAAAATATACAAAAAAATAACAAAATAAATAAAATAAATTAAAACATAATATAAATCTAATATACAACATAAAAACATTACCTACCTCTATTTATGTTGTATATTAGATTTATATTATGTTTTAATTTATTTTATTTATTTTGTTATTTTTTTGTATATTTTAGTGGCTTGAAAAAGACTATAAGGAAATAAATAGTCGAAACGTTGCTTTTGAAATAAAATTCATATAGTCATAATAATTAAAAAACAAGTTTTTTAAAGAAAATTGGTTTGTAATTTGATATTTTGATGAATATTATATAAATATAGTGACACTTTATATTGAAATTAACAACATAATGTTGCAACAAAATATATATATAATACTCAAAGACATACACATATTGAAATACATAAGTGCTTCAAAACCTTTTTCTGTATTACTATTTAGTTATATAGTTCACTTCAAACACTGATTATCTAAAGATTTATAATGATGATAATTTTTTATAGTTATATATTAGTTTGTTTTCATTACCTAGTTGAATTGTAAAATGTGTTGAAAAAAAAAATTAAACTTTATTTATACTTTTGTACAAGTTAATATAGAGTGCAATATTTCAAGTGGTATTATTTTTCTTTTCTTTTTTCAGGTGTTACTAACCTGACCAGGAAGCATAGGAATTAGTGTCCTTCAGATTCATGTTATTGAATTTAAGATAAATTTGCTAACCATCTAATTTATTTTATCAACTGCAACAACCAATAGGTTTTCTATATTTATCTACAAAGATTCTCTTGATTTCTCCTTCAATCATTCATTAATCTTATTCTTAAAGAAGGAAAATGAAAAAAATCAAAATGATCCTGATGGTTACCTTTATACTCTAGATCAGGTGTGGGCAATTGTTTTGGCTTGGGGCCTACATAGAGTGGCGGAGGGCCGCATTGGGGCCACATTGTGGAAATGAAGACTAGTGGAGGGCCACAAACTTTTTTCATGATACAATAAACACACTGCTTTATTCCCTGTATTACCAAAGAAATGTTGTCCATTCTTCATTAAACACATAACATTCATCACCAATTTTACATTTTTTTGGAGGGTTCATGGTTTCACTAAAGTTGGAAATTTATATGCTAATGCAAAGACAAAATTGAAATTAACCAAATCAACTGGAAAAGCACTGCACATTGTATCTACACTGTGCATGTGCATTGATGTGGCCATCCTAGTGGAAAATATGAGATGAATTTTTGGTCATGAATGGGAAGGAAATCTCAGTTCAAGGCAGATTTTTCTGATTGTCTTGGTGGGCCGCATAAAACCTCTTAGTGGGCTGCATGTGGCCCTCGGGCCACTATTTGCCCACCCCTGCTCTAGATAATTAAACTTTTAACCTTGAATTCAATATTCACAATCAAAAAATCATTGCCTCAATTCTCATGTGAGTTGTTACTAGTAAGATCAGAAACAGTTGAAGAAGAAAGAAAAAAACTATTACTTGAGATATTGTTTCATATTAACCTGTGTGCCAATACTAATAACTGAACATATTTAGAAAGATGTAAATAAAGTTTATATTTTTTTTAAAAATATTTATCAATTCAACTAGATGATGGAAATAATATAGTGTATATTTACACTTCAAGAAGCATATTCATTTATTCATTAGCTGTTAAATGCGCATGATCGTTATAATTTCAGAAGAAAATTTTAAAAATGAAGACAAAAAAAAAACTTAGTGCAAAGAACGATTGATGTCATAAAACATCATGATAAAAAAAGATACTTTTATTAATGTAAATAATTGAAGATAGTAAGATTTAAAATAATAGATTCAATAATATCAATCATAACAAACTGTTGATTGGCAAGTTTCTAGATGATTTATGTAATTTAAATTAAATTTAAAAAAATTAATTTTGTTCTAGGCAGACTGGGGAAGTAACAAGATCCTTTGGTTATTATTTAATTCATGCAACACCTTTCAAGAAATAAATACAAACATTATTCATTTTTTTAATCTAAACACATTGGTTCACCATCTATACCTGAGCATCTAAAAATATTCTATTTCACAGCGAATATACATTTGTTGGATTTTTGCTTGGTTGCAATGATTAATGAGACAAAAAAATTATAATTTGACTTTATTTTACATACTTTAAGTGTTTCTATTAATTATATATATATTCTTATTTTTGAAATATAAATATATACATTTTTTTATAAGTGTGCTTATACATTTGTGTGCGGGCATATTTAAGTATAAATAGATAACCAATTACTTTTAACCAGATAATTGATGAAAAATTATCAGTTCAACATTTTTAAACCTTTAGTTTTTAAAATATCGGCTATTGTATTTTTGTAGAAGCAGGAGAGAACTTCCAAGGTTTGAGTCTCTTAGGATTGATTGGGGAAGCCAAGCATAACATTTGAGCTCAAAGAGAGCACCCATCACTACTCTCTTAAAAGAGAAAACCATACTTTAGATTTGATTTTGTTACTATTTCTCCATTAGTCTCTTATTGGCAATAGAGACGGTATCTATATCAGACAGAAGGAGGTTCCACAGACTGTCTCTAAAGTATCAGATTTAATCCTTCTAATAATTAAATGGCCCACCTGCTACATGACGGAAAATAAAAAGCATTGCTGCCATAAATATGTGACAATGAAAATAAAAACTAAGTTTATATTTTCGTATAAATGTAAACTGTATATTGATCGATTGAGGAGTGTTGAGAAAAATAATCAGTTATAAAAAATCAATAGTATATTTATGTATACACACTTCATTTATTGTATGTTTGAAAAAAACATAACAATTGATCATATCAACTACACGCTGATATGCAGATTGCAACTTGATGATAAGATTCAAAATGCTTATTGTGTACATATCTTAGCTGTGTCCAAGTTTTTCAAATTCTAAAGAAATATTTTTTTATAATTTTCAAACTCTGGTAATTGATTGTTTCTTGCTTGAAATATTAATTATTGTTCTCTATTTAACAAATGAATGGAACTGTGACTAAGAACGCAATATATCATTTTTATATTGCAAAGCCCTTTAGATTTTAAATTAAAATACCTAATATTCTTTTATTTGTGAGATACTATTAAATGATATTTTGAAAGAGATTTAAGTACTCTTTACGTTGGACTATTTTCATTATCTAATATTAAACATTTTTAGAAAAATTTCGAACTTTATTTAAACTTTTCAGACAATAATAACACACATGTTGAGTGCTATTACTAACTAGCAGTTGAATAACATTAGATAATGAAAATAGTTTAAATATAATTACTGCTAAAATATGATTATCAGAAACCTTCACAAACATTTACTCTTTAAAATCCCAGATCATGGTGTTATTATTATTATTTTTTTTCATGTGTCAAAGCATCGGCAGGGAAGCGAACCCACAAAACCCCGGGACAATTGCTTGTAAGGCAGCTAGCTATGCTGACCACTCGACCACCAACGCTTGATGATCATGATGTTCATCACTGACAAAAAAAAAAGAGTGATGGAGGGGGAAAAAATCATATAAAATCCATTTAGAAAATAATTTAAAATAAAAAAAATAAATGAAATTATCAAAATTATTTACAATTAGAATTATTAAAAGCCAATAAAATAAAATAAAATATGTTAGCATCCTAAAAAATGTATATGAAATATTTGTGAAACTTAAGTTTATATAAATTTATGCAATAAAGATAAGTTTCATGTGGATAGTAAGTACGCAATTCACTATTGATGATCAATATGAAAAGATAAGTAATTTTAAAAAATTCGATAAACTTTTTCTTGGAAAATATAATTCAAAAAGTAAATATCTACAAAATATTTAGAGAAAAGCTTTATTTAATCATAATAGCATGGTATGCTTAGCATGTTTTTGACTACTGAGTTGTCATAAATAGCACTGATTAAAGGAGGGCTTGTGATGTTAATAAAAGAATACTAAAATAGAGAATATGCATAGTATTTGAATTGTAAATAAATTCATTCACACGAGACACTTTTTGAAAGGGGAAAATAGAAATCTTTTTTTGTTGATAGCATGTCTATCCTTGACAATATGCCAGGCCTCCTTCACTTTATGTTTTGCATCATTACCTTCAGAACAGACAATATTAATGGATGTAGGTTGAAAGCTGTGTCCTAGTTTAGATTCATACTCAAAGAAAATAGATTTAGCTTCAAAGTGTCCTTTGGCTTGATTATATAGGTATCTGTGTTGAGCAATGCAGTTGGTCAAGTAGTCATGATTCACCATAAAAAACTGCATGACAGTTACTATTACTGCATCTAATTTTGTATAGAACTTGGAGATTTGAGCTCAGAGGGCAGTTTGTCTTTGGTATTGTTAAGCACATGATTCAGTACAGGAATGGTACAAAGGCCAATTTAGTGATTAACAGCATGGAAGTGATATTCAGGGTTTATTATCAGCTTGAATAGGTGAATATATAATTTTATAGTAAAAGTTTTTAACAATTTGGGATAATAGCTACATTTTTGTATTCTATGTTGCATAAATCTATGATATATGTTTCAATGTCATTTTTTCTATCTAATTCTAAGCTTGCACAGATTTTGGTTCCTGTACAAAACTAGCTTGAGACTGGCTAGCTTATGAGTTTTTGCTGTTAAAGATTCTGGTTGTATAACACCTTGCCCACAAATAGGTGTCACTAACATTTTGTAATTTAACAGTGATTTCATGCTGTATATATAAGTCTAAGAACTTGATTCCTTTTAGATTATTTTCATTCTCAATTGTCCATGTTAATGAAGGAATCTGTAAGATCCTACAGTATTTTTTTGATTTGTGCCTTTGAGCCAAAATAAGAACATCATCCATGTATCGTATACATAAGAAGAATTGGATTTGCTTAAAATATTTTGGTAAGATATCTTCTTCAAATTTATTAAAAATGATGCTTGATATTATGCCTTTCATGGGAAGGCTTATAGGCCACCCATCTTCCATTTTGTAATATATTTTGTTAGATAAGGCAATAATATCTTCATTGATCCAATTTAGGCATTCAATAATGAATTCATCTTTTTGCTTATTGTATTCAGATTTATCCAAAGTATCTTTAAAATCTAAATAAATAATTTATGTGGTATGGAACTGTACAGCTTGGTTATGCCCAAAGATGTCAAACAATCATGTTTATTGAGTCATACATTTTTAATTTTTTCAATGCATTCAAAAGACGACTTAATAGTAAATCTTTCAAAGCTGTGTATAGATTCATAAATTATTGGCTAATCATTTTTGAAACTTTGTAGCAATATGTCTTCCAAAAATCAATCATTAAACATAGGAGTGTTCAATTTTGAAGTAAAGCCAAATATTGGATAAACTAATAAAATCAATACAATTAACAATAATTAATGGTACTGTTTAGATTAATTATATTTTTTTTACATTTATATACTCTAAATAAAAAATTATTCAAATTTATATAACATTCATAGAATAGATGTTTTTTTTTATATATTTACCAATATATATATATATATATATATATATATATATATCTCAAAATAATAGATTTGTGGGAAAAATATATTTAAATACAAGTATATATACTTAAGATAGATATAATTATAGGGGATTTGAACCCAGACTTTCTAGTTCCCTTCAATCATCCACTCCATCTTATACAACTGATGTATATGACCATAAACATCTCCAATATATGTATTTCATGCTGAAACAGTACTCATAAGGTGATTCTTCCATGCATATATATATATATATAATCAGTACTTTGTTTATATTAAGATAGCAAATCTTCAAACTTTAATGGACAGGTTTCAATCTTCTCCACTTTCCAACTTTATAGCTATCCATATCATTGAAAATCTAATGATGGCATGTTTGAGAGTGGAGTTGATTGAAACCTGTCTATTAAAGTTTGAAAATTTGCTATCTTAATATAAATCGAGCACTGATTATATATGTGTATGGAAAATGATGATATTGACCAACTAATGAGTGCTGGTTCAGCATGAAATATGTATATTGGAGATCATTTATCTTTTTCACATATAAGTGGTCATGTGTATCAGTTATATAAGATGAAGTGGATCACTGAAGAGAGCTTGAAAGTCTGGCTTTAAATCTACTTTAATTAAAAGAAAAAACATATAAATTTTTAAATAGTCAAAATAAAAGTCATAGATCAATTCATAGATCACATGACCCTATCTCTTAAGCTTGTAAGTTATAAACAGTGAGGATTGCCAATTCCTCTACAAGCTTTATGATAAATGCTTAGCCAGAGCCAGCACTTAAAATATCTCTGTCAGGAACCCCTCCCCAAACCCCTGACCATGGTTTCGTGCTTTGGCACTCCTCAGAGAGGTGTCAGGGTAGGTTCAGACACTAGATCATAGATTGCCAAAGCACGAAACCATGGTCAGGGGTTTGGGGAGGGGTTCCTGACAGAGATATTTTAAGTGCTGGCTCTGGCTAAGCATTTATCATAAAGCTTGTAGAGGAATTGGCAATCCTCACTGTTTATAAATTTTTAAAATAAATTTGTGCAGAAGGAAATTAAACTCCAATTATGCACTGTTTTGTAACTATTATAAATCTCCATGCACTCACCCATTAGTAAGAGTTTTAAAAGCGGAAGTGAATCACTTAAGTTTAAAGCTATATATATATATATATATATTTATATATATATATATATATATATATATATATATATATATATATATATATATATATATCAACCTTTATTGACTGATGTTGATATCAGGGCTTGAATCTATTGTGTGCCTGATATTGTAATCACAATTATAGATTTTCAGCACTTAATAATAGTAGATTTACATTTACTCATAATATAAAATAACATATAGTATGTCCCTGTTAATTTACAATCAAATAAATGTATATGTTACAGTTCAATTGAATAATTGGTTTTTATTAATAATAACTAAATGAAAAGGTTGAAAATCATTTGCTTTCTAGAGAGACTGTTGGAGAAGTCGTTGCCCTGTAGTTGTCTATGTATAAATGTAAAATAAGAAATTATCCACTAAAATTATACTATATATAATGGTTTAAGTCAGTGATGGTGAACCTTTTTACATGTGCATACCAAAAATTTCCAAAAAAATATTTATTGAATGATTGGCATGCCATACAGTAATTAAATCAAGATACAAACAACTTAATTATTGCAGTTTTTAAAAAGTTTATAAACAAAATAATAACAATAACAATTAAACAAAATTTCTAAATAAGCTAAATATAAGTGAATGATATTTATTTAGAAGAACCCAAGTTGAATAAAATGTTATAGTAATTAAAACAAAATTTTGGAAATAAACATATAAAGTCAACATAAATAGATATTATTTAATGAGATTTTTGCTGTTGTACGTTGGATGCCAAATGTTTTATATCTGGTTCATATTTTGACACTTTTAATAATGTAGATGCTGAATTAGATTCATCTGTCATTCTATTTTTCAAACGTTTTAATTAAATTCATTTCTGAAAACAATGATTTGCATGCACATAGAGAGGAGAAAATTGATAATATAGTGGTCACTAATTTTTTTAAACAATTAAATGTTTCAGGAATAGAATTCCAGGTAGTTAGTAATTCCTCTTCAGTATTCTTCTTATATATGCCCAATAATTTATTGTTTCTAACTCATTCCTCAAATCAACAAATTTCTGTTTCCATATAGAACTGGATTAAAAATTGACTGATTGCATTTCCATATCTTCCAAATTAAGCCACTCAAAAATTTCTAACTTGAGACTATCCACTGATATTATGTTTAGGTATAAAATAAATTCAGATCAAGCGTTGTTAACTGAGAGGTCAGAACAGCTGCCTTACAAGCAAGCAGCTGCTTGTGGATAGTTGTTGCAGGTTTGCCTCCTGGCCAATGCTATGATATATGGAAAAAATAAATATTGATCTTTCTGAAAATTGTTTGAATTGTGTAAATTCATCAATTACTGATTGAATAACAGCACAAAACTCTTGTGTCAATTTTACTTGATCTAATATGTGGAAAATATTTGCAGGTTTAAGAAATAACATCACAATAAACATCACATGATAAACATTTCTTATGCTTGCTTATAACTGTTATTAAAACAGGCAAAATTCTTTATACATATTGCCACTCAATGTCAGAGTAATCAATGGATGCCAGAAGGCTTGTGCATAAAATCCCCATCTAGTGCCTATTCATACAATACCCCCAGGCTAGTTTCTGGCTCATGGCCTTCATCAGTGAGGAGCCTTGAATCTGAGAGCACTGCACTTATCCAAGGCTTCTCACTGATGAAGGCCACAAGCTAGAAACTAGTCTGGGGATATTGGATGAGTAGGTACTAGATGGTGATTTTATGCACAAGCCTTCTGGAATCCATTGATTATTCTGGCTTGCATTGAGTGGCAATATGTATAGAGAGCTTTGCCTGTTTAAATAACATCACAGTTGAAAATTTGTAATTTAACTCCAAATGCTTTGATCAAATCAAACATGACAACAATTCTCTTATTATAACTTTGCAGTTTCATATTTAATTCATTTAGATGTGAACACATATCAGTAAAAACATTAATTTTGAAAGCCAGTCAACATCCATTAAATCATATTTTTCAATGATTTTCTCATTATGTAAAACCAGTATAATTTCATCTAAACATTCAATGAATCTTTGAAGAACATTGACTTAACCATCAGACATTATTGTATATAAGTAAACCATTGTATAATGAGTTTACCTCACTCAATAAATTTTAAAATTTTCATTTATTTAGAGATTGTGTAGATATTGAAACAGTCAGCTTATACAATCTAACTGTTTCACCTACTATATTCAATAGTAGTGTTCTTTCATATATATAAACACCACCAAACTCTTGTATATCTTAATAATAATACTATGAAGACCCACCTAAATTTAAACCTAAATAAGTCTAATCATGTATGTGTGCATGTATATTTACATATGCAAAGAAATATTCATTTATATAGACATAGATCTCTAAAATATGCACATATATATTATTAATAATTACTAAATGAGAAACGAGTTGTATGTGTAACTTTAGACTACATATATGCTAGAAAATAAATGTTAATAGGATGTAAAACATTAAGATTTCTCTATTTTTAAATATTTATTAAGTTATTTATATTCGAAATTTCATAATTCTGCATATATTAGTAAATTAAAACGGTCGAGTTACATATATAACAAAATGTTTTTCATAAATCTTAGATTTGTTTTTCTAGCCAAAGTGATGCCAGAAGAGTTAATCTTTCCCGGTATAAGAGTGACTAAAATTATATTTAGAATTAAAATTAAAAAATTGCATAAATTACTGCATGTCACTGGGTTTTCTTTGACCTAATTAAAAGTTGACACAACAGGCTCCCGCAATTCCTGGTAATTAGCATATAAGCTAAGAAAACACACCTAAGAAAATAATATAATGAAGGAGAGGGGGGTGTATTGCTATATAAGCAGAAGCAGCCATCTTTAAGGATCTATTCACTGACATCCAATTTGTAACTGTAATAAAGTATTGAAGAAAGTTAATGATTAGCATGTCGGGGTAATAGGCTCAAAATCTTGCCTTCTGCCCTGATGAAAAGCTACCTGAGATGGAAAAACATGAACTAACCACCGTAACAACTTAAAGAGGTCCTGCTATGGAGAAAGAACTTGCCAGTAGAAAGAAAAGAGAAGAAGAATGGTAAATATTCCTTCAATTCTAAAGCTTCCTACTAAACTCAACTTTAAAATGCTAGCTTAAATCTTAATCTAATGGCCATAGTAATAATGTAAACTAAACTTGTGTAAATGTAAATTTTATTTTGTTTTATTTCATTCTTAAAATCTTGCCTAAAATTATAAATGATTTAATACTTTGTTTTAATCTTAAAATCTTGCCTGATTTGAAACTGATTTATAAACCTATTTATTCTTATGATTCGTTAAATAATTCATTGACAGATTGATTTATGATTTATTATTCCAAAATCTGAGTTATTTCCAATGAGATCACACTTCATTTATTAACTTGATTTTATGATTTTGTGTGTTGGTTTACTTGTAGAAATTAATGATTGATTTAGTTACTTATTAGTCTTATTCTAAGTAATTAAATGCTATTCAATTTTAACTTGCTAAAATCTAGAATTTAAATGTTTATATAAATTTAGTCACGTATAATACCTAATGATCTGTTTTGAAATAATTATTAAAATTTCTATGCTAATTTAGATATGTATCTTAAGTTAATGATAATATTTGCCAGCATTAAGCTTATAAACTTAGAATTATCGAAACTGAGTCAATCATATTTCAGCGAATGTTGCATAACCTTAATTTTAAACTAAGCAAATTTCAAATTTCACTTGCGTGAAATTTTATCGTATTTTAAATATTGCATTTCCTAAATCTATGCCAAATCTTATTATTTTAGTTATGTTATATTGTTTATGCTATATGTTTTCAAGACTGAGCTTTATTCGTAATTAAACCATTAGCGAGAATTAAATAAAGATTCTTATGCATATATACATCATTTCGCATATATATGTAATATGCATAATAACGCACAAACTAAAAAGCTCTGCTTTGAAACGGATAAAATATCTTGATTTATATATAATTACAAGTGTACCATTATTCTAAACTAGATTTCCTTTTAAATATAAAATTTTACCAATATTCAGTTGAAGTGATAAAATGCAGCATAAATTTATAATTCTGTATTTTAATTTCCCCATATGCTGTAATCCTCCTTAAGTAAATAAAAGCCTATATAGATAGCTTTGTAAATTGGATTCGCAAACTTTCCTAAATGGTATAATTATAAATACTACAATATGAACTGATACAGAGTAGTTTCATGAAGGAAACTCTTAATTAGCATCTTAATTTTATGATATGATAATGTGGTCAGCAGTGCATATGTGTCCTTAAGAAACGCTATGGTGTAATTCACTTGTTGCTGTATTTCTTTACTGGTCATATGTGTTAGAGCTACTCCAGTACATTTAGTTCAGGCAATTATCTTTCTCAGATGGTGACTGGTACACACCAACCCATTCTGCATCTTTAATAATGGAGCATGAGACTTACCCAGAGTGTAAGACTCCCACATAAAATAAATTGCTCGATCAGCCAGACTAAAAAGCCTCCTATATTACAGCAATGAGTTCAGTCATAGGGAACCGTTACTTGGTAAAAATCCCATGAATAAGGCACATATGAAATGCAAAAAGACTCAGAATTGTATGTTTCTATACACATTAGTATCTGAAGTCTAGCTCCCAATAATCAGTTCATCCCCCCATTATTATTATTATTTCAGCTTTGATCTGAATTAGAATCCAATTTGAAATGTATAATTAGCTATATAGAGAATATGCTAATTATTCGCGCTGGATAAAATATGTTCTTTATTAAATTTTATATTCACTTCCACTAATTATTAAGGCAAATCTAGATCCTATTATAGCATAAACTAAGCATAGATAAACATGAGCAAATTCATATAGTCATAAAATTAGTATTAATGCTCATAAAAATATGGAATCTAATTGTATTATGATTTCATCACCTGCGAGTGATAAAATCAAATATATATAGCTAGTTAAATGAATTAATTGTAACCTAAAGTACAATCACCTGCGAGTGATTTGATGCCATGTATATAAACTGGAAATGCATAAACCTTGAAACTTTAATATTTGTGACTATAAATTTATAATCATCTGCGAGTGATTTAATCTATATATGTAAATCAAGTCATGTAAACTCAGCTATGTAAAATTATCTCTAAAATCCATCACTTGCGTGTGAATCCAAATTATTGTAAACATCCCTTAAATCACCTGCGTGTGAGATCAGACACCTACATATTGTAATATTGTTTTAAATTATTGTTTTCATATTTTAAATTCATTAAATTAATTTTCAATTTACACTTGCTTCATGTCTTAGTCTTGCTCACTGACTCACGATTATTTAGCATTTAATAATCATTTTATAATTAGTATTAAAATCTTTTCAATGTTTATTGATCATGTATTAGCCACATGATACCTATATAGTTGTACTAAATAAGAAAGCCAACTATTCTCAGTCTTTTGTTCTACTGATGTGCTACTGATGGCACATGAAGAAGAGAAATACTACTGTGACCTCAACTGTGTCATCTGCAAGATAGTAAGTCTATGAGCAATTGTAGAAGAACTAGGGTTGGGCCAGAGTCGTGGCTTCCACCACTGTAAAACTGGTTGGCCTTAGGATGATCTATCAGAGTTCTAGGTTTTCGTGAATGTACATATTTGGTCGTTACAATATAAAATTGTCTAACTTAGTCACAACATTCATAACATCATCCAGTGGCTTAAAGCTGGTCTTCATGCATAAAACCTTCTGATGTTTAATGCAATGATAACCCACAATTGAATGTATAATACAGTTGGTAAATAAATTGAAAAAAACATTTTCTTTTCCAGTCATACTTCAAATACCATCTGCACTTACTGATATAATTTTGGCAACATCTATTTCTTTTTCAATGGGTATATTTGAAACTTCATTGCAAATATCTATTTCTTTTGTTGATGTTACTAATGTGGTTAAACTGATCAATTTTTCTTTGATATTATTCTCAATTCAATAGTGAATAAAAATAGTCAAATGAGCTGATCCTTTTATATCTGTACTTTCATCAAGGTAGAGGGAAATTAAACTAGATTTTATATCTCGTTTTTGTTGGCAAGTTGTGGTGTTAGCCATTTGCAAAATTCTTTCTTTAACTGTATTTCTAGCCAATGGCAAATCTTTTATTCTCTGAATAATTTTTACTGTTTTCAAAATCTTCAAAAAGAACTGGTGCACATTTCAGCCAAGGTTTTTTCACATATACTGCATAATTAAAAGATTCCTGTGTTTGGCAATTATATCTGAAATAAAAAAACTACCAGCAGTTCTATTTTAATGATTTTTGATAAATTTTATTATGGATGTTGATTGAATATTTATGTTTTTAAATGCTTGAGATATTCTTTTTGTTCATCTTTACTTTTTTCACATACCAATTTATGATTGATTTCATAACACCATTTTCCTGATGATGTTCTCAATACAATAGTTCCAGAACATAAAACACTTCCCTTGTGTCTTTGTTACTGATTCCATACTTACCAGACTACCAATGTTGAAATGCTCTATTGCTTGACTTTTTTTTTTATTTTCACTAGTCATATTAATATAATGATAACAAATTTATTTAAAAGTAAATTTAAATGAGTTTAATAATTTTATAAACCAAAGATTTTTATATGTTAGAAAATATTATTATTCTTATATTTCTCTTTTACAGCAAACTTCAAGCAAAAAGAAAACAAAAATGTCATTTGATGGCATTGATTAAGTTCCTTTATTTATGATTTTGATTACATTAAAAAAATGAATAGTGTCAACACATTTAGATCCAAAAAAAATTAGGACAGAAAACCACTTTGTTACTTTTACTTTAGATTTGAAAAAATTTATTTCAAAAGATTTTAAAAATATTTTACTGAGTTTACTTTCTAGTTTTAGTGGACTCATTTGAAAGGTTTATAGAATATGATACCGCAGTATATTGGTACCATTTTATTTGACTTAAAATATAATTTATTGTTTCTAATTAGAGTTCAATTGGAAATTGAATTCTAATATATTATATTTATTTATTTTACCTTTAGTTTGCAGTAAATTTTTATTAGTACACATTTTAGCAACAAGAAAAATATTGAATAATTTAAAGCGTAGAAAATTATGATATGTAAATAGTTCAAATGCCAGTAAAAAAATCGAACGTGCTATTTGGTGGCATGGGTCCATAGGTTCACCATCACTGGTTTAAATTATAATAATGGCAAAAAAATAAACAATATCAATAATAATATTCATTATTTTTTCCATTATAATTTAAAATTATTATATGATCTAATGTTTAGGAGTCAATAAACTCTACATTAAATTTAATTAAACATTTTGCAATATTATTGTCCAATTGTCAAACAGATGAAAATAAATCATTTTTTATCTGCAGCCTAAATCATTTATGAGAAAAACGAGTTTAGACAATATTTGTAAGATTCATTATCAAATTCAAAATGTTTTTAGTTTTATTTAGATTAAGCAATAATTTAAAAAAAAAAAAAAAAATTGTTTTAAAAATATATATATATATTTTAATCTGAAAAACATGCAATAAATTTGATGTAAAACATAAATCTGGCATTCATGGTTTTTAATTTTATAATAATAATGATTTTTTTAGATTAAAAAAACACCTAATACTAATTTAACAATAAATATATTTCCTCATTATTAGACCATATCTATAATACTGAATATATGATTATATGATTTTTATACTTCTACTTCTTGGCAAGTAATGAGAAAGATGTGCACTAACATGCAGATGAAGGGAAGAATTTAGATATCAAAATAATGCTGAGTGCTTTCGAGAGTTACACTATTGTCATATCATAGCTGGGTTCACTTATAAAATAATGGAGTGGAAGTGTGTGTCACTAAGTATATTATTGTGAAAATTTAAATTCTTGTAAAATAACAAAAAAAAAAAAAAACAAATATCAGAAAGTCATTCTTGTAGAGGGAGAAGGATAAATCTTTATGGTCAATGGCACAGTTGGTGTTGGCTATGTAATATGCTTCCCTAATTTCTATCTTGGGTGGTCTCTTTCAATATACTGAATTGCTGCTGAAGATAGTGTGAACAAATGCACCTACTTATTGCCTTACTTTTTGCACCTTGAATTAAAGACCACCCCCTTATTCTGCCTATAGAATTAAATACCCTCAAACTGGATGCATTCTCCTTATTTAAGGGAATCTTGGGCATTTTTATCTAAACAATGATCACAGCAACAAAACATTACAGCCATCAAGCCAGATTACAGTTCAGTCTTTTTTAAGCATCAGAAATTAACCAAGCATTTGTTTATATTATCTCCATAGCAATTCAGTATATTGAAAGAGACAACTAAAGGTAAAAAATTAGGGAAACATGTTACATAGCCAACTCCACCACTGCTATTAATTGCAAAGATTCATCCTTTCCTCCTCTCCAAAAAGTGAACTCTGATATTTTTTCACAATAATATATATACTGATACACACTTTCACTCCATCACTTTACAACAGAATCTCATCTATGATTATGGGAGTAGTATAACTCTTAAAAGTATTCAACATTATTTTGATATTTAAATTATAAAAAATACATTTATTTTCAGCTTTATATTAGAACACATCTTACCCAACACTGAATATTTATTTATAAATTTATAATATGATCTGTAAAATAAACATATTTTGATGTTTTTTATACAGCAAAATAAACATTTACCAATTAGTTTTTTTCTCACTCTTTATTAATATTAACACAATTTTAAATATTTACTGAATATATATACTTATAATATGTACTCCATATTAAACACATATTTTATATTGTTAAAGCATTTTCATTCCCCCCCTCTCTTTTTATTGTAAAATATAACTTATTTATCAATTTTCTTTTCTCTCCTCACTTATTTAGTTCTCAAATTAAAAAAGACAAATAGAAACAGGACACATAATTAGATGTATTAAAATACAAATAATTATTTATGTATATATTTACTGAGTTGTGTTTTTATGTTACCATGTAAGCACATTAATTTATTTTCTATAGTGTGTTCATTTTTGTGTGTGTGTATTTATGTTTAAAACAAAATTAAAAAAATAATGACACATTAGCCCTCTTGCACTATTTATTATTCTGACAGTTTTCTTTGTTTTCACTTGATGTAAACTTTCAACTTTCATTTTAATATTAAACCATTATTATATATCAGAATATAATAAATATGACTTTATTTGATTAATATTTTGTTTAGAAATTAATTTGATTTTCATAATTATTTTAAAAATTAGATTTTAATCAAAATAAAGTGTTGTTTTGTCATTCAACTTTCAAGAAGAGTAGATTGATTTTGTAAAATAAACAAAGTTGTCTTCATTTGACATTTGTATTTAAAATGTAAACAAATAATTATCAATATCTGGTAAACCTATCAATTTATGCTTTAAAAGTTTAAATTTTTTTTAGTAATCTTTCCAATATTAATATATTTTCTAACAAACTGTAAGGGTTGATGTGTTACTAACAGATTTTAATTCATTCTGTCATTATTTCGATGGTAATGTTATTCAGAAAAATATAACTTTTTACATTTAAAAATAAATTATTTCTTTAGAAAATAAATATGTAATAATAATAATAATAATAATAATAATAATAATAATAATAATAATAATAATAATATATATATATATATATATATATATTAAAGATTTGGAATAATTATTACACAATTATTGTGCAAAAATAATCATAAACTTTCCAAAAAATCAAGTTTTTAATCATTCATAATATTTTCTTAATATTTTTTGAAGTAATATCACAAATTTCAAGACCTCCATAAAAACAGTGGATACACATCATTCTGGAGTTTAGCACACTTTGAATTTCCCACTTTTAGGATTATCCTAATATCTTTAGAATTTGTTTAAATTCAAATATTAAATATATATATTCATAATTTTTAACATGCAAAAAAAAAAAAATAACAAAAACTCTCAACAGAGAGCCAAATGCAGAAATTGAATTTCTCAAGTGAGGTAGTCCCATATGAAAGAAGGCTATGATTAATTATTATGAATATTTAGACATTGTTAAATTGTTGGTAGTTGTTTTTATTGTAAAAGGGTATAACAAATACATCAATCCAAGTTTCTTTGATTTTTGATGTGGCTTTCTAAAATTTACAACATTATTAAACCTTATGTGACCAAGTTCCATAATTAAAGCAAGGCTAACTTTGCACAATTAAATTTTTATATATATGGCATTCAGTGTTAATGATATTTTGAACAAATACATTTTTTTTTTAATGAATTTATGGTTAAAATTATTTTTTACCATAACTAAAAGAATAAAAAAATTGTAAAAGTTAAAAATTTATTTAAATAAATAATAAAACAAAACTTACTTTTTACTGTTGAAAGAATAACTTTTTTCTTTCCTGAGATGTGTAAATTTTTTAAAAAAATGCAATATAACTATAAAAATAAACATTAATTACAAGCAACTTTTATATGGTCAACAAAAAACAAATAAACAAAAAAGTTATACAATCATTTCTATTTTACAGATAAAATAAAAATAAATACTGCTATTTTGAAAAAAAAAGAATTAGCTGTTTTATTTTTTGAATTTTACTGATAATTTCTATTGTCTGTTAATAAAAATAAAAACTAAAATATATATCATTAACAATAA
Organism: Epiperipatus broadwayi; assembly: GCA_028023455.1. Classification (NCBI taxonomy): domain Eukaryota; kingdom Metazoa; phylum Onychophora; class Udeonychophora; order Euonychophora; family Peripatidae; genus Epiperipatus; species Epiperipatus broadwayi. The sequence goes on along the minus strand of JAQFVV010012448.1, from coordinate 1,834,755 downwards.
TTTGGAAGTCCTTATTGTATAACTGTAATAGAAGTAGCAGTCCAATAGTCCATTCAAAAGCCATTTGAGATATCTCATACCATGAAGTTTTGTACTAATATCATTCTGAAGTAATTTATTTGTGTTTAATCTTGTATTTCTGTCTGAAAGATTTTTTTTTTCAAATTTTAAACATATGTTCGATTTTGAATACAATTTAACAATGCAATCTTTCAAAACTATTCAGCCTAACAGTGCTTGGGGATCACATTTCAAACTATATTCAAATCAATTTGGTAAGTTTTTAGTTGTGCACAATAGAAACTTTTGTATATTTTTTAAGAAGATGCTTTTGTTTAATTTGAGGAAAATATTTTAGAGATGTTTAAAAAAAAAGGAAGGATGAAATCTTAATTTCTCTTTGGATTGTTTACATAAAACTTGCTTTTTTAAATTGCTGACTTCACAAAAACAGCAATCTTGTAGCCAATTTTAAATGATTTTGATATTAGATATATTTTAACTTCTCTTTTTGATTACTTTGCAAATGATTTTTAACCTACTTCTAATGAATGGATCTTCTCCAAATTTTGTAAATGTTTATTTTTGAAACAAATTCTTGATCATTCAAAAATAAAAAATAATTTTTGGCGGGTTTAAATCGGAATTGTTTTCGGCTCGGTACAAACCCCCCCCAATCAAGCGCGTTTTGTCCTTTTGTTCTCCCTTTTAAACCTTTTAAATACAGTATATTGTCTATTAGTTCTCACATAAATTATATAGACTTCTCAAAATATATATAGAAATTATTGCTCTTTTAAGTTTTTCTTTGTTGCGCCACGGTTTTAAATGTTTCTTTCTAAATTATATTTTGCAAGGTAAACTCTAGAAGTTTGGAAAGTTAGCCGCTTCTAAAATTAATGTGTTGTTTGTTCTTGTGAAAACCCCTGCGCCTCAAAGTGTGAATGATGGTTGTACTGGTTGCAACATGGTTGCAGACCAAATTTGCCTAGCCAAAGGTTGAGTGAACATTATCAAACGCCTGAATGCAACTCTTAAAAATATGGACCGGGGGGGTTGGTCCAGATAGGTTCTCTTATAAATATCAAACGAATCTTTCATGGCTTTTCTTTCTTGTTTTTTATTCTGTTGTTGTGTTTTGGTTGCTGTTTCTTGTTGTATCGTTGTGGGTCCTCCTATGTGTTTAGAATATGTGACATATATATTCTTCGTTCGCCTATCCAAATCCAAGTGTCTTATGAATTATACTGGGGTCTTGTCTGGGGGCTAAAACCCTCGGTTGCGCGCCGCACCAATATCTCCGGCTATGGATTCAATACATCTCTTTTGCTCCACCTAATATTATGTTCCGAGAATACCACGCGCCTGCTTCTCCTTTAAATAAACAATCCTTCTCGAAGCCCCCCACGTTCAAATCCTCGTTCCCAAGCGGGAGTCAAAATCAATCCTAGGTAAATAGTTTATTTTATATTTGTTTCATTCCTCAATTGTAAACTCTTAAAGGCATCTCATAGTTAACTACTCACACTGCGTAAATAAATCATAAATTTGCTGTAACATTTAATCTTTATTGCAATCTATCGTAATCATAGGCTTTCAAAACATGAACTTTGAACTTAAGTAAAATCTAATAAACCATAATCCGTATTCTCAAATGTAAAAGGAAACTTGTATTTATCATTCTACTTTATTATGTTTAATATGTTTCTCTGCGAGCGTGAATGTATGTGTGCGGTGCGAATAAAATTCAAATTAATATTTATATTCAATAATTGCTCAGTTATAAACAAGTCGAGCTTTCTCAGTCTTTTCATACAATTAAAGTCTTATATCATTTACTCTTGATCGTTCTAAATTTATCGTTAAATTATATTTATTTAGATTTAGTTTATTTTCAATGTTTCTTTTAAATGTATATGCCAACATCGTGCCGTGAGTCACGTGTTTATTTATTTTCCTTAGTTAAGATAGACTTAAGAATTGGGCGGGTCTATGATAAATATATAAACAAATGTCAAACAATTATATTGAATATAGCATATAGGGGGGATGATCTTATAAGCCTAATTGTTCGGGGCATAAACGAACCGTCGTATTGGTCACAAACAACCAATAATCAAGTCTAGTGCTAGGATCAATCAGTTAGCAAACTAAAACTTCTTTCCCATTAGTGAACTGTGCGTCTTTTCCATAAGGAGTTGTCTTTGAAACAATCATATAGCGGCCCTGAGTAACCTTATTGGTCCATGCTGGGAGTTGGAGCTGGTGGGCGGGATTAGACTTCGAAATCGTTTTGATGTGATGTAAGGTGATGCGAGTAATTAAATTCCACTTAAATAATCGTATCTGGCGCCCCCTTGTGTTGATAGAAAATAACTATCGATATAAGTAAATAAATAAAGCTTTACGCTATGTCATGTTAATTTCGAAGCCGGTAATCTCTGTGAGGAGGGGGTCGCTTACAATATTAATTTTAAAAATGCTTTTATTTATTTTGAATTCTCTAAAAAGTAAAAAAAAAATTTTTGAACTACAATTTTGGTTGCTATATCTAACTTTAAATAAAAGTGTCTACCATCCATTAATAATAAATCCAGATCAAACAAACCACTCTATTATTGCTTGAATTAAAAAAGTTACAGATGCCACATATATATTATTTATAAATAATTCTCATTTGATAGCTGTAATTAGCCTAAATTAATTATAAATACTAAAATAAACATCTTGAAAATGAAAAATAATCAATAATAGATTGTTTTTTTTTTTACTCAGGAGGTCATATGCATTAGAACAGAGAAAATGATAGCTGAAGTGTGAATCATATACCTTTATTTATTATACTTCAACATAGCACAAACATACAGAACAATGGCCAATAATTAATTTTCATAACTAAAATTTAAAAAAATATTAATAATATATATATATATATTCCTACAACATATACAGTTTACTTTTTTTAAAAAAAGTGCACTCATATTTTTATGTTTATCCACGTGATATAGTCTATAATTTTCAAATAGTGAAAATCATATAACTATTCTATATATTATTTTTATATATAAATATTATATCTTGAATTGAATACATGATTCATCAATTTCTAATGTTATGAATAAAAAATTAAAGTGAGATGATTTTTTGAGTGCTTTTAATATTGCTCAAAAATCATGTTGACAGTTTGCAGTAAAGTTCAGAACTATAAACTTTTAGGAAGTTTTAATTTATTAGACGTTTAAAGTGTTTGTGCAAAAAAAAAAAAGTTCCTGATGTTGTAAATTTTTTAAAAATCATCTTTGATATTTGGTAGTTTCAACTTTCATTCTATAGTAGACAAAGAAATCAGATTATATAAATAAAAGTAATATTTACTAAGGCTGTAACCTCAAGAATATGCGTGAAAAAATGCGATATTAGGGACCTCTACAGGTCTTAACTAAAAATGCGATATTAGGGACCTCTACAGGTCTTACCCACAAGCTTACACTTTGGAAGCTTGTGTTTAAGACCAGTAGAGGTCCCTAATATCGCATTTTTACATACATATTCTTGAAGTTACAGCCTTAGTAAATATTACTTATGTAATCAATGTGCGATTAAATAAATTTATAAATAAAAGTCTTAATTACTGTCTTTTATAAATCAGACCTATGGAAAAATATTTAAAATATTTTTATATTTATATAAAGACATATTACAGATATCATCATATTAGTACAAATGCTTACTATAATACCTGAGATTTGAATCCAAACAAAAACTATCTTTTTTAAATAGTGTTATTCAACTTCTTTCTTTTATCATATTGATTTTGCATGATTTTCTTTTACCTTTGTGCAGTTAATAATAACAATGATTTTTTAAATCATGTTTTTCATATCAATATTTTTTTATTACTTTTAAAACCCTTACCAAAAAGCAAATTGTTCTTCAAGGAATAATGTTGGAATAGCTTTTGTCCTGTAGATGACTATTTAAAGTTCATCTTACTGTTAACACATCCACATGCATATATATAAACCAATGATTTCCACTCTAACATATATGTACCCATTCTTCTAACAAAATTTAAAAATATACAAAAAAAAAAAAAACAATAATGAAAAATGGCACACATATGTCAATTAATTAATGTAAATTATTTTTTATATATAATCTACTATGAATTACCTTGATTTTATTATATTTCTGTGTTTTGAACATAAATGTTTATGTTATTTTTCTATTACTTTTTAATACAATATTGAGCTATTTATTTACAATTGCAATATATAAATTTGAAATAAAAACAACTATATCAACTATTACCAATTTGATAATATAAAAAATATAATTATGGAGATGGCTAACAAGGGCAAGCAATTGAAAAAAGCTTGGGAACCAATGATATTGATAGCTCATATGGTTAATTAAAACTAAAAACGACTTTTAGTATAAAATTGCTGAATAATAGAGCCAAATTTTTAGAAAAATAATATTAGTAAATTGTATATGACTGTGTTTCTCAAACTCATTGATATAAAAGTTCCCCTGGAATGTTGAGAAACATTCACAGTCCCCTGAAAGAAAAAATTCTTATTAGAAGCTTATACTATTATTAACAATTTTATTGTATTTATTTTTAATTTATTTAATAAAATAATGTTAATATTTACACTTTTATTATTAACAAAATATTAAAAGAATTATAAATATTTCAAAGATTATAAAATATAAAATACAAAATTCATTAGTAATAATTAGAACAAAAAGTGAATAATATAACAAAAAAGATTTTAATAATTTAATGTGTTGAATGTGTTTGAATATTACTACACAAAATATCAATATTGGATAAAATTTTTGATACAGCAGCTGTTAGACTTTTTTTTCTAATATTTCTACTGATAAATAAGATGTATGTTTATTTTTAATTAGTAATTGCAATGAAAATGTAAGTTCACAAAGTTATGTGCATGTGAAGAGAATCTAGAATATTAAGGCGTGTTTGCTAATGAAAGATATTCTTTCTTTCATTGGATCCAAAATTATGACAAATTTTTGTACCAAAATTCTGATTTAAGAGTTGAATTCTCTCAAATCAATTAGTCCTTCTTGTGATGACCACAGGAGATTGCCAAATTGTACAGATAGAGCAAATGACATTCTTTTTCATCCAAATTCTTTATTTTCATTTAAGTTAGAAAAAATAAAAATAAAACAAAAACATTCAATTTGAAATAATAACAAAATGTTACTTTTTTCAAAAAATTTATGGAGAGATGCAAACATTTTTGTATTATTATTCCTAAAACTTTTCAATCATGCAGAAAGTTCATTTTCAAATACTTGCTATTTTGTGTTTAATATATTGGTATTCATTTACATTTTTTTTAAAAAATCTATCAAGTAAAATGAATATAGGATTTTTTATGAAGAAGAAAAATTTGTAATTCATCTTTTATTATTAAAACTCTTTTTAGAACTTTGGCAATCTTACTTCTGTGTGATATAATTCTATCTCTTAGCATAAAATTCAAATCTTGTATTAAAGCTTTAGTTTATATAAAAATAAGTATTATGAGAATTTCTGATAACACTTTTTGTTTAAAAAAACTCAATCCAATAATACTACAAATGGATTAATCCATTATTAAAAATACCTCTTATTGCTTTAGCCGAATTTTCATTTGCGGCAAAAATACATATGAGTAGAGAATTTTTACTTGGAATTTTAATATTTAAAATTGGATTTTTAGAAAAGCTGTTAATAAATATCCCCCCCTCCCCTTTCCATATAATTAATTGTTAAATTATTTTGTTAAATACTAATGTAAATTTCATTTTTTTAGAATAGTTTTTTTAAAAAAGTAAAAATAAGATTTAAAATATCGAATTTATTTTTATTTAAACGTGTGTTAATTTTTAATCAATATAAAATGAATTATTAATTTGTTATATGCTTATATACAAGTTTACATATGTAAGCAATGATTTCGAAGATAATTAATGAGACAAGCTTCTAATTAGTAAGTATCAAAAAAAAACTGTTAATCTTTCCCCACTGAAATATTCCTAAAAATTTTAATCAAATGCACTACTTTACAAAATAAAATAAAAAAACATTATAAAAATTACATTATTATAAAGATTAAATACTTAATTCTACAAGCTGACAATTTTATTCTGTTTTGTGGTAAAATCAGTAATGTTTTAATGACTTTAATGTTAATAATGATATCAATCAACTTAGATAAAAGAAAGTCCCCCCCCCCCATATCATTATCTTCTCCTACCACTCTGACCACGGTATGATATCACTAATGGAAACAAAGAATAATCTAGGTAATCATCAGAATAATAAAACTAAAAGTTGGTGTAATTTAAACAAAGTTGAGCACGAAAATATTACATACATATGCGCACACATACTTAAAATCTTTTTATTTCAAATGTAGTTAATGTTGCTTGTTGTTTTTTTTTTTAATTCCCCAGAAGTATCCAAATGCATTTGGGGATGTTTTATACTTTTTATTACCAAATGATTCTTCAGTGCTCGATATGGTTTAGTGCAATGGTAGACTGGTCAATTCGAGAAAATAAAGTTTCACGATTGTAGCTCAATTTTGCCATTTCCGGTACTTGGAAGTCATGTGACTTTCTGAGTGACAAAGTATTCTATTACTTATTTACTTTTCAGCAAAACTACGTGATATTCAGATTCACAAGTAAATGTTTGTTATAATTCTTTTTTAAAGTCAAAATTCTAATGACTGTTTTACAACATTAATAATATAATATTTTATTTGTTGCTGAGAATACAAGTAATATGCATCGTAAAGGCACGGCCATTTAAATCTATTTACATGAACTTATGAATCTAACTCTTCACATTAAATGGAACAACTTCAATGTATTTTAAAACATAATAATATAAATAATATGATATTTATACCTTTAAAGTGAAATAATTTTTATGTCTCTAGATGTATTTTAAAACATAATAATATAAATAATATGATATTTAAACCTTTAAAGTGAAATAATTTTTATGTCTCTAGATGCATTTCAATTTATAAAACCTATTTGTTACTAACAGGAACTTTCAAAGGCCAAATAGTATGGTTATTTACAAATAAGTAATTCTAACATTTATTCTATATAATCAATTAAAAAACACATACTGCATTTTCTGCAAAATATTATATAATTTTTTTCTAAAATCTGGTTGTCTCATATTAGAACCTTTAAAATAGTTATTTGTAATGTCTGTAGTCATATATTTTGAGTGCAAGAGAAAATACATTCATTCTAAATAATGCATCTACATATATAAAATGCAGAATTTTACATATGGTAAATATTAATAATATAAATGTTTGTCCATTTACGCAGAAAAGATAACAAAATTTTTGTCTAAACACTTTTTATTCATATTCAGCATGCTTTTGATATATTGCATATCATATGCATCGCATATTGATTTCTTTAGTGTTCATAGTTAGTAAGTAAACTTGATAGTTTTATTCATTATTTAAATTTATTTAATTTGTTGCTTCATTATTCAGAAATATTTAAATTTCTTCATAGTGCCCATTACTTTGATAGGAAGATGCTAGTCTCTTTTCTTTTGTACATGAAAAATCCTCTTTAGCTATTGTCCAAGCCTCTTTAACCTTTTGTTTTCTGATCTCTCTCTCAGTACATACAATTTCAGCTTTCACCAGATTAAATTTATGACATTGCTATTGCTCATGATCTTTAAAATTAGAGAAATATTCAGAGCTTTTTATAGCTCTGTTATACAAATATTTGTGCTGGGCCAATCTTGCTGATAGATTGTCCCTCAATTTTCCATAATAAGTGGCTTTATAAATGATTTGATTGCATTTAATTTTATAGACTATCTGGTGGACTGATTCCATGGGAGAATTCATCTTTGAAAAGGGGAGAATGAAATGTATGTTGTATTTTTTTTAGTTTTTGAGAGACTTTGGAGTTATATGAAAGACATCCATTTTATATCCTCCCTAGTTTGAGATTGTAGAGATTTTTTTTTATTTTTTTTTATAGAATTTGTCAATTGTATTAATAATTTTGTTTTTATTATATCCCAAATTTTGTAAATCTTTAGTGTATATCTCAGAGTTATTTGTCCTGCATGTTTTGAGTTTGCATAATTTTAAATTCCTATATAAAAATCCTTTGAGACCAGTGTACTTGTGAGCCATGGATGTTTGTGACTTAGGATGAATCACTCCTCTTATGTTTAATGGTTTCAATATTTACAGTTTAAAGTGTCAAATTGTATCTGAATGTATAGATTCAGAAATTTATTACCCTGATTTTTTCTTTCTTTTCAATAGTTCAACTTAAAGAAAGCATTTATTCTAAATCCCTGATGAATTTTTGTAATTTGTTTTTCAGTTGCAGAGGGTAAGGTGTTACATATCTAATATATAATACAGTAGAAGATAGATTCAAGAATTTTAAAATGACCATGGCTTCAATCTTTGACAGATATAAACTACATATAATGTTACTAAATGGAAGCCTCATGGGTCATTGGGTTTGCATTTTGTACTGTTTCTCATTTGTTGTGGCAATAAAAAATGGATAAACCTTCCATATATCTCAATGTTTCTCAAAAACTAAAAAGAATATGTTCTGAAAAATCCACCTATTCTAAAATTTCTGATGTTTATAAGCATATTTCTGTCAACATTGTTGGTAATTCAGAGTAAAATTAGTCTACTCCAATGGCTATATATGTGTGTAAATGAAAGAAACACCCAGTTTCAGGCTATGAATTAAAAACACCCTAAATGTTGAACAAATGATCAAAAGTAAAATAAATCCATCTATTTTTGGAGCTCTGGTGTTTATAAGCATTCCTTTGTCAATGTTGTTGCCAATTCAGAGGAGAATTAACATATCAGCCAAATGGAATATGACACTTAATTTGTATTAAGCTAATACTCAATCATGCAAGGCTGGAGACAAAATCACTCTTTTAACATAAATACATTGTTTGCACATATACAGTGACCTATGTGTGATTTAATATCTGCAATTAAACTTTTTTTATTTATTATAATCAAAGTGTTAAAAGAGAGATTTTGTCTACAGTTTTGTGTGGTTGAATATTAGTTTAATAAATATTAAGTATTATATTTCATCTGAACTGATATATTAATTTTACTCTGAATTACCAATAATGTTGACAAAATTATGCTTATATACATGAAAACTCCAATACCAGGTTGAGATTATTGATTGATATTAGGATCATCTAAATATTAACTAATTTTAAAGATATATATTTATATATATACAAACACAAGATAAAATACATTGATAATTGGGAAAAATAAGATTATTACTAATTGCAGAAAAGAAGTCATCAATAAAATTTATGTTTTTATTTGAATAATGATTACATAAATTTTACAATTGATAATACTGTGATTCATGTGATTCATAGAATCAGCATCAGTGGAAAAGAACACATTTTTTCATTTAAGAAAAAATGTAGTGTTACTTATTTAAATGCACATTAAATTAATAAAACATGATATTAATTTATACAGAAGCTAAACTCTCCATACAGTAGCACTACCAATGCAAGCAATAGTAATCAATGGATGCAAGAAGATTTGTCCACAAAATTCCTATCTAGTGCATACTCATCCAATATTCCCAGACTAGTTTCCAACTTGTGGCTTTCATCAAGGAGGAGTCTTAGATCTGTATAGAATGGAGAGTTTAGCCTCTGTATAAACAAGCTCATGTAAGCATAAGAAATGGTGATTATGTGATGATATCAATTTCAATTAAATATGTATTGTGGCAAAAACTGACTAATATAAACAAATATAGCTAAGATAGACCTTGAGAATATTTAAAAAGAGTATTAATGAAAAATGTCCATTGAATAAATTAATGCTACTTTAAATTACAAATAGAACAAAAAAAAAATCATAGCCTTTAATCAAAGGATTTTAAAGATATAAAAAAAAAAGAATTATAAGTTCATGCAATTTATAAATGTTAAAAAAAGTGTATGCTCTGAGGAAAGTGCATTATTTATGCAGAAACATTAATTAATTATTTTCTATTTTTCATAAATTACTTTCACCTGCTTAGATAAAAAAAAGTATCTGGTCAACTTCAAAATATTCACTAAAAATGTATAGTTGATCAACGTATTTTTCCAAAGGGATTTGTATGCAGACCATTTATCCAAATTTCTATTTCAATAATCATATACAAATATTTTTTTTTCAAATGTCATAACATCGGTCGGGATGCGAACCTGCAACCCGGGCAACTGCTTGTAAGGCAGTTGTGCTGACCTCTCGACCACCAATGCAAGACTTTTTTTATCCATAAAATAATTAAGTAAACATTTTTAATCTTTAGAAAAGATTCACGTATCAAGCAGAAAACTAATAAAAAAAAATTGATAAAAAAATATGGCTTGTGTTCTTCCATTTTTAATAAATTCAGTTATAACAAAAAAAAAAAAAATGAAAGAGGGATTATTTCCTCAAAACTGTCATTTCTCCTCGCATATGTTCAGGCATATAGAAATGGCATTTAACAATGCTAGTTTTAACTTATTGATCCGCATCATACAAGTATATAAAAAATATATTAGATAAAAATTATGATAATTTCATTTTTCACTCACTATTTATTTAACATTATGGTCAAACTGCAAAACTTAACAAAGTTCACAGTTACTACAAAAACCAAGTTTAAATCACAAAGGCAAAATTAAAAATTATTTAAAAAGTATAAACAGAAAATGTTTTTTTTAATTTAAAAGTGTTTTATCTGCTCAGAATCTATCTGATTAGAGGTTATTAGACATTAAACTAAGTGTATTAAATAAACTTTATAACTTTACAGCTTCATAATCAAAATTCATTTCTTGAAGAATTATTTCTAAAGTTGAAAGTATATTAAAAACATTCTTGTAAAAAAAGAAGATATCATGTGAACTAAAATATACAAAATTTTAAATATGACAAAAAATCTTCATAAAAGTGGTTTATCTTTTGAAAAAAAATATTTTTATCAAAAATAATAAATTTATAATTAATTTCGCGGCACTTTTACTTATGCTGACTATTATTTTAATCCATTTGGCAGCAATTTCCATGTCTCTATTTGAATTAGACTCTGTTAAGAAATTTGTATATAGTCTGCCATATATTAATATTTTAATAAACCTTTTTTCTATAGTATATATTAATAATGGTAACATTATTTATTACAAATGCAAGCTTTCTAGCATTAAAAATTTTAAAAATTAATATTTGCATTTTTATAAATATGAAAATCAATTTCTAAACAAAGTTCTTATTTAGTCAATAGAGTTTGCTTTCATGTATAAATTGGTCTATTCAAAAAATTAATACAATGAAATATTAGATATTTTAATTCTATATTATTAAAACAAAGATAAATTTAAGGTTATTTATCATTAATATATATATATAATTTAATGTAATTAAAATTCTAAATAATAAATTGACAAAGGTGATTCTACTTTGGTAAGTAGAAACTTTTTAAGAGTTATACTTTTAAAAATAAGTGTTTTTAAAAAAATGTTTTTGTTATAATGTAATTTTTTGATTTAAAATAAGTCTTTTGCAAAAATATTGCATAAACAACTTTTAATTTGTAAACAAATTATTAAAAATTACACTATTTCTGCTATTTGGCTTCAAGTTAAAATATTCAGCTAATCAGAAATTCTCATTTCTTTTGACATTTAAACCATCTTCCTCTTAGCATTATCATAAAAATATAATATTGTCAATCATGCAAAATGCTATTATTATAGTCTAAAAGGTTCATATGATATTGACAACTTTGAACTGTTTTCATCTAATACTTTTAAAATTGTAACTATGTAAACAAGAAATTCCAGATGGTGATATAAAGTTGTAGATAGGCTTAAAACAACATAGAGAATATATAGTGACTGCAGCACCATTATTATGTCCCAATACACAAAATGTGCCCAAAATCATTGCTACCAAGCCAAAACTGGCTAGAAGTGAAGGAAAATACATCCAAAAATTTAGAAAAACTTACATATCTAGAATAAATATATCCATCTACTATATTTTATATAATATTTAGCTCCTTAAGTGCTTCATTTTAAATGTATTCTTAGCCCTTTATATTCTTTTTTTCTTTCATCTTGCATTTTTCAATTAAAAAAACTTTGTTTATTTTATTTTTACTTGTTTAACAAATTTCATTAATGAGTAAATTCAAAAAATAAAATTAATTTTAATAATAAAATATTAACTTTACAAATAAAAAAATGTAATAAATAGAAATAATTAAGCAAAATAAAAAAAATATTTCAGCCTTTAGGCTAAAAAATTATTGACAATTAAATCTTTATATTTATGAAAATTTTAAATATACCAAAAGTTAAAAGATAAAGTGGTTGTTGTCAAATAGCCACCATATCCCACTTGATGGCACTGTTGCTAAACAAAAATGATTCAATACAACATTCCCTGGCGCGCATTTCAATCTAACATATTGTAGCGTAAAAAAAAAAGCAGCGATTCATTCTTCTAACATATTATAGCATAATTCTATATAACCTTTTTTTTTTTTTAATTAAAATAAAAATAAAGCTTTTTTAAAAATATGTTTTTTCATTTCAGGATTCAATATAACATTTCCTACCGTGCACATGATTCAATCTAACATTTTCTAGCCAATTTTTTTTCTTATGGGCCCACGATTGAATACAACTTTTTTTTTGTTTAAATAAAATTAAACCTTTTTTTAAAAAAATCTGTTTTTACTTTTATTTCTTTTAAGTAAAAATAATTTTTTTTGTGTGTGTGTGTTTTTTAAATGTAATTTTAATTTGATATTTTTTAACCAAAAAAATAACCTTTTTATGGAAATCTGTTTAATTGTATTTGTTTGAAATAAAAGTAATATTTTATTTGTTTAAAAAAAAAATCTGATTGTAATTTGATCCCCCTCCCCCGTTTTTGAACTATAACGGTCAATTTTTTAATTAACTAGAAACCTGAAAATGATTTTACATTTGTTCTTAGACGAAACATTTATTTAGTGAACAAATGAAAACCATTTCACTCATCAATATTTCAAGAAATAATAGTAACAAATTTTTTGGACTGAAAAATTTTTCATAAACAAACACAAAATATAACTATTGCATACAATTACAATAATCACATTCAAAAGATTTTAATTTAACAACAACTGGAACACTCTCCTGATGAAAATGTTGATTTCACTCGTGGCCATTTTCTAAATCTTGACTCTAAAATCTCGCGAGTGGTGTTACTTCGCTGGAGAGTTGGTTAAAAATACCCTTCGCCAAATTTTGACAATTAACCATGTCTCAAGTGATTGTTGTTTGCAATGTTAAAATTTAAAATAACAATTACCACATACATTGAAATGAGTTAAAAAAATTTAAAATAAACATTTGCACAATTACTTACACTACAATTCTAGAATCCCAAAAGAAAATAAATACTGGAAATGTAAATTGCAAAAGTTTCGTAGCAACTGCTAAACCTATTGAAGGTGTCAAAGAGTGACATTTTTTTTGCCAAAGATAATGGTCGTGAAAAAAAGAACTCAAAATATGTATATATGTTACAGTAAAATATTACTGACAGCATATATATGTAGGCCTACTAATATGTATGCCCAGTAAATGGCATTTTAAGATGCTTTTATCTAGGTAGAATACCCTCAGGTGGCTTTTAGCGACTAATCGACGACAACCGATAAAGTATTTATTGGAATATTAAAAATCAACTTTTAATTATTAAATGAACAACAAAAAAGTAATCATCAAGGTTTTTTTTTAAGTGTCATAGCATCGGCCAAGATGCGAACCCGCAACCCAGGCAACTGCCTGCAAGTGCAAGGCAGTCGCGCTGACCTCTCGACCACCAATGCAAGACAATTATCAAGTTATTTACAGTAGCATTTACTGTTTAACATCAATAAATGTTTAGCAGATCAATTTTTTGTCAAAAAAACAAAGGTATTTAGATAAGAGCTAAATGTAAACATCACAAATTTTTTTAAGAAATAAATATTTAATACTTTTACAAAAAAAAAAAAAACAACTAATAAGAAAATTGTATATAAATTTATTTATGTGTTCTTACAACATTAATAAAAGCTTTTGTTTACAAATGTAAAAATGTATATTCTCCATCATAGAAATTATGTAGGTAGATTACTTAAAATTTGGAATTAAAATCTTAATCTATTAATTAGTTTTTAAACATTAAAGTCAATCAAAGCTGTTTTTAACATCAATTAATTTCACCAGAGTCTGAATATTAAACTGTGAATTACACTTGCAATTCCAATGAAAATCTTATATGAGTACCATAGAAAATTATTACAATATTATTTATTCAATATATTATTTGTATTTTGAAGCAGTCATGCATATAAACATCAAATTTAATGATGGTATTACCAATTTCTCAAGCAATGATCTCTGTTTTTATGAAAAATTTGCAGTAAAAATATTTAATTCAGTGAATAAAAATCTATGTATGTGGATATGGTATATTGATGACCCATTTGTGATCTGAGTTCATAGCAAAACTTCTCTTAATGAATTTCTTAATGTCTTGAACATTGGCACAAAAAGTTCACTTTTAGAAATACAAAATAATAATTTCTAAAAATATTAATTAAAAAAAAATCAAGTTGAAAATTATAGTCATCTCAATATATATAAAAATATATGCACATTAAAATGTACCAATATTTTTTTCATCACTATCCAGTTAATTATTTTCTGTAATTACAAAACTTTTTTTACTAATAACAATGCTGACCAGATGTACCACTTTTCTAAAAATATGATTTTTAGCAATAGTTACAGATTAGTTATAGCCATATTGTTATCACTAGTTCTATGACATCTTAATATGCTTCTACTTTATGCAAAATTGGTCATTGTTAAAATTAGTAATCATTTATATCAAAACAATATTTATATAATTTAGGTTATTTATAAAATCTGATTAACTCAAGGATGAATATTATTGTAATTTATAGTAAGTATTACATCCCATACCATATCTGCTATAATTCATATATCAGATATATTATATCACATATCAGACCAACTATTTATAAAGCCAATATCAGAAGTGAAAAGCATATTTCATCAGTTAGGACAAAATTAATAAATTTAATGATACTTGTGTATTTCTCAGTAGCTGAAGGGCAGAAGTGTTTTTTGTTCAATTACACACTTTGACAGTTATATAATAAATATCTACAACAAAATGACTGAAAAACATCAATAGGATTTAATATTTCCAGTATTGGTTGTTTTTTTTTTATTAATGTTATTTTAATGAAAGACAATTTTGGGACAAATTTTTTAGAATATTTTCACTTCATTTGTTAATATATTTTTTTAAAATAAAGAAGAAAAAAAATAAAGAAATATTATCATAAATAAAAAAAATACATAAATGAAACCTATTATTGCTTATTTATGAAAAAGGATATTTGAGAATTGTTCAAGTTAGCAGCCAGAAATTCCTAAGGGTATGTAAAGTATTCATAAATGAATCATTATCTTTATGTAATCGCCACCACAAAATTGAAATAAATAGGAATCCAGGTGTTGTCATGTGGTTCCACATTTTTTGTTTTGTCATTTTGCCAGACTCCATATTTTCTCTGTTTTTGCATATACACACCAGTACTTGGGTTGACAAAGTTATAGTAGGATTCACTTGAAAATGTTCAAATCCCACATTTTTAAAATCATCACTTTTGAACCCTTCCAACAGTCTGAATAAAAGTAGATTCATTGGTGACATTATCACATGACAGGATCTCAAACAATTAAAATACTCTAAGGTGTGCTGTTCCATTTGAGAAAGATTCCAAATTTTGATCATTTTACCAAAATGATAGGACAAAAAGACAAACTATGAAAATGATTTATGTATGTGGCATTTATAGATATAATAATATATGTAATTATATAATTGAATATATATAAATATAGTAATCAGATATATTTTAAAATTTTTACTCACTTAGGAGCTTTTGTGACTATCCTAACTATCCTTGTAGTCTTTGTCAACTGACACTTTGACAGGCTAACCTTCCCACAATTCTTATATATAAATGGAATTTATAATCGATTTTTTTAATTTTATTAAACTTAACAACTAACACATATTCCTTAATAATATAAAATTGTAAAAAAAAAAAAAAAAACATCATAAAGCATTACTTTGTAATGTTGTTCCCCCAAAACTACGCTTTTCATATACTGGGAAATACATGAGTACCAATTTAACTATCAAACTATCAATATTAAAATGTATTCCATTAAAAATTAAGAAATATGACCAGTACTAAAAAAAAAAATTTTTGAACATTAATAAGAAAAAAACCAATAGTATGAGTTTAAAATGTTAATTAAATAAATGAAATGTCAAGGAAAAAACTATTGAAGTAAAAAAATTGTTTCATTTCCTTTTATCAAATTGCTTTGAAAAAAAAAAAAAAAAGATTTAGAAGGGGGGAAAAAACCCATATTCTTACAATTTAAGAAATCGCAATCACTTAGAAAGGTCTGTAGTATTAACATTAAAGGTCAACTGCGATATTTCTTATTAGATTGTATTAATAAAATTATGGCATGTATTTGATTGAATAAAAGAATTTGTAGTAGCTAAAATATGTAGTGAAGAAACATGATAGACCAATCATTCTTTCAAAAATAGTTAAGTACTTGTTCAAATAGTTCTTACACATTTGTACCGATTTCCTTTTCAATAATTAATTGTAAGGTAAACGATTAAATAGTTTTTAAATAGCCCATTGTATAACAAAAGCCTTTCTAGCATTTTTTTAAAAAACAGTGAAAGAGAAGGCTGTAGTTAAGCGTTGGTGGCCGAGTGGTTAGCATAGCTATCTTCCAAGCAGCCTAACAGCTGGCCCGGGTTCGCTTCCCGGTCAACGCATTTGACATATGAAAAAGAGAAGGCTGTATTCATCGGGTTGCTAATTACAAGATGATATAATTTTAGCACTTTTCCATTTTTGTTTTAACATCTAGTAAAGAATTTTATTCAGACAGTTAAATATTTGGAAAAAAAACAACAAAGTATACACTGTCGTGCCATGCTTTTAAAAGTCTCTTTAAATTGTATATTATGCATATATTTATATTTAATATATTCCCACACCAGTCAAAAAAAAAAAAAGAATATGTTTTCATAGATAATACAGTACTGTATACAAAAAATTCAAAAGTTGTTTAACTTAAGTTATACCGTATTCTTATCTTTTAATAATCTAAATTTAATTCTAGGAATCAAAACAAATCGATCCTTTCCTAAAAGGTAATTTACACTATCTTTAGTCTTTAAAAATAAGAATACTTTTAAGTTTAAAAAAATAGCATTTCTCTAGGCACAATGTGATTTTACAAAAGTACTTAGATATTTTAAATCGGCATGAAAACTCTTTTATACTAAACATTGTAGTTAATCTTAGATAGCTATTTTGAATATTATTTATTAGTTTTTTTGTTTTTGCTGATGGCTATTAGCACTTATTATATGAGATGATGATTGTAATATCAATTGCATTTCCTAATTATTGTTATCTACATTTGAGCAGTTAATGTAACAAATATATAAGATTCATGTGTTTGTGCACACAATTATTTAGAATGTAAACATGTAAATACGTGTATATGTACATTTAATTATAATCTGTTCTATAATTCATTGTCAAATTAGGGACATGCAGACTATCATAGATTAGTAGCAATGGTGGGTTGATATATAAATGCCATAATATTATAAAATAAAATAAAAAATGTCAAAGCAAATCTTTACATTATTTATAATAATCAATTGATTATTCAGGCTGTTTCAGTATACTATTTTGCAATAATAAGATATAAATAACAATTAACAAATGAAAAATTCATATAAGTTTGGACTCTCATTCCATTCTTTATAATTTAAAATTCCTACATTGTGTATTATTAATTTTACTGTTGAAATATTTTAACTTAAATGTGGAAATCAGATTACATAGTTACTCACCAGATTTAACAACAGATTTTGCTGCTACTTCTAACTATTAAGACGAGTTATTCAAAAGATTTGTGACAAAATCTTTTCAAGGATCATTCTCAAAAGACGGCACGAAGTGATATTATGTAAAGTATTTATGTCTATCATAACATAAGGTTAAAAAAATGCATATGCAATAATACTGGTGCAGGAAACATGATATAGCATTTAAAAAACAATTGAAACTATAGCTTATTGCTTGGTATAATTTTATTTTAATTTGATTTTTAATTATATAACATATGTATTTTTATTCTTATTTTAAGATTTGATTTCACAGCACCTATACTAGATATTGATATCAATAAATTACCTGATAAACAAAAAATAGTTGTGTAAAAAATTACATATGACCATTTTTATTCACACTAGCTGCCTTACTTCTTTTATCTAAATAAAACCCATCATCAAAAATACTGCCCTTCAAAAACTAGCATGATATAGAATGGTGGATTTAAGAGATAATAATTCCTAGATTGAAACTGAAATTGTTACTTCTAGTAAATGTTATATGATCTCAGAAGTAATTTACAATCTGATTATTATTATTATCATCATTATGATTATTATTATTGCCAATATTTAAATAACATACACATTATAACAAATGTAATAAAATATTTTGAAAACAATATATAGAATCCTCTATTAAGTAAGAGGATTTCATCTTCATTGTAACTCTTATCAGTCTTTTTTCCCAAGCTTCAACTAAATTTTTCCTCAATGTTCTGATTAAGATCTTGAAAATGAAGCTGAGCAACTCATTAAAACAACTTATAGTTTATAGAACATGAATAAAAATCAAAGTTTTTTCAGTACTTGTTTATATCAAATTACTGAAGTTAGAATTTTCAATGCAATTCTCACATTTCCTAAGCTCTTATTATTACTTGCATATTTTTAATACAACAGTTTACAAACTTAATCAAACTACTGAAGTGATAAAATCTGTAGTACATATTTTGCTTCATTGTCTGGTGACTTTAGGAACCTTAAAAGTATGGTTCGAACCCATTTCTATATTTATTTTGTCATCAGGGAACGTATGTACACACATATACATGCTATGATCTCCACCCTGTTTATAAATGGTTATATATAACTTTTTTTTATTATTGTTAATTTTAAATTAGATTTTAATTCAAAAATCTTAAATTCTCTTCATTGTAGATAGCCGTGTATGTGTGTATATGTATTACAGATACAGAAATAATATTATTGGTGTTAATAAATATGTATTAATTTATATATAAATTATTTGTTTCTGTAATTAATGTAAAGCTAATGCAATATCAGAGAAAGCTCTGGATAGTAATTATCGTATCTTAAATTTTATAAAACAAAAGAACATACCTTAATTGATGAAAAATGTCATTCTCAATTAGTTATTCTCAACGATTTGCAAAATTAAAGAAAATCATATCTTTTAAATCTATTTCTAACACAGAAATAGATTTAAACATAGAAATAGATCGGAACAATATTTTCCAGAACTTATTTTGTTTCATCTTTTAACTATAAAATTGAATAATGTTAGTTAAAATCAAGCTGTACAATGCATATCTTGTCACCTCAAGTAAAATAACTTTCTAGAAGGTTTAATATTGTATTACTGCCAAAATTTTGAGCTTAAAAAAAGGAGAACAAATTTTAAAGAAATGTTGCTAACTGAATCCACTCACTCCAATTTTTGAGAAAATGACCACTGAGTAGAGGAAAGAAATTAACTTCTCCTGATCTTTCAGATCATCCTCCTGCTACCATGCCATCACCACTTAAAAAATATCTTAACTGAAGTATGAATTAACATTTAAAAGATGCCCACCATTATTTTATGTGAATTCTGTATTGCTGACCATGCTTCCCATATTTATTCCTAGTGATATCAATTCAAATGGCCACCAAACCATCAGAAGGTAATTTGTTTATGCCGCTAAATGAACTCTTAATATTATTTCACTTCACTGTAATTTTATTTATCTTCATAATGTAACCTTCTATTTTATCTAATAACTGAATATAATCTCAGTTATCATAATTTTATTAATCTTAATGACTCTCTCTCTCACTTTCATATTTATAAGTCTCCTTTCTGGAAATATTAGCATAGATCTATAATTCTCAAATCTGTAATTATATCTCTGAAAATGTCATGCTTTAATTATGTCTTTTATTTTTGTGTGGCAAACTTCATTTATTTTATTTTAAATTATATATTTTATATTGAGTTGGTTTTAATATGCTAATGACTCAATCCAATAAACCTATATCATTTTAGCCACCATCCTGGTGTTATGGGATACTTAAATATTTAAACATAAGATTTCTTACTAAATGAATGTTCACTTGATTTAATATTATTGAATATTATATGTAATTACAAAGCCATCATACTATCGGATATTATCATGTAAATTTTCTTACTTTGCTTAAGCTATTGATTTAAATATATTTTATGTTTTTTAAAGTAAAATATGATGACCATATTTCATCTGATAGTAAATCATTTGCATATCATGCCATCGAGCATTATAATTTTTTATATAATATATTTGTCATTTAAGCATACTTGGGCTTGTTAAATGAAGGGAATAATACTTACCACCCTTTTGATCTGACATTCTAATTAGTCAAGGTCACATGCTTACCTTTAAAAATTGGTTCATATTTCATCATGGCATTACACATGTTATTATTTATTTATTTGGGGTTTTAGTTAATATACATCAGTGTCATTAAGGACCTGAACTTTCTTTCACATTACTTACTTATGATAGCATTATAAATCTTGTATTCTGCTTTATCATGATTATTCTCTGAAGTTCCCAGATTTATTCTTCATATAACTTGTCCAATATAGGGGTCTGGAAGCACCGACCCAAGGACATTAGATTATTGAGATTCTGCATGAGATATCATCAGAAAATCTGGACCATGGCATCCTTACCAATCACTCTCTAAATACTACCTGTCATGGGATCTGGTGAACTCTTGTACTTATAAATAAATGAATTCTCTTGGTCCAAAAGCAGACCAAAAATTCTTTCTAACACTATCAATGCAGTCAGCACCACAACTTCTTATTATTTCTATGCCCCAAGTTATATCCATAAGTCATAATGCAGTGATTTTTGTAAACCATTCTATTTCAATTATTATTAGTATATTTTAGAAATGTCATAGTAAAGATACCTATAAATTAATGGTCATTATTTCTGTCTGATCCTTCATAGCACTAACCTCATTAGTCTATTAAAACTAATTTGTGATCACCATTAGCATATTAAGATGTATTTTCATACTGTACACTACATACTCTGTCTCCTATAGATGTAAATTATCACTTGCATGTTTTCTTATGCCAGTGTTGTCATATTCATAACTTGTTATAATTGAGGTCATTTATCAATATGTGAATTACCAATTGTGTGAAATCTATGCTATATTAATTAATATCTATCCTAGGTAAATAAACTTATTTATGCTCATTAAATTGGTATATGTATATAGTTATGTAAGCATTCATATTTTATTAACTGAATCTTACTCATTTGTTAGTTTAATAATAATGATATTTAGAATTCATAACCGATTACTGTTTAATAATGTTTGCTTTCTGGTTTGCTTCTTTCTTGTCATCACGGAGGGATGCTATGTTATAATTTATGTATTTCTTATCATGCTAGCCATTCACACTTCATTTATATGCTTTTAAATATTGTTATCCTTTGGGTCTTTTTCTAAGTTAGAGTTTGATAAGCTTTATTTTAATAATTTCCCTGTTGATCTCATGTTTCTCTGCTGTGTCTCTGGGATTGGAGTGAATAAATTCATCAGTTATCATCAGGAATGTTGTTCATAATGTTATAGCTTTAGAGAAGGGCAAACAGGGCAGAATTCATAATTGCTCCTGACCTGTGTATCTTGGGTATGAGTGGATTCAGGATACTTTTGCTCAGATTCTAGATCTTGTTAAATGAGCATACAAATCTGACTGGTACACTACAAAAACATATATTTAAGCTACTTATCATAATATTTTATACTTATTAATCTGTTTTGATGGTTCAGACTAAGTACACCTGCAAATTCTTTGCTATAGATGTTGAATTCAAAATTTATGTTTTCATCCCCAAACACTCATTTGTTATTGATTTTCAATATCTTACTATCACAGTTTCCTTTTTCAAACCCTCTTTTCTATATGTCTAAGAAAATATTTATAATGACTTGTTGATAATTTCAATGTTCTCAATATGGTTTTCATTTAATAACATCAATGAGTTAAAATATCAAAAGGTTCCTCTGGCTGTGTTTATTTTTTTATTTATTTTTGTAAAAATATATTAAGTTTATTTCACAACATTTGTATTTTGCAAATTTACTACAACTTTATTTTTAATCTCTTGCATTTTAAAATTTTCACCTACATTTTTTACTATAATATTTAAACTTAACTTTGATGTCACTTGTGCATTGTGTCATAGAAGGATTGTGTTTAAATAATATGTTCTGATATGCACAATATCATAATAATTATTCACAATGTGAAAACAATGTGAACCAATAAGATAAAACTTCATCTTTAACCTAAATAAGTTATGGTAATCTCACAACTTAATTAGTTTAAAATGTCTCCTATACTTCAATGGCAATAATGCACTTCTAAAGAACAGTGAGTAATTCTTTCTGTAAATATTAACATTCACTCAGCATTAAATAAACAAATATTAGTTGTAATTGCTCAATTGCATTATTAAAATATACAATCAATTTTCACACAACTAGTAATTCCTAACACAGATAATTCAATAATCCCAGAGTAGTCAATTAAATAATTAATCTAAGTTTGAACAAATGATACATACCCATAAATATATACATAAAAATTAATTATAAGATTTTGAAAAATAGATGAACTAGAGTATAATTATCGTTTTAGCTTCAAACTATTTGAATAGTTTAAATATAATTAATTGTCATTACATGTTTTACTTTGAAATCAAAATTTATTATTTATAAAAATTAAAAAAAACAACTTTGTATCCTGTCATTATCTAATTAATGTTAGTCAAAAATGAATTTCATTAATTATAAATAAAAACTATAAATCAGATTTTTTTTTTTTCATATGTTATAGCATCGGCAGTCTGCAACCAACTGTTTGCTTGCAAGGCTGCTGCACTGACCTCTCAGCTAACAACGCTTGACAAATCAGATTGTTTTGTAGTGAGTAAACAAATATCATGTAATAATAAAAAAATCCTTATAAATATTTATATCCCTAAATATTATTATAAATTTATTAATTATTCATCAACAAAATATATTTTTTCAGGTCAATATATTCAAAACTTTTCTTGAAATTTTTAATTATTAGACTATCCAAGATTTTTGTTTGTAATAATTTTTGATGAATCACGTGACAAACCAAGACAAATAGATGGATGTGCTATAAGAATAAAATGATCTTGATATAATATCCCAAATAAATAAAACTGAAGTTTCATATTATATTTTTACCCCAAATAATAATAAGTGTGACAAATTCCCAAAACTTCTAATAAACCAAACCCCATATAAATAATAAGCAATTACAATGATTTCCTTTGGAAAAATATTTAATCTGTTGCAATAGTTTTAAAATATACCTAAAAGTTTGATAAGTATCTTACTACCCAGCCAATTAAATCTGCTTCTAAGTAGAAAGCTTGTAATATAAAAAAATAAATGCATAGAAATTTCAATTATTAAAAATCAGTAATAAATAACACATTTAACATGGCAATTAAAAAATTAGGTAAATGATAAAGAAGATAATTTAGTGATAAGTTATATTGTACTAATGGGAGGGGGGATCATCTTTGTCTGAAGTATACTTTTTATGGATTAAAAACATGGTCTATCAATAATATACATACACATGAGAGGATTAATGGTATGGAAATAAAAAAAAAGTAATCAGGCATATATCAGGTAAACAAAATAATAAAAAAAAGAATGATTTAAAAAAAAAAAAAAAAAAAAGGTCATTCATGAAAAAATAAAAAAGTGAATAAATTTGCATTTCTTAGGAGTCAAAAATATAAAATAGAGAATGAATAGATTATGGATCATTTTAAAAACAGATAAATTTATTTTTAAAAAATATATTTAGACAAGAAAAGAATGCCATGATAGATATTTGAAACATGTAACAAAGCAGATTATATATGTATATTCTATTTCATTTTTAATTGACAACAATATTTAGAATAGTATGAATAAAATTTTAATTTAATGAATAAAATTAACAAAGAACAATATGTTCATTATCCATTCAAACATTTTTGTCATGTCAAACATCATGTAATTTATCATGTTGTTAATAATCCATGGAATACATTTTTTTTAAAAAAAAATCTGTATTATTATTACATAAAGCATTATAATTACTAATGAATGCACTAATCAACATAAGATTATTTTAAAACTCAAATACATTATGCCAATAAATGATAAAAATAAAAATGTCAGTGATTATAACAAAGACATGTTGGAGTGCATAGACTGTATACTTTTAAAATGATTACTTCAATTAAAAATTATTAGTATTAATAGCAAGATGAATTTAATTTAAAAACAATTTTATAATTAAAAAATGAAGATATTTAAAAAATTAAAAGTTGTTGAAAAAAAAAACTAATAATTTTGTTGTAACTGAAAATTCACCACAAAACAAGAATAATGAATAGAAAAAATAATTATCAAATTTTCAAATATATATATATTATTGTTTATCATTATATACTCATTGTCAGAAAACACATTAAGCACACTTTTTCTTTCTTTCACATAAAGCTTCTTTTTAAAATCCCTTTTTTTTTAATTTTCCTATATACAATTTCTTCAAAAGTAGGGCTATCCAACCTTAAGTAATCAAAAGCTGCAATAAAAAAATATTCCAAAATAGCATCCAAAATAATAAATGCAGTATATACATTAAATTACTGGAGAACACTACCTTTGAATAAAGATGAACCATAATTGAAAAAAACAACAACTGTGCACTAATCATGCACTCTTTGCCATAAATGCTCAGAGTATCATGTTGTATCAAAATAATCCAAGACTCTTTCTTTGATATACCTTATATTGAAAAAATACATGACTATACAATGATGTAAAAACACTAGATAATAATATCAACATCAAGAATATTGATTAATGATATAATTAATGTATTTAATAAGTATTCAATTTAAATTATTTTTTTTTATGCAAAAAAAATCAAAACTTTTAGACAAGCCACACAAATATTCACCATGAACTGCAAGCAATTTGCAGGCCATCTTTGGGACAGCTCCATTCTAAAGTAAATCAATAAAATTCAATCTTTTCCCCTCTTTCAATAATAGATCTAGTTGCATTAAGTACTACAATATCTATAATTTATCTTTCAAAATTATTTTACTTGTATTTCATATTTATAAAACTTAACATAGCTACATATAATCTTTTATAGTAACTGGTTATAATTTCTATCTTATACTAATATTCATGTTGAATTTCACATTGTCTCTTTCAACACTGATTTTTTTTATATTTGCTTTGTATTTTTTACTTTAAATTTAGTTTATCATATTATTAATACTGCATCAATTACAAACAAAACAAAAAAATTACAGAATGTTTTGAATGTAATCTAATGATTTAGTATTTCACATTAAAGAACAACAACTTCTTAATCAGACAGTGATGGAAAAAGTCTTTTAGTTTGAGAATATGAATCAATATTTTGTATATTTTTATGGAGAAGATAGACTTGAAAGTTGAACACAATAAAGACTACCATGTGTTGTATCCAATTTAACATGAAACTATTGGATTTTTTTTAAGAATGTTCCACAAGATTCTAAATATGATGAAAGTTTGTAAGACAATTTGTAAGTTCTTCATGATGAATGTGATAATATTGAATCTACTAATAAAGAACCGTCTTTAGTAAATTGTGATAGGAACTAATGAACACTAACAGATTTTCTGAAAAATATTTTGTGGTCAACTTAAGCATAGATTTTATTTTAGAAGGCATATCATTTCATAGATTATCTCAACAACATTCTAGAGTTGTTATATTATTGCTTTCCTATAGTATTTGGCTGAAGATATACTACAGTAAAGAGTTACATTTAGGTCAGGTATTGAAGTATTTAAAAAAGTTACCTGTAGAAAAAGTTAAAAGTTACTATTCTATAATATTTAAGTACGTGATCTATATTATGTTAATTGTAGATTCATAAATATTGAATTTAAAATGGCATTCTAATCAAATAGATTATTCTGTTAAAAGCAAGACTCAATAAAAATAATTTTCTAATTAACTAGTTAATTAGAATGCTATTTTAAATTCAATGTCCATAAATCTAAAGGTACACTGTAATTTTTACTGACTGCTATTTAACAGAATAGCCTATTTGGTTACATTGTCACCTTAAATTTAATATTCATGAACCTAAATTACTCAGTTTCATTTTTCATGAAGGTACTGCCACTGGTCAAGCCATCAAAAAAAGAAAAAGCAAATGCATTTAAAACAATAAACCATAAATGTACCAAAGAACATATGTTTAATGGAGAAAAGACAAGAATGTTTGGCAGAGAAGAAAAGGTAAAAAGCAGAAAACTGAAGAAGCTGCACATAAGTCAATCTAGTATTATAATTCATAATGTTTGAAAACTACCTTAAGAAAATATGGAAAAATCAGAAAGACTATTATAATGGTCATATTTGTATTTACCAGATTGGTTTCTGCAGTCATGAAGAGAATGTTGTTTGACTTTTTTATTCTTTGTTTGTCTCTTCTTTGAAGTTAAATCAGCCATATATCATGAGTGGCTGATGATGATAATAATGCTTACTATTATTACCACTGCCACAATTATATTAACAGAAGACAACAATTCAGTGTTGACAAAAATCATAAGCTACTCCAAATTATATTAAAAATGAAAACAATCATACAAACAGGATGAATCTACTATGCTGGAAAGTAACTATTCAGATTTGAAAGTACTCAATATGTTATTGAAAAATACCCACTGATATTTCATAAACCTTTTCCTTGTATGATATTAAGTTTAAGCCATAGATGTCTACTTTGTCACTATGTGGGGAAAAATAGATGACTTACAGTAAATTTTAAAAAAATATAGTTTATTATTCAAGCCAAAACAATAAAGAAAAATAATGACTTTCATTGTAAGAAAGATTTATCATTGGATACAATATTATGACTAATTGATTGATACTATTTTACATTTGTGAACATTCATTCAACATTACAACACAAGTTACGTCCCAATAACTCAAACAAATGACAAGAAAATTGGGAAAAAATTACAATTAGGTGAAGACAAAATTTGAATACTTACAGGCAAAATAAAACAATTTTAGTGATTTTTAAAAATAGAAAATAAAGAAATGTGGTTGGTACATATAAATATAAAGAGATATGAAGCAGGAGAATGACTAAATAAGCTTTTATGAATTTTCTGATCTTTTTTTTTTACTAACATAAATTTAAATAGGCATTAGTACTAGCTAATTGATATTTATATCATTATATGTTTTCTAATGCAGAAGTAGCAAAACAGTCCTTAGAGATAATATACTAAACATTTCAATGTTTTACATTCTTGGTAAAAAAAAAAAAAACGTTGGAAGATCAGTTTTAGAAACCAAAATATATGCATGACAGATTTTCTATATATAATCTATAAAATATACTGATTGCATTTAATAATAACAATATAAGATTTTAAATATAATTGATGATGACCTAGATCAACAACAAATAAAATGAAATTGTAATAAATTACAATCTTGTCCAATGATTTAAACTTTATCTACAAAACATATTTATTGAGGAATAAAATCAAACCAATTTGAGATTTTGGATTTTAAATGATGGTGACTCAGATAAATGTTGTGTGAAATTAATTATTCATGATTATATATAAGGTTTTGAAATAAACATTAATATTAGACTACTAGCACCATATGCAAAAAGACTTTTGTGATACTTTTGGTATTACCTTGATTAATGGTGAATACAACAATCTCACAGTGGATAACAGTGAAATATGATATTTTAGAATTGAGAGTAGCTTGCAATTTTGAACCTAAATGAGCTTTCTTAGCAGAGAAACAGAATATTGATATTATTGTAGTGGCAGAGAGGGGCAGGCATATGTCAATCAAACAGTGGTGACACCACCTACAGGAGTAGGCACTGACCCAAAAATTGTAGGCAGCCAGTGGAAGCATCCAAAGATGGAGTTACTAGCTGACATAGAGGCTGGGTTAATAGATAATCACAACAGAGATAATATTATTGCCAGTATAGCGAAGACAATTAGACACAGAGGGATTAACCCCAAATTTGACAACTGGAGTAAAAAAATTAAAAATATAAAGTAGTTTCTTACAGATAACACAATCATTTGCCTCAAGGAGGATAAGGGAAACTAATTTGTATTGATGGAAAAAAAGAATATATAGATAAGATTGTCACACAGATTGTGAAATTAAAATTTGAGTTGGTGGCAAAACATACGAGAGTAAGCACAGTCCTAGCACTGGGACAAAAATTGTAGGCAGCCAGTGGAAGAACCAAAAGATGAAGTTACTAGCAGACATAGAGGTGAGATTAATAGATAATCACAACAGAGATAATATTATTGCCAGTATAGCTAAGACAATTAGAAAAGACAGATTAACCCCAAATTTGACAACTGGAGTAAGAAAATTAGAAATGCAAAACAGTTTCTTGCAGATAACACAATCATTTGCCTCAAGGAGTATAAGGGAAACTGATTTGTACTGATGGAAAAAAAAGAATATATAGATAAGATTGTCACACAGATTGTGAAATTAAAATTTGAGTTGGTGGCAGAACATAACAACAAAATAAACAGAGACAAATTTATTGTATCTATCCTGTGAATGCACAGAGATAAAGCTTTTACACAAGCTGAATACTTCTGGATTTATCCCTACCCCCAAGAATGTTCACTAATGCCAAACTGCATAAGCCGAACATATCCCTGAGTCTCATGTTGGACTTCGGGGGGGGGGGCTATCTTAATATAGCTGAACTGGTCAATCAGTGGCTGGTAGAAGCCATTGGTTTTGGAGTTTATACAATCAACTCTTCTTTTGAATTTGTAGGAAGAATTAGTCAGAATGGACTGGATTTTAAAATCACCATGCTGGGTGTGGCTAAACTATACAGAACCATAGACAGGAAGTTGTTTATCAGTATAACCAATAATGAACTAAGAAAGAAAAATTATCCTGAGAAGCATGTTAAGTTTATAACATAATTTCTGTCATGGCTCAATGGCAACATTATGGCAATATTAGAAGGAAAATGGTATAGAATGAGGGCTGGTTACCAATGGGTCTTCCCATGTGTCAAGAATGAACAGCAAGTAATACCTAAATATTTAGCAATAGCCCTGAAAACATATGTGAGTGATTTATTCATTGCAGCATCTGAAAACATAACTGAGAATATTCAAAATGACCTTCAAAAACTCACAAAACTGGCACTAAATAACACATGGGAAAATGAGACAAAAAAGTAAAATATCTGGATTTACAAATACAAAGAGATGGAAAAAAACTCAATTACAGAATAATCATTAAGACATTGGAAACCAGAGGCTATACACATCTGAATTCAAACCCACCTAAGGCACATAAATTAGCAGGACTGTCAGCATTCTTATTTAGAACTGTAAATTTGAAGCAGATTGGGAAACTATCATCACATGCTATGTCAAAGATCTAATAAGCATGGAATTTAAATACAGAACAATAGCAGAGAGAATCAAGCAGTTTCATAGAAAATTAACAAATAACCATCATGAAGAGGATAAGCCACACACTGTATTGCCATATATCTCTAAAGTGGCCAAAACTCGTTAAAAACCTATCCAAGCAATTCAAATTAAGTTTTTGAACCCCCTCCACCTAGATAAAATCAACCCAGACCAACCCCTCCTAGGTGGCATATAAAATAACATGCACCCAAGCCAGCTGCAGGGCTATGTATTATGAGGAAACTCAGGCTACTGTCACTACCGAATATCTCAACACATGTACATATATAATATGTCTCACACTAAAAATGAAGGCAGTTTGATATTCCTAGAACAACAAAACCCAGCTAATCACAATTTTGAATCCACCAATGCTGAAATCATGTGCTTGGAAAGAAATGATGTCAAATGCAAAATAAAGGAGGCATATTTCATTGCAAATGACCCAAAGGTCATCAATAGACAAAATTCATACTCCTCAATTTTCAAAAATTGGACTGGTTAATTAATTTGTATAATAATGATAACAACAAAATTGAGACTGATACAGCTATGAATATGGGAGCAAATATGCCCCAAAAACACTAAGCCAGAATAAAAAATAATTAAAATATAACTTCACTAGTATGCTTTAGAAGCTCAGTATAATAATTATAAAGTCATTAAAATAAATAAATCTCTGATGTAGGATTATAGTTATAGATCCAAAATACTTTGTAATCTAATAAAATCTTCTAGAGAAGTTTTGCAAAGAGGTGTATTTTGCTGATGAATCTGGGATTTGGTAAATCCTATAACATTAAGTGATTATTCCAATAGTGAGATCCATACTATAATATATAATTTTATATGAAAGATGATTCAATATACTGTAATTTTATATGAAACAAATGAAATAAATGCATAAATATATTATTAAACTAGAAAATAAATATAATTTTTTTTAAATATAAATTGTCTTGAATTGCTGATAAAAACTATATTATTTTGATATAACTACTGCTGCAACACAACAAGAGGATCTGGCTGAATATATTTAAATAATACAGGATAGGTTTTGCATCTACAAGACATTAATGGAAATGTAAGTTCGATGGTATTTTAAATTTGTTTATAAGGATAGAGTACATAAAAAGCTGAAATTTCCCATTATGATGATGATGAAAATTTTTGAAATGATCAAAATAACTATGATAATCAGCATGATGTGAAGATAAGACTGAAATTTTGAAAATTAAACTTGATTATTTATAAATAAAAAAAATTATAATGCTATAAAAATAGAAATTTTAATCTATATTGCAATTCTTTGCAAGAGAATTTTTCATAAGATGATTGAAAAACATTGACAATTTAATTGTTTATTTCCTACCTTCAGAATGATCAAAGTTCAGTACTTATCATATAAAAATATGGCAATGATTTCAAATTTAAAAAAACATTATCGAATTTTTCTTTTCTTTTTTAAGTTCTGTATAAAATATAGATTTCATTTCTTTCAAGCATTCTTATATATGATTGAAACTTACAATTATTATTTGGTATAATACTTTCATAGTTTTGGTTGTTCTTTGAATTATAACCATTAATATTATTTGGTTTTACATAAGCATTTAACCACAATTGAGTAAGTGCAATTATTTTGTTTCATTATAATTATAAATTTATTAAACGCACATTGATTACGTAAGTAATATTTACTGAGGCTATAACCTTGATAATATGCATGTAAAATGTGAGAGTAGGGACCTCTACAGGTGTTTTAACCACAAGCTTATGCTCCCCTCTTTTCTTCCATAGCATGAGCTTGTGGTTAAAACACCTGTAGAGATCCCTACTCTCGCATTTTACATGCATATTATTGAGGTTATAGCCTCAGTAAATATTATTTGTTTCATTATAGAATTGCAAGTAATATAGTATAAGTTCTATTACCCTGATTCTGAAATCACTTAAATATAATCTGAAAAATTGTAGATTTATACAGTACCAACCATGTTATAGTTATGAGCTAATGAACATTTTGATATTCTGATTATATTAAAAACAGAGGATTTGTCTAGCCCAAATTTTGACCATTCTTAAAAGCTCATAAAAACATAATTATCAGATACTTCTTACTGATATTTTTTATTAAATTGTAAAACATTTTAATGGTCCATGACTAAAAAAACTTCTCTACTTTATTACACAGATCTTAAAAGTGCAAAAGCAGCAAGCCCTGAGAGAATGTATGGAAAAGTTTAAAATATTACAAAGGAATAAAAACTACTAACTTAAGTTGACAAAAGAAAAGATTTCTGAAGTTCTAAATATTACTTTATCTGATTTAATTGAAGCTTTGGCTAATCAGTTTCATGGTAGAAAGAATATCTGTCAGAAAAAAAACTTTAAAACTCAATAAAATTTAGAAAATGTAGGTAATGGAAGGGGTCTTACCAAAAAGTAATTAAGTAATTAAATGCAAGAACATAAAGATAAAAAAAAAGCATAAGCTAAATAACCATTAGAAAAAATATATATATAACTGTCAAAGATAAAATAAAAGATAATTTAAAAAATTATGTGAAAAATTAATAGAAGACCCAATAGAAATTGAAAGTGAATCTATTTCTTGAAAGAATTATTTTTTTTTTTGGTTTTTTTAGGATTTCAATTTAAGTATAACCAGTGATAGAATAAAACATTTTAGAAACTTAATTGTTATCATTTTGAGAAAACAAACTTGAATGGTGAGATGAAGCTGTCATTATTGTATTTAATACTAAAAAATAGAAATTTTCTCACCATAGTGATATAATTACTTTATCTAAAATAGTGGATATAGAATTCAATTTATTGCATGCAAACAAGACATAAACCCATATTGATGTAAGACAAATATACTAGGAAATGTTTTTTAATGATATTTCATAACGAAATGATGATAAAATAAAAAAAAACTAAGAAATATGATATTTTCAGCTTTCTGGATGTGATGATATTAAATCTACAATTATATGTACACATCTTCATTCCACTGATTATATGAAATGGGGAAATTGTGACAGAGTTTCTCAAAAAAAATATTTTTTTGATAAAGAAATCATTGTTTTTTGTTTTTGTGGAAGAAATTAATTCAGTTTATGTAATAATGATTATTTTAATTTGTGCTATTAATAGTGCTACAATTATTGCGTTCAATGGATGAATGTGGCACAGTAAAATAATATAGAAAAATGTCAAATAACAGACTAAATGGCCAGAATGTGATTTATGTAGCCAAAATTATTCCTGTGTCATTTTTTTTCTGGAGTTAAACTCCACATTCATTTGTGAATGTTTTTGAATGATGATGTATATATTAATAACATTCAAATATTAGTATATCTTGTATCACATGAAGGTTTACAATTTCCAAGTACTCTTAAATGTGTGTTTTTTAATCACACTCACATGTATATACAATGTATGCATATGACAAAAAAATCAAGTCAGATATCACATGATTTAACTTAATAAGATTGTATTTACAAATGTTATATATAGAGCTCGCAAAATAAGTTCTTAATAAGCTTTGAGAATCTCCTCAACCCCAGACTGGTTTCTGTTTCTGGCATTGTCAGTGAGATTCCAGGATATTCAGTATTAGATTAAAAATACTAGGACAAGCCCAGCACTTTATCTAATGTATAACTATTGGTCTGGGGTTGAGGATTTTCTCAAAGCTTGTTAAGAGCTTATTTTGCAAGCTCTATATATAATGTATGCATATATATGCAAAATATAAATTTATTAAATAAAAATATATACTTATAATAATAATAGCAACAACAATAACAAAAATAGAAATTAATGAAGAAAAAATATAGTTACAAAAAATTGTTTTAAAAAATATAAAACTGATATGATTGCAAAATAAAAATACAATATTAACAGGTATATTTAATATAAATGAAAAAGATGTTAGTTTTATTCATTTTTAATTTCTGTTACATGACCCTTTAAATTGTAAAGCTGACCTAAGTCATATAACAAATGTTATCGCAAATAGCTGTCATTCTGTAATCCCCAGATTATTCAGTAATATGTGTATATACAGAAAATATACGCACAGTTTCTCACATTAGTAATATAATTACTTAAATGATTGCACAAAATTTTTAATTATCACTATTATTATCAAAATGTTTAAAAAACTTTTTTGTTGAAAATTATATTTTTTATAGGTTTTTTTTTTTTTTCATAATTTGTTTTTCAGCTTCTAGCAGCACAAAGCTATGTTTGATTTATTCTTCTTGTAAAAGAATAATTTGTTTCATTCAGTAAAAAGACATTGAGTATAGTTTTGTTTAAAATAAGTGGAAGTATAAAAAAAAAAGTAAATAGAATTCAAAAATCAAAAGAAATCTTTTCTAAAGGAAATAGCCATCTGTTAACTAAAGTACCGAAATAATAAGTTCTAAAGATCTTTTTTTTTAATAAAAATAAAAACAAAATTATAATTAGTATTTATTTTATAAATACATTAAATATTTATTTAATACAAAAATCACATGATATAAAAAGTTTTTTTTTTAAAAATAATTTATATAAGAATGGAATAAATAAGAACAAACATTAAAATATAAATATTGTACAGTAAATCTTTATATACAGTATATATATAAAGTCTAGAAAATGCGTAAATTGAACAAATCAAAGAAAAAAGTCTCTAGATTTTTTATTAAAAAAAAGTGACTGAAATGAATTTTTAAAATAATAATAATAATAACGCAATAATAATAATTTTGATTTTCTTTTCTTAAAAATAAATACGAGTTAGAATTATGGGAAAGTACGATAGTATATATTTGTTTTGTGTTTGTATTTCTTGGCATTTGAAAAAGTCTGGCTTGATTATAAAACCATTAATGGTGATTTTTTAAATTTTAATTTTGGTTAATTTTTAAATTCTGAGTTTGTGCAAATTTGTTTATTATATTGACTAGTTTCGCGTTTAGTTTTTGATATTATATAAATAAAATTAAGGCAAAATTTCGATTGTTTTTAAATTTATTTTTACATTTGAACATATATTAGCAATAAATAAATTTCTTGAATCCACATAACCATCACTGCAATTTTTGTGTGACTTCTGCAGTATTAAAACAAAAACTTTTATTTGGTGTTTTTGAAAAAAGTATTTAAAGTAATTTACTACAAAAAAAAAATCAAATGGTTTGTTAGTCAGGAATTGACATGCAGTTTTATATAGAATCAAATGATTTTTTTTTATTTAGCTGATATATTTACCAAATTATATGAAGTTAATTTAACATTCCAAAAAAAATTATGACTGCCTAAAAATAATTTGTCTATTTATTGATAAATTAAATTTGTTCAGACAAAATATAATGAGTAAGGAATTAAATCAGTTTCCTAAGTTTTGTCAATCAAAGATGATCTTATAGTTAATGACTTGAAAAGAT
The DNA here is from genome assembly GCA_028023455.1 of Epiperipatus broadwayi. Lineage (NCBI taxonomy): Eukaryota > Metazoa > Onychophora > Udeonychophora > Euonychophora > Peripatidae > Epiperipatus > Epiperipatus broadwayi. The sequence goes on along the minus strand of JAQFVV010012448.1, from coordinate 1,799,285 downwards.
ATAGTAGTCATTTTTATACACTCAAACTTGACTTGGAAATCCTTTTTCAAGATATCATCAACCTGGGAATGGATGCTTGGTGGAGTCCCCATTTAATGTGAATATAACTGAAGTTAAAATTAGGTTGCAAAAAGAGTTATTATGACTAAATTAAGATATTGAGAGTAAAATAAATTTCAGTGAGAAAGGTACCTACACTGGCAAAATAAAAAAAATCCCATGCAGTATCCTGCATTTATGAATAAAATATATTCACTCTTGATAGCCTTTCCAATTTCATATTTGGTGGAAGCAGGATTCAGTGTTTGAGCAAACTTTTGACCAAGGAGAGAAACCCATTGGATGTATGAGATAGGGAAGGCCTTCATTATTTTTGACAAAACTAAAACTAAACATCAAGTATTTAATTAACCAACATCAAACATAGGCTCTCATTAATAGTATTTTCTACTAAAAATTTATTTTTCATATATATTTATTAGTTATTAAATAAATATGCAATTATTTCTTATTTTTACGTTATTATAATTATCATAATATATACATAGTAATGACTTCTGTTTTTGCATTAGTTTAGCTTTGAATATTAATTTATGTCTCTAGGTGTGATTGCTCATATTTAATATTTGTATTAGTTACTTCCTATATCTTATTTTATGATTCCTTCTCAATTTTATTTTTGAATCAAATTATGTTCTGTAAGAATATTATTAAATTTTATGTTAAGTGGGCAATAGTCATATTGCAATCTCTCCAAAATATGTCACAGTGGGTAGTAAACAAATAAAAGATAAAGACCCCTGTATAATTGGTTTATACAACAAAATAAAAATCCAAATACTTTTACAACATTCAATCACTTCTAAATAATTCTTTTAAAAAAAAAAAAGCAAACATTTTTATAATAAATATATAAATTGTATTTTTTATTTTTTTAGTTTCTCTGATTCAACTTTTTTTGATTCTTATTCATGAACTTCAGTCATTTTTTCAATTAAAAAACAATATATATAATTTTATGTAAATTTCAATCCTATTAAAATATAAACTATGTGCTCAGGACTTGTATGACATCTCCATCAGTATAAAAATTGCATGATATTGCAATCACACACACACATATATATATATATACTTCATAGTATTGGCTTTTATTTAGTCTTGACTAGTTATTATTACTTGCATGATACAAATTGGTTTTACTTTTATTAACTTTTTCAGACCATTAAAATGTAAATTCATTATTGAAATGATCCCTTTCATCTTTTTTTTCTATTAATCTTTCTAAGCATTATGCAATTTTTTAATGAATAATACTGATTCATGAGATAATCAAAAATTAATTTCAACATAGCCATTTACGTCCATGTAAAAATTGAGATCAATGTTCCTTTTCTTTGCTGACCGTAGTATTTTCAAAAGCTTCAATACTTCAGTTCAAAAGCTATATTTCCTATCTTTTTTTTTTCAATGATAAACATTTACATTAATAGAGAGGCGCAGAAAACATCCTAGTTTGAATAATTATAATCTTCAAGTTTAATGAAAATTTCCAACATTTAATTTGTTTTTGCCCATTTTTTTTTTTTAAATTCTGTTCAGGATTAGTCTAAAACATAACTCTTGATTGCAAATTTTTTTTGTCATTGGTCAATAATTCAAAGAGGAAACCATTTCTATAACTTTATCATCAATTTTGAAGTCATTAACTTATCTAATGGTAGCCTTGAGGGTCTTTGCAATGGATTTAGTTTCATTAATATATATATATATATGAGGATTTTTTTATATATAAATTGAATATATAGTAGTGACAATATAAAATACTATTTAACTTCTTTGCAAATGTGAAATTAGTTTCATCACAGTCCATTTAAATTGCTTTTTTCTCATGCAGAGATTTTTTTATATGAATGATAAAATGTTGTGGTGCATTTCATAAAATGTTTCCTAATATCATTCCATAATTTAGCATCATCAATTGAATAAAAGACGTCACTGCAATAACTTTTTTCTAATATTCTGTGCTCTTTTTTAATATCCATTATGCCATAACAATAAGTTTCAATCTTTCCTGAATTGAATTTGTAATTTTCTAATTCATTTCCGAATGCAAGAATCTTATCATTGCTGTATAATTTTCAGAATACTATTTTTTGTTACATTTTTATTTACCATTGTCAAAGTCACTACACTCACAACTTTAACACCATCCACCTCAGATATACCATAATGATTATTATTAATCATTTTCTAAAGTAGAAATTAACTCTAGTACAGATACAAACTTTACAACTCAGTTAAAGATTAATATATCTGATTTTTTAATTTTAAACATACACACACATGGAGCTTATTCATCTTTCTCTTTCCCATGTGTAATATCTTTATAGATATATTAAACAACTTACATACTTCCCCATTCTTTTTAAATTTATATAAATAAAGATACAATAAAAGACAACTATAAAAAATATGATAAAATATTTTTTATATTTTGACAAAACTTTTTCCTTTGATATAAAAATAAAAATTTCTTTTAATATATATTTAATTGGCATAATTTCATTAACATTTTTTTTTAGTTTTCTATAAAATGTTTGATATAATATCATTAATTCTAAGTCCAAATATTTTGGCAATTACAATTACCTCAAGTAATCTGATTTCATGTTCCATTATTGAAGCTTCTTAGCTCTTAAGGTTAACTAATCAATAATGTTTTTAGTTGATGCTATTTTGGAATAATTTTCCTGAATATTCTTTTTATCCCAATATGATCTTGATTCATTAAAATTGGTAGTATTCAGAAAACCCACTTATGGTTGAAACTATTTTAAGTATCATAAATTTTTTTGAAAGAGTTTTTTTTTTTTTCTAATATTATGTCATTTTCAATAACTTTGCACATAATATTGTAATACTGATTTCCCCTTTTTTGGATAGTCTTTGGAATTTTTTATTCAATTCTTTAAAAAAATCACTTTTTTCCAATTTTATCTCTGCTCCTTTTCATTGCAATTACTACTGTATTTTCTGATATATATTTTTATTTTACTCATTTGTTCATGTTATTCAAATGAAGTTCTCACCACAATTAATTGTTGGCAATTTTTGATGTTATTTGTAAAATAAATATGTTTTATAAATTATATTTAAGTGGTTAAGTTTAAATATAAGTAATTTATGAAGACATTGATCAATGTTTATGACAAAATGTAAATTTGATTCCATACATATATATATAATCAACATCATCATTTTCAATTACTATCAATCCACTGCAGGATAAAGATCTCTCAAGTTTACTTTTTATATATATATATATATATATATATATATATATATATATATATATATATATATATATATATATATATATATATATATATATATATATATATATATATATCCTACTTGACCTTGGATGTACACATGAATATTATATATACACAAGTCTTATTACAATTAACATTTAATCACTGGTTAATTGTTAATGTGCATAAATTTAATTTGTATTCTATATAATATTTAACCAATGTGTATATACATTTTGTTTGGATTTTATTTAAGTTTTGAATATGAATACATAATAATTTTTGTTTATAAAAACTTATTTGCTTATTTAGCAAACATATATGTATGCTTCTGATTTTATATATATATATATTTAGCATACATATATGTATGCTTCTGTTTATATATATACATTTTTAATAAGTCAAAGTCTTTGTGAGTTTTAATAAGAAGATAATGTGTTTTCTTGTAATGTGCAATGCAATAAATTAGCCATTGGGTGGATAAATTTCTTGTATAAAATCTTTTGATTAATAGAAGTTTTGTTGAATATGTTGCATATAACTTGTAATTTTTGGAACATCACCATTTTACTATATTTATTTTCTGATGAAAACCAGTATTCTGGTTGAAATATTAAAGATAACAGTTTCACATACAAGTAATTTTAGTTCTTATTATTTTTATGGATATATTTCCTTGGGTTAGTATATATATATATATAATCTTCTAACTGAATATTTATAAATACAGTAATTATATATATATATATATATATATATATAATATTATAATTTGGAGTCTGTATTTCTTCAAATCAATATATATAATCTTCTAACTGAATATTTATAAATACAGTAATTATATATATATATATATATAAAGTATACCAATAATAAAGTATAACTTTAAAAATTGTATCCACTTAGAAGCGCTTATGACTATCTTCATAGTCTTTCTCAACTAACATTTTGAAAGACTAACTTCTCACAATTTTGTGATCTTAACATTTGCTGCCTGTCTGTTAATTAAATTTTGTTTGTATTTGTATATTAGCATGGCTTCCTTTATTTTCCTTTTGTTGTTTTTTTTTTGTTCAATTTGCAATATTTTTACATTATTATAATTAAAGTTAAAACCATAAATACATGTCTTATTATGGTCGTAATATATATATAATTAGAATTTATATTGCTCAAAATTATTGAACTCACAAAAGCAGATTAGATAATTTCCTTCTTCATTCCTGTTTCCAAGTTTAAAATCATTTGTTTCACATACAATTTTTGTTTTAATAATTACTAATCATAAAATATTTAATTTCTTCATTACTTGTTTTAACTGTTGAAATATATATATATTTGTATTACAGTAATGATGAATGAGTCTTCATTTAATTAAACTAATGTCAATTGAAAGTTTATAGAATTATATCAGATGATATTTATTGTAATGTCCATGACATATGAGTATTTTATTATCCTTTGTCTGAATAAGAGACAATTTGTTTTCTTGATTTAAAATCTTCCAATCTAATTGATCTCATTTTACTAATTCCTAAGATATTAATATATAAGCAATCCATTTCTATTATATAAAGCTTTTCTATATAACCTGTACATTTCAGTATAGTAGTAGTATCTTCTTGTAATTTAGATTATTTTTATCCCATGTGGAAACATTGCTAAGTAGATTTCCAGTTGATTTTAATCTAATTGCATCATTAAGACTATAACATCAGAAAACAACAGCTTTGGTTTTTCCCAGTAACATGCCTTCTAATGTTTTTAGTTTGTACTTTTCAGGTTTTCAACACAGATATACAGGATGCATAATTACTTTCTCTCATGCTATTTAAAATTATGTTTAACTATTAACATGATTGTAATCAAACATCATCATCACAATTCTATATTGCTACTGCTTAATGTAAATATTAGTAAAAAATAAAAAGAAACAATTTAATCTAATTAATTATAGATAAATAGCCATATATCAACTGGTACTGTATATCCAATTGAGTTTATAATATACTGGTTAACTTTTAAAAAAAGATAAAAAATCTGCTTGTGTTTTAAAAAAAGTTTTATCCAGTCTCAACCTTTGGCAAACCATAAACATGGCAGGTGGATCCATTATCTGTTACACTTAAAAAACCTTTATATTTTCATAAAAATAACAAGAAAGCTATAGGAATCAATGTCCATAAGGGACTAACATCTTTTTCATAAAAGATGAACATAACTTTTTTTTCCAACTAACTGCCAGGATTACTTAAAAGAAACCAAGTTATTATCCATTCACAAAATTCATAAAAAAATTATAGGCATGTGTCAACTGTAGAAAATCCAGATTTGCAGGGTTTTTATTAACTTTTTTTTTTAATTTAAAGATTTAGAACAGTTGTACTCAACCTGGTCCCTACCACCCATTAGTGGGCATTCCAGCCTTCATGGTGAGTGGTAAGAGTTTTATCCAATACTGAAGTACTTTCTTTTTTTTAAATTTAATTGCCTTTTTAAAAAAATTTCATAGCATTATTTAAAAACATTTTCATTAGGTTTTCATAAAATTCCCCATGCCAATTTAAATTTTTGAAAATATACTATTTGTATCTCCTGTGCATAAGTTTAGTTCACATTACATAAGTGAAACTAAATGGATCTATACTGCAACTGCTAACAAAAGAGCCTTGTCCCAGAATAGCTCACACATCTCCCCCCCAAACCCAATCTATGATGCATGAGAAGCACGTAAAATATCATTTATTGCAGGCTCTTTTGTTTACGATTACATTGATAAGTACAGTTAGATTTGTGACAGTGAGCATGTGCCTACAGCTTCAAACAAAATATTATGAAACATTGTGAGCCCATGTCTCAAAAAAAGAAATATACTCATGGCTATTTACCAGTGTATCTGACAACACCTGAAGTGTTTATTATATCATAAAACATTATCCAATGAGGCAAAAAGCTAAATCATTTGTGAGAACATCTTGCTACAAAGCATTTAAATGATAAGGACAAGCCCATTGAATATTTTTAGGAAATATATAAAAAATTTCAAAATCATTCAACAATCATTACATCATTTAAGAAACAATATGCAGCAAATGAAGATAGATTAATTGCCTCTTATTGCATTTCATAATTAATTGCAAAAAGTGGTAAAAGTTATAATATTGGAGAAACTGTAATAATACCCTCTATAAAAAAATTTATTTCAACAATAATGCATCAAGATATACCTGAAATTTTAAAAATGTTGTCCTAAGTGATAGCACAGTAAAGTGACGAATTGAAGAAATGGCAGTTAATGTTGAAAAAAACATAAGTATTCTCCAAAACTTTTCATTTTCCATGCAATTGAATGAGTCTACCATTGAAGATAATAATGTTTTATTGATGGCATATGTATGTTATTTTGATGAAAACAATACATTATGAAAAGAAATGCTATTTACAATAAATATCATTACAGACACAAAAGGATTATCTATATTTAATACTGTGAAATCATACTTTACAAAAAATAATATTTCTTTGAATAATATTATTGCATGTGCTACTGATGGAGCACCATCAGTGGTAGGCCACTATAGTAGATTTGTTGCTTATTTGAAGGAAGAAATGCCAAATGTTTTATGTATTCATTGTGTGGTGCACAGACAACATCTTGTAGGAAAACATCTAAGTGCAAGTCTCCATTTATCATTAACTATAATAATTCGAGCCTAAACAAGATCAAATCCAATGCAAAAAATAATAGTTTTCGATAGCTTTGCCAGGACAATAATGGAGATTTTAATACATTACTTTTGTACACAGAAGTTTGGTGGCTGTCAAAGAGAACATATTTGGCTTGTTTTGTAGCATTATATGATAGTCTCATACAATTTCTTGAAAGTAATTATGAGACCAATCTGTGTCAACAGTTAAAAACAATAAAGAATAATGCCTTTTATTTGGCAGATATTTTCAAGAGATTTAATGATGTCAATTTGTAGCTTCAAGGATCTAATAAAATTCTTATAGGTTGCCAAAGTATTGTGTCATTATTTATTGACAAACTTGAACTACTTCATTATAATCTATTGAAGAGAGAATTTCACCAGTTTCCTGAATTATCATACATAAAAAATGATGTAACTCCAGAGGATATTGACAGATTCAGTAGCCACCTCAATGAACTTAAATTGGACATGGAAAAATGATTTGAAGATATTTTGAAATTGAAGGCATATGACTGGATGAAAAATTCTTTTACCAAAATATTGAAGAGGCTGCTACAACTTGCCAAGAAGAACTGTTAAAAATTAGACATGATGAAGAAAGTAAACAAATTCGATAATGATGGACATGAAAACCTAAGGCAAAATAAAAAAATGCCTCTTATATCTAAATATGTGGAAAATGATATTCGGTTTATTGATAACTTTCCCTACCTCATATCTTGTGAAATCAGGCTTTAGTGCTGTTAATCATATTATGACTAAAGAAAGAAACCACCTGAATATTTCCGAAAGAGGAGATTTTCGTTTGTTTTTTACAAAAATTGAGCCAGATATCCAGTATTTAGTTTCACAGCATCAGCCTCGGGAATCTCATTAATAATTCAATGAATTAAATGTAATTTCACCAGACTTCATGCTTTTATATAAACAAAATATAAATAAAAAGATAGATTTAACTACAGTAAGTTGTTTTATAAAGATTTATTCTGCTAAACTTAGCGAAAGACCAACATAAACTATTTGGTAAGTAATTATCATTATATACTTTAGCTTGAGGTAACTCTGCTTTATAAATTTTATAAAGTTACTTCCCTATTTTATAAATCACCATTACAGTGGAACTGGTGGGTACTTAGAAAATTTTACTACTAACAGAGATACAAAAGTGGGCGGTGGATATAAAAAGGTTGTCTACCCCTGATTTAGAAATTGCAATCACAATTTAATATGAAATAAAATTTATTTAATAAGAATTAAAATGTTGTTGTTTTTTTAAATATTTGATAAATTGAATAAGAGCATTAATTAACTTGCTATTCTAATTTATTCAACATAAATTGAAATTGGTTTATATTTTGCCCCAAATAATTTCTAATAATTGTTATAAAAAGATATACAAGGAAACTGCTATAATCCGATATATTTTATTTCAAAAATCCTACAAATAGCAAGAATTAATACTTGATATTATAAACAAAACTGTGCTATCGTGTACATGTTTAATATTTTTCAATATACATAAAATGTAAAATGTACAGTTTTTATATCTATCTAGAAAATAAGCAAATTTAAGAGTAATCAAAAATCAGTTATTTTATCCACTTAGGGGATAACTGGATTATCTTTAATCCTAACAAGACACAAAAGATTTTTTTAACAAACCATTTAAGATTAAGGTTTTATTTTCATATCATTTTTGATTAGATAATTACAGTAACTCATTAAAAGTTTTCTCTCTGCTTTTATAATTGATGTTATTATAGCAAAGATTTTTTTAAACAGGTGTAAAAAATAAGCTATTCTATCCCTTAAATGTAAAGCTTAGTTTCTAAATTAAAAAAATCCTATTCTAATCTTATGAGTTCACATAATGGGTCCCATTAGACTTAGCAAAATCCATTTAGTTAAAAACACAAGTCACTGAAGAACATCAGAGTTATAAGACAGCTGCTGAAATTAATATATAGTTTCATATTTAAAAATTATTAACTTTTATTCAATAGATTATTTCAGTGGTTATTGATATTAGTTAATGAAGAAAGAATCATTTAATACTTTAATGTTTTAAAATATAAGCTGTATTATTTTACAATGTTTCTTTAAATATAAGAACGGTATTATTAAACCTATATAGCACCAAATGATACTCGTATGTTAAACACTGATAATTATAAAATTATTTGATAAAAGTATACACTTTGTCATGATTCTTAATTAGCTTTGAAGCAATGAGTATACATCAAATCAATAATTAGAATGTCAACATATATATGTATTTCTTTATTTTATATTATGAAACTTTATTAAATTTTTAATAATAAATAATAAACAAGATATATAATACTAATTATACACAAAGGAGATGTTTTCCTGATTAATTGGAGTGAAAAAGACAGAAAAAAAAGAACAGGACCTAAATTCTCATAGGAATAATATTTAATTGGGACAGAAACCTTTATAACAACTTTTTTTAAAAAAAACAACACAGAAGGTTTATTCAGCAGTCATATATATGTGAACTCTACCATACTATCTAAAGACTACCAATTAGTGAATTGATCACACCATCTACCTCAACAATAAAAGCTAACAAATTTAATCATGAGCTGAATGGCTTAACTTATAAGAAAGTGATGGACAGATCTCAGGATGCTTGAGTTCAGACTGACGGATTGGGAGTGAATCAATGACCTTGTCAGGGTTCTCCCAGCCCACCTAGCCTCTGCTTCGCATCTTGACTTTAAACCTATACTCATTATCAATTTGGACATGCCTTTCAATGCCCAATGAGGCATACATAATTGTTTAACTGGGACAAAGTATGGACCAATCTAGAATACTACTGAAGCGTTGATCCAACATTCATGTATATATCCACTTCTCATTTAGCTATGGACATTGCTTGCTATTCATGTAATCATCATTGTATAAAATTGTATAAATCATTTAAATAAATCGTTATTTAAATGCTGGATGTTAATTTTTAACAGATTTTCATTCTGCCTTTTTTTTCTTTAAAAAAAAGAACTTTTACTAATAGAAAGTCGAGTATAATTATTAACAGATATTCTGAGGGGGGGGGATTTACATGACATGTGATACACAACTTATGAAAACATAAACAATACAACTGATATGTGAAGGCAGATAAAGAATGATTCAATTTTATGTAGGTAAATATATAACTTACATATTTTATATAAAACTGCACTAGAAGATAAACTTTTGATAGTTACTACTAACATTGTGTGTTAAATTTAGATTAATGCACAACTTAGAAAAGTATTGGATTGTTAAATTTTGCTCATAGTATTTCTAGGTAAGAATTTTGGAGCATATATTTTAACACTCATTATTTTTTAAATTAATGTGGGTTTTTTTTGTTAAAATTATAGAGCATCAAGCAAGATACATGACTTTTAAGAATATAAATAATTATAGTGTAATTAAAATTACCCCAAATCCAAAATTCAACTAGACCAGCATAAAAATAATATTAAAACACAACCAAAGGTTTCACTGCTACAAGCAGACTTCTCAAGTGTAAAGTAATGTTTATAATTATAATGATATTATAGGAAGGAAAAACCAATATTTTTCTTAAGCCTAACTGATGTCCATGTTTAAACAGAAGTTTACTTAATGGGCTAAACAAAATATTACCATGTCAAAAGCAGCCTTAAAGTCAACTTGGCATGTGTCATATTCTGTTAGTTTATTCTCTTTTGCAAACAATATTGACTCTTATACTAAGATTTTTATTTTTGTTTTAGTTTCTAATTAGGAATATTTATATAAGCATTTATTAATTAATTGCATACATATTCTTAAAACTACTATTGTGAACTGTAAAAAATGAAAATAAAGTATGGACAATTTAATTTGAAACCAATAATAGAAAAACCCAGGCTAAACTATTAATGTCTAGCTTTCAAAAATATTGAAACCTTATTAGTCAACTTTGTATATATTATATAATAATAGTGGTGATGACTGGTGCTGTTAGGCTAATAATCTAATCACAAATGGCATAATTGTGGTATTCCTGCTAAAGTACACTTTTTTAAAATGCCAAATATTTACTTTTAAAGCATACTTTATTGCAAATAAAAGATAAAATTATATTACATAATACATTTTATATGAGCTAATATATAGTATAATCATATTAATTAAGGTCTAACAGTTACAATGGTTTGACCAAACACCATACAGCTGAAAAGATGTCAAGTGGGGATAATATTTGGTTTCAGTTTTTTCTTTTAGTTAGTTTGTTATGAAAAAATCAATTGAAGTTTCTAAGATGTTGGATTAAAATGACACTTCAGACACTATAGGATAAAAAGTATAAATGTAATTATTTGTATGATAGGGGAAAGTCTTCTATTTGCATGACTTATTAAGTAAAGGAGATAAGGGATTTGAGACCTAGTAATTGAAAATATTATGTTTTGGTATGTTTGTAATGCTGGACAATTATTAAAAAGATGCTACATGGTTTCTTCTTTCTTGTGATATAGAAAACATATTAAATCTATACTTGCAAAGGCTAGAAAGGCATTGGTAGAAGAATCTCAAAACTGATTTTCATTAAAAATCTAAATATTTTGATCCCAATTATCAATATTTAAATCTTTGAATTATCTGTTTATTAGTAAATTTAACACTAGATTGTGGTGAATTGATTAGTTTTTTTTAAGTACTATTACGCATGCATCCCAATATTTAATTTTTATTACAAATAATTTTTGATGTAATGTATTATTTTTTTTCATATGTCAAATGTGTTGACCAGAATACAAACCCAGGCCAGCTGTTGGAATGTAGCTATGCTAACCACTAAGCCACCAACGCTTGACTAGTATAATGTATTTATCTACGGACATCTCCACAGCTTTTATTCTGAACATATATCTCATAGCTTTATGCCATATATATATATATAATTACATTTCGATACTCTGCCATTATAAATATTAATTAAAAAATACTAAAACAAAGTTTAAATGTAAAATTTAGTAAGATGTATAATATCAAGTATAATCTGTTAAACAGGTTATTATTAGATATGTGCTAGTGTTTGAAGTTATTTGTTTTATTTTAATTATATTAGATAAGTAAGTAATGATACACTCATATGAGTATTAAAATATAACGTTGCTTTTTAAAAACCTGTTTTAAAATAATCTTTAATCATAATGTGTTAAATAATGTTTATATACAGATTTGGAAAGACTTCATGAATCAATGTTTCCACATGTATCTACTACAACTATGGTTCGGATTTGAGTTTACACTGAGTAATTATGGAAAGATTCTTGGATTATTATTTTTTGGTAGCAACTAATAGCTAATCCACCCAGCTATTCAATATTGTTTGGCAAATGACTATCTAACTATTCTTAGAAAAAGGGAAAATCATAAATAGTAAAGCATTTAATCTTCATAACTGAGAAATTGGAAGCATTAAATGTTTATCTTCTCTTTTGTTGTTTTTTTTTTTTTCATAAGGAATTGCTGGAGAGCACTTTATGTTGCGTAGGTTTAAATTTAAAAGCAGTTTTATCTTTCATATATATTTATGATATATGTGTGTGGATGTGCATGGGTATGAATATACTTTATAATGCTGTATTCATTAAAAATCGTTTCTAAATTCATTTCTATGAGTATATACACATCTTTAAAATAAAGCTTGCAAATTTCCATTAGTTAGTTTATCATCGCACTCTGATTTTATAGCAAGATTTACAATTAATATTTACTAAAGTTGCTCATATATTTATTCGAGCGTCACATTACGATTCATGCTAATGTTAATAACACATTAAAAAAAAATGTGTGAGTATATAATTTAAAAAAAAATGAGGCTTCACTACTTTGATGATATTTTTTAAAATTTCTTTTATATATATATATTTTTTGTAAACATTTAAATTTTAGTCATTATTATTACTTCATTAAAAAAAAGTGATTCAACATAATGATTCTATAGGATTTACTTTTCTATTATGTACGTTTAATGGTATATCACTTTCAATTATTCTTGGAAAAGGTCTAACATGTGTCATGGATGTGATCCCATTTCATGTAAATGATGATTTTGAATAGCTGGAACTAGAATAAACTTTCCCCCAACACTCTGTCATAAAATGACCATTTATTACAATTATACACCACATTTACTTACTTAAAGCAATTTGTCATAGAACACCTAGGTATTGTTTGAAATCCTTTTTATGCTTGAAATATACATTTATACATGATCACAGTTAAATAGTAAAGATTTGGCAAAATGAGTTTCTTTTATGATTCTGTTAAAATATAAATGAAAAAAAAAAAGCCAGATATTTTATAAAGATTTTTATTATATATATAAGATGATCAAAAACAATTGAAATTTATATTTTATTATTCATAAAATCAATTGATATTTTTCAAAATTTCAGAGAAAAGCACATAATGCAAACACACAATATAAATGAAATTTATAAATCAATATATTATTTCACTAATTTTCTTTCATGTTAAATTACTTTTTAAAATAGATATTGTTTTAAGGTTAATTAAATGTTTTCAATGTGCAATAAAATGCTTTTAGAGTTGTAATGAAAATGAAAATAGAAATTGAAACATCAACTGCAATGTAATGAGCTATGGCTTCTCCTTTATCGAAGTAAGGAATCTTTCAGAAACCTGTTAACCAACCTTTCCTTCCCTTTTCATTTTGCACTATAATTTTTTCCTATATTCTTTTCTATCCTACTCCATCTCATTTCCACAACATCATCTTTGTCCAATATATCTAGATCCTCTTATTTTTCCCCAAATCCAGCATTAAAATCAAGAATCCACTTTTTGTATAATCACTTTGTTTATATTTATTCTTCCATAATTTCATCATTTGTACTCTTTCTGCTTGTAAGCACTTACATTCAGTTAGTATATGCCTAATATTTTCCATGCCTTTTTTACATAACTTTAAGACTAAATCACCACATTTCTTCATTTGTTTGTATATTCCCTTGTTTTTAATGATAGTATTTGAGCCTTAAACAGTAAACAACTTTCCTTGCTATTAATGTAAATTAAATATTTGAAAACCAGGCACTGTTCATAAACATGAAGCTTAATTGTAAGTATAGGGGTTTAAACTCAGATTTTCAAGCACTCTCCATCTATCCACCCTATGTCATACAACTGATACACATGATCACACAATGTAGAAAAGATAAATAATCATCAATATATGTATTTTATGCTAAACCAGCACTCATCAGTTGCTTCAGATTATCATCTCCCACACACATATATAATCAGTGCTCTATTTATATTAAGATCGCAAATCTTTATATTTTGTCAAGCGTTGTTAGCTGAGAGGTTATTGCAAGAACCTTGCAAGCAAGTAGTTGGTTGCGGACAGTTGTGGGTTTGCTTCCCAACAAAAAAAAATCTGTTTACTTTAATGGACAGGCTTTAATCCACTCCAACCTACAACTTTTCAGCCATCCATATCAGTAAAAATCTGATGATGAAAACCCAAATCTCATGCTGATGCCGATATTATTGATGAGTGCTGGTTTAGCACAAAATACATATGTTGGTGATTATTTATCTTTTCTACATAGGTGTGTGTGCTCACGTGTATCAGTTGTATGAAATAGTGTGAATAGATGGAGAGCGCTTGAAAATTTGAGTTCAAATCCCCTATACTTAATGTAAATTAACTCAAACTCTAATATTCTGTTTACTTCTATATATATTTAATCTTATTTTACTTTCCATACTAGTTCTCCATCTCTCCAACTCTCTATTCTTTTATCTCATTTTTGCCACTATAACACCCAAGAAGTCTAACATAATCACTCCACCTTTTATACAAGTATACTGACATAAAGGCTTTATCCATATCTTCTGCATACCAAACTACCTTTCTCACTCATATTGTTGCCTCTCCTTTACTCATAACCCAATTAAATACTATTTTGACTATTCTCTTACTATCCATAATTTGCAATCTACCTACAATTTTTATTTTGTTTTTTGCATCTCTCATATAAAGACATGACTATCCCATTTCTCCTTGATTTGCCTCCTTTACCACCCGTACATCTGCATCTAATGCATGCCTTCCTACTTCTCTTTGTCCTTTTTCTAAGTAATCTAACATTCCTTTATTGACACATAACACATCATTACCATAAATTAACCCTGCTACTGCCACTCCCTTCCATACAATTCTTGCTACATCATATTTATTATATGAAAACACTGTTTATTTC
This sequence comes from Epiperipatus broadwayi, assembly GCA_028023455.1. Lineage (NCBI taxonomy): Eukaryota > Metazoa > Onychophora > Udeonychophora > Euonychophora > Peripatidae > Epiperipatus > Epiperipatus broadwayi. Next base: position 1,783,970 of record JAQFVV010012448.1, on the reverse strand, counting down.
TTTATCAGTCTCTTTTTTTCCTTTGCTTCATTTATCAATTTTTTCTCTCATTCATCCAACAATTTCTCTGATTACTTAAGACAATTCTCAAATGGTTATATCTATTGATCACAATAAACTTTATATCCCCCCCCCCCCCGCAATTAAAATTCGTTTTTTTCTCTAATCATTACTTTTGATTTTTCTTCACTAAATTTAATCCCAAATTTGTTGCCCAACCCTGTACACATCTTAAGCATAACTTTCATATTTTTCTCTACTTTTTGTGCATAAGAAGATACCATCAGCAAATAAAATACCTGATAATATATACACTCCCTTGCCATCTATTAATGGTAACTCTAACCATCTTCCTATTTTATTCTTACTCTCTCCATTTCTTTCAAATATAGCAAAAACAAAATAGGTGTCATAGGATATCCTTGTTTTAGCCCCACCCCATTTTTAATTCTAATTGATTCTATACTTCGTATTTGGTATATATAGTAATTGCTTTCATACAATCTCTTAATAAGATCCACTAAAGCTCCATTCATTCCAAAATTTACTAAACTTATCCATAATCTATTTCTATGTACCCCATCATATGCTATCTCTATATCTATAAAGACCATATATAACTATTTACCTACATTCCTACTCATATATATATATATATATATATATATGATATATATATATATATATATATATATATATATATATATATATATAACTTGTATGACTACAAATTAACTATCTGCTAAACATCTATTTGTTCTAAAACCTTCTTGCATTTCTCCCACTACATTTTCTTCCATCTATTTTGCCACTCATCCAGTCACCATATATGCAAAAACAGTATATAACACTGGCATTACAATATCGGTCTATAATTATTTACCTCTCTATGGTCTTTACCCTTTCCTTTAAATAATAGCCTTACTATTGTATTATTCCAGCTATCATTCTATCTTCTGTGTCATCTCATTAAAGCATGATGATTTAATTTTGTCCTATTTCTCAAATTCATCATCACTTCTGCTTCTCATCTATCTAAACCACTTGCCTTTCCACTTTTCAATTTCTTTCCTACCTCATTCAATTCATTTTTGTAAAACTAATTCATTATTATGTGCTTTTATGTTTATTATCACTCTGTCCTTCACATCTCACATCTTTTCTATATTCATTCATAATTATTTAAAATTATCTCTAATTCTTCTCTAAAGTTACATCCTTTTTCCTCAGCATTTAGTAATACTATTTCTTTTTCCCTTATATTTTTTTTAAAAATATATTTCTAAAATTTTTTACTCCCATTTCTTTCACTTTTATTAATATCCTGCAATAATTTATTATTTAATTTTATTCTCTATAATTATCTATTTTAGCCAATTTCTTTTTTTAAAACAGTTTTCCCATTTAATATTAAGATTTTTTTCATTTCCTTTGTTTTAATAGCACATTTATATTCTCTATATGCTTTTTTCCTCTCTTACTAATTGTCCCTTTTCTATTACTTTTATTTTTCCCAATATTCTCATTTCAAATTCTATTTGCCACTTTTTCTACTTCATCACACCAGTCCTTATATTCACCCCCAACAAACTCTTCCATGATTTATTCTACTTTTATTTTATATTTTTTTAACTTATTCTTATCATTCATTCTTCATTCACATTTTTTTACTATTCTTTCTACTTTTATTATAACCATTTCTATTATAAGGAAATTATGATCACTATTACATACTATCTATTCATTATCAAACACTTTAATTTTTTGTACTTTATTCATTCTTTCTTTTTCTATTAATATTTAATCTACTGTGTGAAACATATTATTTCTAGACTATGCGTATTGCTCTCATAAATATTTGACAAATATCCAATGCTCAAATTAACTCTCTGACAAAAGTTTTTCAAAAGCTGTCCATTCTTGTTATCCACATCATCAATTTCCTAAATATACTCATTTATATTCCCTATAATGTTGAAACTCTGTATATTCTTAACTAGGCATTCATATACGTCACTGTTCCACTTCATTATAGTTTGACTATCTCCAGTAGCTATATACACTATAGCCACCATTTTTTCTTGCCTTCCTAGCCTTATCTCAACCTCAAATGTTCTTGACACTTTATAATATTTAAATATTTTTTTATATAACTCCTATATCACCAACCATTTTCTTTTCTATTTATATTCTGCCATACCAAAGGTTCCAGTGTAAGTTCTTCTATTCTTAGATATATTTCCACTACTGCTAATGCCTTGAGTCCTTTGTTTTTAACTGCTTTGTTTAATTCTAGCCACTTTTCTGATTTCCTACCACCTTGCATATTCAAATATCCACTTAAATTTTTTTGACTCTCTCATCTCTATTATATTTGTAATTAGCTTGTTTATCATTAGTTTTACAGATCTATTCTCTCTCCACATCTACATTTATATTTGAATCAATAATCCTTTTTTTATTTCTTATATCATGTCTATTGTTAATTTTCTTTTTGATAATATTGTAATTTAAAACCTTACCTCAATTTATAACTTTCCCAAATTACAATATTTTTCATAAATCAAACCTCCTAATGTTTTACTTCCTTGTTTTGCTAAGTGTAATCCATCTTTACTATATAACTTCCTCTTACTAATAAAAAAATATTCCACCTATCCACAAACATAACATTATTTTTCTCATATAATTTTTTCAATTTTTTATTTATAGAACATGCCCTATTTATTTAATGTTGAGTAATTCAATTATTCTTATCCTTTTTTAACCATATTCAGACTACTAAGCAATTCTTTGTATTCAGCCATTAGTCTCTCCGATGGCTCTGACAAATTATTTGTACCTTTTATAATGTGAAACATCTCTACTCCTTGTGTCTTTACCATATCTATAACATCCCTAATTCCGGCTCCAAGAAACAATACTCTTACATACTTATTTCTATTTTTCCTTGCAATTGCATCCTCACATCTTTTAATTAGTGGGATAGGCACTGTAATTTTCAAAAATGACTAAAGCTACAATGTAAAATTACTTTAAAATTTGCATAAAAAAATAAGGAAATAAAATATGACTAATAAAAAATTTCAAATTTTAAAAAAATTGATACAAGACATTTTTTTTTACTTTTTTTATTTACTACAGTATTTAATTTTATTCAAAAACAATATATTTTTATGTAAATAAATCATTTTTTATAGTGCGATGTTTGTAAACTGTAATATTTAACACAGCATTACACTGTTGCACATGCGCTTTGAAGATTTTAACTATAAATGAATGAATACTAACACTCAACCACATGATAAAGTCAAATCTTCAAAGCACATGTGCAACAGCGTAATGCTGTGTTAAATATTACAGTTTACAAACATCGTGCTATAAAAAATGATTTATTTACATACATTTAATATCAAATAAGAAAAATGACATAACGTAAATTCTAGTAAATTTCATTAGCGTCTTTCATTCAAGCATGTAATAGTAATTTAAAGTGATTATTTAATATATTCATGCTTTCACTTTCAAACACTTAAGATTCTCCCATACAAAAGCATTTGGGTTCGAAAAGATAGATGGCCATTCTGTCTTTTCCAAAGACTTTATCATGTGGTTGAGTGTTAGTATTCATTCATTTATAGTTAAAATCTTCAAAGCACATGTGCAACAGTGTAATGCTGTGTTAAATATTACAATTTATTTTTATGTGTAATTTACAGTATTTTACATTTTTTCATATATGTACAGTATTTTAATCATTATCGCTATTTGACAATATGCAGATTCATTTGTAAATTAGTAGAACATCAGATTCACAACTAGCACCAACTTCATTTTTATAAATTGCTCTTATAGTGGATTCACCTAAACTAAAATGTTTTTCAATCGCTATTGATCTTCCCATTTCGCTAAGTGATCTAAAATTGAAATTTTTGTTTCCAAAGAAATTCATTTTCCTTGGGGTTTTTTCCCTCTGTATTAGAGTAAACTAAAAGTTTAAAATAAAAATAAGAACTTAGACTTACAATAATAAAAAACACCTACTCACCATTGTTGGGCAAAATTTAATTAAAACTAACAATTAAAAATTAAATTCTTATTTTTGTCTTTAATTTTCAATTCCATTTAAAAATCAAGTTTCATTGTTTCACATCAAATTAATTTCAGATCACATTACATAATTTTCAAATTGTTAATTACAATTAAAAATCAGATTTTAATTTTTAATTGTCAAATTTAATTGTGCCCATGACCCTAAAAAAAAAACTTGGAAAAATGATTATTGATTTTTTTTTTTTAAAAAAAAAAAAAATAAAAATAAAAAAAAAAAAAATGTGATGTTTGAACGATATTATAACTTTTAAAATAAGGAATATAAAAGGGGAAACTGATTTTAAGTAAGTTATGAACTTTATTGCAAAACATTCACACTATAAAGTGCGAAAAAGAAAATTAGAGGAAGTCGAACCCAATAATGGCGTTACTTTAAATATGAGTGGAGGCAGAAAAAATCTATATCTATCCTAGAAAAAATAAGGTCTACAATTAATAAAAAACGAAAAACGAAAAGTACTAAACGTCAGATCAGTAGTTAAGCAGATCACATTAGTAAAAATCTTAGACGATTGCATTAAGTTAATTTGATGGGTAAACCAACCCTCCACTTGATCCTCACCTCATTGAAAAAATAAAACAATAAGTGATCTAAGATTGGGTATTTAAATATAAGAATAAAGATATTATAGCATCTAGCCATATTCACTGATTATTAAACACATAGTAGCAAAAATGGAGATCTCATATTATTAAGATGAGTGTTGGTGATATTATTATGAATTAAATTTATTTGTAGATAATACAATACTGATTATTCCCATTATGTTTAAATAGTAATGTTTTGAGCATTTATAGTGGCAATATAGCACTGCAATAGCAATTCATTGAAATTTTGTATTCTATTTAAAATTACATAAAAACTACAAGCATGATGTCAACAGAAATCCCAGCATTTTTTTTTCAATTTTGTTTGTAATGATGTCCATCATCTTAAAATCCGAAACAAATGGATTTTTTATGAATATTTTTATGAATGGGTTCATTTATTTTTTTTATTTTTTCCTCAATTTACTAATTTTCATGGAGAAGATAAAGGTAGAAATTTTTAAATGGCCAAAGAGTGTACTATAATGGAATAAAAATATGGCAATAATTCAAATTTTAAGGACTTCAAAATGTAATCAGAATATCAGGTTGTTAGTATTAAAAAATTTTATTTTTTAATTGTTTGGATCGTAAATTTTTAAAAATTATTTGATAAATGGTATGTTTGTGTTTGTATTGGTGTCTGTATAGTATATAGATTATATATCATTTATGATTTTTATTATACATATATAAATTTAAACATTTGTATTCAAATACAACAAAAGTAGTTTATGTAATTTTGGGGCTCTGGTCTACGTTTAGGCAATTTTATTTTCTAGACCTAATGATTCTCAAAAGGTTTAATAATTTATACTATCTTTATTTTATTATATTTATTACTATGTTTATATATTATTGTCTTTAGGTTTGCAGCAGGTTTGGTTTATATAACAAGTAGTGTCTATATATAAAATTAAGGTATTATAGAGTAGTAAGTAAATTTTAGGCGATTATCAAATATACAAATTGCAGTTGGTAAAGCATCACAAAATTTACTGGGCTATACCAGTGAAAATATAAAGCTTAAAACTAACAAAGAAATTTCAAATGGGTGTGTGTGTGGAGTGCCACATAGTTATATATATACCACATAAAATTGAGCGGCAAAAATCAAATTCGATTCTGCCTAAGCTTGGTCTCATGCTGTGGAGTCAGTACTTTTGCCTTCTTGTTCATTATTTTCAATTCTATAATTAGCAAATAAGGTATATGCAAACAAATTATATCTCTGTGGGACAATAAATATAACAAGATAGCATCATTGATGTGCATAAAGAACATAAACATTGCTGATGTATATAAAAAATATAAAATGAAGGTGAACCAGTACGTGTACAGTAGTACCTACAATTTCTAGTTTTAGATAGACAAGAAGCCATTGCTATGTGCAAATGCTTTCTCTTCTAGAATGTTTGTTTTGTTCTTTTTTTAGGATGAATCTTTTTCTTATAGATGTCTTTGAGATTTGTCACCTTTGGAGTACAAGATAAAAATGAAGAATTCTTATGTGAATACTTCTGGAGATTCTGAAGTTATGAATTATCTCAGGTAAGAAGTATTATATATTGTTTGAAAGTTAATTTTGTGAGGAATATAAAGAAATTATCAATGAATACTTAGTTAATGATAAATGGAAATTATGAACAAACAAAAATATATTACGTTGATATTGATTTCTTTTTCCTTTTTTGTAATGATTATCCTATTTTCTTGCCTTATTGTTTTCCTTAGTTTATCTAGTTTCTATCACTAAAGCTTTTGTCTAATATTATTAAAACGAAGATAGTGAAGTGTCAACTTTTTTTAAATTTAGTGGGCCTGGACATAGCAATCTGAACCATTATTGCATTTTTCTGAAATGTACTTTTAGTAAATAGATCCTTTTTTAATTTGGTGTGTGCAAAAGTTGTTAATCAATATATACTCATGAAATATATTGTACTTAACTTTCAAAAGAAAGTGTTATGAATATAATACTGATTAATAACATTATATTAAAATGGCTTTTTTTTTCTTTTGTATAACTTTATTCTAAAATAAATTCTTTAATTTGGCTTTAAAGGTTGCAAATAGTATATATTCATATAGTTAGGTAAACAAACTATCACAAAAATATAATATAGATTTATACTCTTTATGCTCTTTTTATTTTCCTTGACTGTATAATAAGTTTTGATATTAGAAGCGCTCCCTATTTTTTGCTCCTTTTGTTTTGAAATGAGAAAGAGAAATTTTTTTTCTATATGTTATACAGTTAAATAAAACCTATAACTGAAACACGCTATTTATCCGGTCTTAATGGAAGAGACACTCGCCACCCTATCTAATACTGATAACCAAGAAGTGAAAAGATAAATAATCACATATACGTATTGCTAAACAGCTATCAGTTGGTCCAGATTATCATCTCCCACATATCTATAGTGCTCAGATTATATTAAGATAGACAATGTCTATCTTATATATATGAATCGTATATTGGTGTTTTTATCTTCAGCATATAGTGTTGAGTGTATCAGTGTAGTAGAGGGGGTGTGGGTTCTGGGCTTTCCTATATTTAACATTCCCAATTATCACAGGGTGTTTTAATTGTTCCTATAATGATACTCTTTGAAACTAAAGCTCAATCAACTGGCCTTACTATCCTCAATTTATTCTAAATGATGTGTTATTTATTGGGGTTGAGGTTCTCTCACTGCTTTCTTTTTGTTTCTCCTACGCCTAAAACCTAAATTCATCTGTCTAATGTTTTATTTTCGTCTAACTTTCCACAACAATTTATAAATTTATATTCAAGCGATTCCTAAGAATTTAAATTAGCTATGGATGATATCTGTAATATATTAATTGCAAGTAATTATTTTTATCAGCTGCAGAATCTCTCTTCGATTAAAATATTGAGATTACTAAAAAGATTTCTAAATAATTGTTGTTCTGATCGATTAACACATTACCATTCAAATAATCTTATAAAACAATGTAATGATGGCATCAATTCAACTCTTCAAGCTATAATAAAATTCAATGATGCATGCAAAACTTCTTACTCATAAGCTGCAAAGTGAAGCTAAACATCTAACTGCTCTTTATAACCAAAATATCACTATATTTAGGCTTAGAAAAGTAATCCCTAATCTTTCAACACTAACAAAAAATACAGTAGATTATGAAAAATCAATCTTCACTTATGTTTATAGTATTCCAATTTTGCTGAAAGAAAGTACCCTTGTGTCAAGCACAAACAATGATATCAAACTTCTTAATCATTTAAAAAACACTAAAAACTGTTGATTATCATCTATTATCTATTAACTGTAACATGCATCTCCCTCAAAATTATTACATCTCAAAGCAATAAATTCTTGATAAAATTATACATTTACATCTACACACCTTACTAAAATATGATATTATTTTAGCTTATATTTATAAGCATATAAATTATATTATATCTCCCACTCAATCTAAGTATTATAATCAACTTTGTTCACATGAATACTACATACATACCTATCCACTAATATAATTTTCTGCCTTAGAAAAAACCCAAAAGCCTTATATCCATTAGTAAATGACCCACAGCTCATCACATTAGAGGATATTGATCAGAAAATGTTTGCAAGAATTATTCATAAAAGAGTAAATGATTTTATCTTCCTAAATTTTCCTCACCACATTCTGCAGTTAAAAATTGATTGTGCATCTCAAGTGATTCTATTAATATAAAGAAGAAGTCCATATTATGTGCAAAACATAATAAATTAACAAATTATGTTGCATGCTAGGTTGGCTTTAAGGCTTTTTTAATGTGGTAAACTGAGAATTTATTACATTAAGCAATCTTCTGCTAAGCCAGGGGTCACCAACTCTATGCCCATGGGCACCATGGCAACTGCAGACCATTTTACATGTGCCCCCACTATCCAAACACATTAAAAAATTATTTATCTGACACAAATAAATCTTAATTTTTAAAATGTCTTATAAATTATTGTATTATATTGTAATCAAATTGTAGAGCATACTATACTTTTATACCGTAAAAATATAAACGTTAATTATATGTTAAAATTTTACTTTTGAAATAAATATTTTTTTGTACATTATGTGTATTAATAACAATATTCAACTATAAATTTACATTGAAAAAATAAATGGTGCCTGCCATCTGGTTGAAAAAAATAAATGGTGCCCGCCATCTGGCCGGTATTATAGAATGTGCTCTTACATACAAAAAGGTTGGGGACCCCTGTGCTAAGCCATACACTGCCGTAAAAAATTATCTTACCAACAGATCTATCAAATTAAAAAATTATATGTGCTCTCTTCTCCTTTTAAACCAAGCCAAAGTATTCCATAAAACTCACCACTTGCTTCACTACTATTTGCAATATATGATCAAAGTGATTGAGCAGTACACAGAAGGACTCTCCCTTCCTTATCTTGGCACTCCTGTTAAAATGAGGTCATTTATTGATGATATCCTGATAGTCTTCAAAAATCTGTAAATATTCCTCTCATTCTTTATATTCTGAACAAAATTGAAATCCTAAAAGGATCTACAATGCAAGTTTGTATGTCACCCATGTGGCCGCAATCTACTTTCATTCTTCATAGGTACACACTCATTTTTCCTAAGAATTCCAATTAACTTATCTAAAACATAATTAAGCCATCATCTAAATCATCTGGAGACAAACAAATTCAATACAAAAATAATGCCTACTGTTCAAAATTACTTTACCCTAAGCTAAAAATTCATATTGTTAATGCTATTCTGGGTGGTATACTTACTTGCTATAGTCCACTGATGCATTTTTTAAGGAATATTATTAAAAATATTATGACCACAATAAAAATCAAACGAATCAACATCACATCTTTTATCAGTTACAAATGCTTGTTTTCATATTTGCAAATGTTGTTTTAATCTATTATGTCCTCAATCATTTATATCCTATATCAGAACTTACTACAATACAACCACATTTACTCTAATCCTCAAAGCCACTCCACCTATTACAATACTGTTTGCTCAATTTCCATATGCAAAGTCATTTTTTTATACTGATCATGCTATTAAGCATGCAGATCTGTTGGACAATTATAAAATCATATCTTCAATTGGTGTTTTAATTAAAGATCTGAAAAAAATAATATATGCTAACAGATATCTATGGTCAGTATACCCAATTGTGAAAAATTTTAATTGGATTACAAAATATGGGTGTTTTTCAATCATGACTAAAATTTTTGTTTAACTCAATACTTAACAGAATTCTTACAAAAACATTCCTCATTAACCATTTATAACTAAATCTGGATCTCACATGTATCTTATGTAATAATCATCCAGAAGATATGATATACATTTTTAAATGTAAATTAGTGATCAGGCTAATGCACATGCGCTTTACAGATAACTATACGTAAAGAATGCTAACATTCTCAAACACAAGATAAAGTCTTTAGAAAAGGTAGCATGAATCCATCTAACTTTTCGACCCAAACGTTTAAGTATGGGCAAATCTTAAGTATTTGATATGAAAGTGTGACAATATTAAACAGTCACTTTAAATTACTTTAATATGCATTGATGAATGACGCCTGCGAAATTATTTAAAATTTACTATATGTCATTCTAAAGACTTTATCTTGTGTTTGAGAATGTTAGCATTCTTTACGTATAGTTATCTGTAAAACGCATGTGCACTAGCCTGATCGCTAATTTACATTTACAATTTATCAACATAGCGCTGTATAAATACTTAATTATAGATATACATTTTTGAAACATGTCCATACTTCTCATCTTTATGACACTTCCTATTCCACAAGCCAAATAATTAATCTAAAAGAATTGCTTGAGAAAAATATTAAAAATTTTAATCCACATAATGTCATAGTAATACACTATTAAAACCATGTGGTTTGCTCGCTGATCTGTAATTTTCGACATAAAAAAATATAACGGTTCTAAAAAAAATATAATGTTATAATATATATTTATATGCCCTAAAATATATACCCAGAAATACTATGAGAAAAATTTGGTAGTACAATATTTTTCTTAGTTGTTCATTATTTTAAAATGATATAAAACTAAATCATTTTATCTACCTTCAGACCCTAGTCATAATAACTATATTTTATAAGCCGTATATCTTATGTCACATATAAAAAAATTTCCTCTGTATATGTGTAAATACTAGTACATAATTTGAAATTAATAAAGTTTATTTTATTAAAAAAAAAGTGTTCGCAAATGCATACAAATAAACATATTTTGAGTTGTCTTTTTTAACTATTCAACTTTTTCATTTATGAGAATTGCAATCGTGAATATATTTGTAGCTGGTCCCTTAAAAAAAAAAAAAAAAAACATTTCTGCAAATCCGTATATTATTCATATTACAATAAGCAAATTATATTGTTTAACGATAATTAATATCTTTTTATTTATTTATTATTAAACAAAAAAGAAAGACTTGAAAAAAACGACTAATATAAAATGCATAATTTGAACAAAAAATGTATCAAGCTATTAAACACCACGTGATCAGTCTACTTTTGTTTCACACAGGGAGAATACGATAAATGAAAGGAAGAATAGTAATAATGTTTTAAGATTTTGTTCACATATGCTTTTTAGTGTAAGATGACTGATTTGTGACTGAAGATTAATTTAAAATAAATTGTTACATAAATATTGAGTGGTTGGGGGGGGGGGGGCAATGTACGTAATAATATTAGTTTTTTTACATTTTAAACTAGCATTAAAGAATTTAAAATACATACTTTTAATTATCTTAGGTTTAAAAAAAATAATTACAATCATTTTGAAATAGTGCAGACATGTAAATTTGATTTTTTTTTTCCAAAAAGACAATCCATAATCAACCCAATTCGATCAGTAAATGGATATCTTGTTATTCCTAAACAAAGATGAAAGACTGATGGATAATTCTCTTCACACTTTCTCTATTAACACGGTTAGAAAGACCTTTACCTTGAGATGAGTCATCGAAAAACTGCTTGTAATGTTTACTTTCTGCTGCAAATATATTAAGCACTGTAAAGTATATAACATTACCTGCAGTTGAAAATTTTAATCTCGATAGTATTGTAAAGTAAAAATAAATAAATAAACACTTAAAAAAAAGATAAATTCTATTTTAGTCTGAACAAATGAATATTTAAACTTAAAAATTTATAAACAAAAGAATCTTTTTTTAAAGAAAAAGTAAATTAAATTAAAAGCTAAATAAAATCGCCGGTAAATGTTATTCTTTAACAATCATAATTAAGTTTTAACACATTGGTAAAATATTTGTACTAATTTGCAGAGTCAAGTTTTTGTGAAAGCAAAAAGGTTTTTCATTACACAATACCACAATCAGAATAACTAACAGGAAAGTTTTATTAGCAGTTCCATTCAAAAATCAAAGAAACGTAAGTGTCAACATGATCGCAAAACAAGAGTTGCTTTTCTTTTCTATTTTTATTTCAATATACTTGAAGGTTTTGAAAGTGAGAAACAAGCGATTAAAATAAACTGTTTTATTTATTTCTGACAGTAAAGAAATACTCATTACAATCAAGATTTTGTGACTTTTAGAAGGAGTACTATAAAGAAAAAAACATTAAAATGTTGGCTTCAATTATGTAGAAGATGCGATTAGCTGTTAAACAATAAGTCAAAAACAGCATGCGACTCTACAAAATAAATAATATTAAAAATAATTATTATACATAGCATTTAAAATGAAATGTATATAAAATATGTTCATGAATCTGTATTAAGTGCAAACAACCCTTCTCTGGTGCTTTTCAACAATTCGTTTTCTTTTCTTAATTAGTATCATTTATCAATTGCTTTTTTTTTTTTTTTGCCAGTTGTTTTGTCAGCATAATTCTCTCTAAAATTTGATTTTGAACGAAGTAATAGCACTGACAATATTTCTTTTTCAATGTTGGCCAACATTATATATATATAAGAGAATGGGGGCGGGGATACAAATTCTGAAATGAAGATAAAAAAGTCTTGCAACGCAGTTCATTTTTGTTTTTTAAAAAAATATTATAATAAATAAGAATTTATTTAATATTAACACAAATATGTATTTAAATCTATTCAATTTACTTTGCTAAAATCTTTTAAAAATAACAATAACCAATTAGATTTCTGCTGCAATGTTAATAATAATAAACGTACTTTCATTGATCAGTTAAATTAAATAATAATTACTTGAATTAAAAAAAGTATATGTTAATGTTTAAATAATAATTATACAATTAAAAATTACTGTACAGGCTCATTCAAATTTATAATGAGGCTGTAAAATTAAGATTCAAGAACTGTATTAAGAAACTGATAAGTAATGGAGCTAGTGTTTAATTGCTCTACCTACATTTATTACAAAGAATTTGTCATTAGAAAAAAATAATGATTAGTCATTGGAAGTCTGAAATTTCAGTAGAGGAATTTTTAAAAATAACTAAAGTTTAAAAAACAAAATTAAATAACATATTTGACAGCACATTAGTGATTTCCAACATGAGATGTGTGTAATCCCTAAGAAAGCAAGAAAATTTCATGAAAAAAAATGGAATAAGAGTAAAGTTAACAGTATACAATAAGATATAAATCAAAAGTTATAAAATTAAATGAACATTACACAAATGTTAGAGTGAATTGTTTTCATCTCATTATTTAATCTTGAGAAATTAGCTCTTTCTCTACTTTAGCAGTTTCTCACGAAACATCGTGTTGTAAATATACCATTACAGAACACATGCTCGATGGTGTTCTCCTCACAGTCTCAAATTTTACTTTCTGCTTTATAACATTCAAATGCTGTTGTAAAAATACCAGTAGTGTGTATATATATATATTGATACAAAGATTTTCATGGGTTACAGATATAAATAAACCTGCAAAATATATCATTTATATATATAAACAATCATCTCAGTTATGGTACTCAATGAGTGAATTGTTCCAAACTTTCTCTATATGTTTTTTTTTTTTTATCATCACTTTTAAGTTTTAAATTAACTTTTTATTTCGTGGGTTATTAAATATAGATGGGTAGTCAAAAACCAGTGCATGAAAAAAGTTAAAATATTATGTAGATAAACAATGACAACCAAATATTTATCTGAATTCATATTACATTTTAATGCAAATCTGTGAGAAAGTAGCTTTCAATTCTGCATACACATAAAATGGAAAAATACTGTGATAAATACATGAAGCATGTATTTTCATACATGTGAGATGGAATTCACCTAAACATCATGTGTAGTGTGTGGAAAAGTTATCAAGAAGGTGGCAAAAACCTTTTTACTCATACAGCATTTACAAAGATAGTTTAATATCTGTGTAAATAAGGAATATGTTTCCCCCCATTTAATGAAACCTCAGAATACGACACATCAAATAATAAAAAGAATGATAACTTAATTTTTTTCTTGTGTAAAAGAAGCTGCCCCATATATGCTTGGTGAATAATTGTGAAGAAAATGAATTCTATATCTCCTTCAAACAATACAATATATCAATAAAAGCAAAATTGGAGAATGTTAATATGACAGTAATATAATTAAAAACAGTCAACTCTTTGCTATTCATGTTGATAATAACACAGATGTGGTTTATTACAATGTTTTGCTTGCTATTATGAGTTTTGAAAGGCAATGGAATTTAAAACCTTTTGCTTTGTCATTCTTGTCAGAGTGCATAAGAGATGAAGATATAATTAATGCTACTGATTATTATTTCAGAAGGTATTAGAATAATTTAGACAATCCTATTTTTCAATTTACGTTTGATCTATATCTATAAAAAATCTATTCCCAATTTCTTAGCTCTAACTTTGCAGTAATTAAATTTGCCCATCCCTTAAATCAAGCCATTTTGGATGGCTGATATCCCTGTTGTTTACTTTTAGACATAAATGAAAAAATATTTTTTATTATTGTATACAGGCAAATACCAAATGCAAATATAGATTTTACTAACACTCATAAAACCTATTTATTAATTATTTTATTCAGTTCGCATTATGTATTAAAATTATGTTTACTAATATGCTATTAATATTTTGAGTTTTGTTTTCAGATTTTTAGTTGAATTTTTGAATATTTAGTAACAGGTGTAATTATTTTTTTTTTGTAACTTGTATTTATATGTGTATGTGTCTTCGTAAATTAGTTTTTATATTAAAAATGAATACAATGGAGACTTTTTGGATGTAACAAGACTAATATCTAGATTTTTTTTTTTTTTAAATTTATGATTTTTTTTTTTAATGGCACCGTTTAATAGCCATTTTATAAATAAAAATAATAATAATAATAATAATAATTAATAATAATAATAATAAAAAAATAATAATACTAATTGAATTGCTATATTAATAAAACAACATATTTTATTAAATCATATTTACATTATTAACCTTTTAACCGCTAATTATATTATTGGTTGTATGAGGTAAAAATCAAATCTTTTAATTGGCCAACTCACAAACTGAAGACAAAGCCTATTGTTAAAACATATTCGCCTATAATATTAAATTCAACTACGTTTATAAAAAGTATATTATTAATTTTTCAGGTTATGAAGAGAATGAAAGTTCTTTCAAAAATAAATTGCTATTTATTTATTCTAAAATATTCAATTTCGGCAACATAAAAGCTATAATATAAACAAAAAGATCGACTTTTACGTTATAGAAAAGTAAATATTTCTTTTTACTACAGCTTCAATATTTTTACAAAAATCTTCGATATTTTTCGAAAATAATTTTGTTTTTTTAGTTTATTTTTTAAAAATTATTTTTAATTTGTCAAATTATCCTTTTTTTAATACTTAAATCACATTCGAAATGAAAATCTCAGCGTTTATCTTTATTTTCTTTGATCAGGCGGTTTCTTTGTTTTTTCCAGCCAATCAGAATGTCTTTGTCGGCTGAGAACTGGCTGAGAGCCAATCACCAATAAGCTTCTTTCTTTGTTTAGCTTTAAATGCAGTTTTTTTTATTTTTTACTTGTAAAAGAATTCGGAAGAGGGCACCATCTTATAGAGCTTTTAAAAACCTATTTAAAAACATATTGAACGAATATTTCGTATAAAAACTCGCAGAGTTAGAGTGATGTCAGATGTCTATGAGGAGCCTCGTAAGAGGCGGGAAAAGGGTTAAAGCAAATAGTCAAATAAATATATCATTTATATATATATAAAATTTAAACGGAAGTAACCAAAATCTCCAGAAGCTATGTAAAAGCAATACTCATAAGTTGGATGCATATTGCAACTATATGGAATAAAGAAGTATTAGGAGTGATGCAATAAACATTATTAAAAGAAAATATTAATGCAGAAAATGAACAAAGAACACACCATCACCAGCAATAATAATCAAGAATTAACATTCATCTTTGTGATTGGATTTTTAAAAATACACTATAAATTCTTAAATTAATCATCTTCTAGACAATGTCAAATTTGGGGATAAT
Organism: Epiperipatus broadwayi; assembly: GCA_028023455.1. NCBI lineage: Eukaryota > Metazoa > Onychophora > Udeonychophora > Euonychophora > Peripatidae > Epiperipatus > Epiperipatus broadwayi. Next base: position 1,767,743 of record JAQFVV010012448.1, on the reverse strand, counting down.
ATTATAAAAGTAGTCACTAATATTTTAACTACATGTATATATGTAAGTGCTAAAAATAATTATAAAAGTAATCCTATATCAAAAATGCTGAAATCATTATATCAATGCTGATCTTCATCAATTCTTGTACCACCTGGTATTTTGACAGTAGCAGGCATCAATAAACTAGTTATTATCATAAAATTTATAAAGTGAGTTGACTTTAAAGAGGAGTTTACAATCTTAGCACCATCTAATAATTTTACAGAGAACTAAATAGATATACATAAAACATATATATCACACATAAATCATTATCATCAACCATTATCAATCCACTGCAGGATAAAGGTCTCTCCAAGTTTAATCCATCTTCTCCAATCTTTAGCTTCTCTTTTCTACATCACCCCTGTACATTTTCTTATTTCATCCATACATCTCACATGTGCCACACATAAACATACCATTATGTCTGAACTAGTTTTGGGATTACAAGAACTCTAAAATTCTGAACAAAAAAAAATATCTAATCTATTCCACCATTAAATATTTGCACTGGAATAACTAAAAAATAATGATTATTTATTGATTAGAAAAAATAAAATTAAAGATCTAATAATATTCTATAATACAGATATACCATTTTGATTTGTAATTATCATACATTTCAATAAATTGAAAACTCATATAATAATTTTCATTATGCATATATATAAGCATATAGATGTGCATACATAGTAATGCAACAAATTTCCATAATTAACGAAATGATAAATAGTATTTTAACAAAACACAAATAATTAAATGTTAAACATATAAATAATAGAGGCATACATATCTACTTGATCTAATATAACAGTAATATATTAATCATTAATAACCTAACAAATATTACTCTATGTTAATAATATATAAATGATTAAATGGTAAATATATATATATATAATCATAGGCAAATACTTCTTTTAATATAAAAATAAAATATTTCATTTATTAATTTTAATTATTTTTATTTTATAAATCAAGCTATTATCACCCTTAATTATAAATGAAAGTTTTTTAAAAAGCCCTCTTGAAAGTTCTTTTTTTTTTCAACTTTTACTCTTGATTCTTATAAACAGTAAGAATGTTTTCCAGTTGTTGATTTTTCTCAACTTCACACTTTTATACTAGAGATAGAAAATCATTTTCATCACAGCTTTTATGCATAATATATATATTTCACTTGATAGTATTTCTTTTAAGGAGAATATATATATATATATATATATATATATATATATATATATATATATATATATTGTGCCATTACAATTTGGTCACTAGCCAAATTTATAGTAATGTGCATGTAGAAAAGGTAAACCAAAAATCATCCTCACAATTTTATATAATCATAAAAGAAGTTGTAGGGCATCCAAGTTTAAACCCTACAAGGTCCAGTTCTAAAAGCTTTAAACAGAGAAAGAATGGGTCAACAATTATATGCTTTATTTGTTTGTGTGTTGATAGAAAGGTAATACACACATTTAAACTATTTAATATTTAAATTTCTCTAAAAAGCAAAGTTATAATGCATACATATAGGCAATGTATGTGTAAATTATTTAATTGTTTTATATTTCAAATATTCAACATTTTAACTTTCTTTAAAACTAACCTATGCTAGATCAATTCTAATATTTTATTCTATACTTTTATTTTGCTTTTCTTTAATTATAAGTGGGATTTAAAAGTTACAGACTTAATTAAATAATTGGGTTATAATTACTAAGCTAGCAATCATATTATTCAAGGATAGTTTATGAATGATTTGAAAGAATGAAGGATGTGTGTACATTACATACAAAATTTTACATTTCCTAAATATTGAAAGAAAAGGAAGTATTAAACCTGTCAAATTATTTTTTTTGTACAATTTTTTTTTGTTAAAAGAGGAAATCTGTTTAATCAGATATCGATCTTTGTAGTAAATTTTTTGTAAATGATTGTCACTTTGGAAACTTATAATGAGTCAGAGCTATAATTTTTGAAATTGCCTTATCAAGATCTAAAGAAGGAAGCTCAAAGATTTGAAGTGTTACCTGGATGTTAAAAAGAAAAAAAAAACAAAAGAAAGGAAATAAGAATTGAGTCTATTTGTTTTTTTAAACAAAAGTGTCTGGAAAAAGGATTAAACTTTTCAGTTGAAAAATAATTTAGTTGAAAATAAATTAGAGATCTAATTAAAACAAATTTGTCCAAAAATAGCAAGTGATGCTATCTCTGATTGGTTAAGGTAGCTAAAAATTGGATATAAAAAGCTGTTTTGAATTATTATTAAGATTATTATTGTGATTGATTCAGATTATTAAACTATTAAATTTGAATGTTGAAAATATAAGAAATGGCGGGCTAGAAAAATTATATGTATGTTCCATCGATTCCGGACCATCTGGAGGAAGCTGCACATCACATAGGAAAGAATAGATGTGTCTAAAATAATATTCTACACCTTTCAACTGACCAGATAAATAAGATGTTTTTAATAGAAGGAAGAAAGCATTCACCTGCATTCAAAGAAGATGAATTAATCTACTGATAAATATTAATCATCAAGTCCAATTAATTGTTACAACAACTGATTTTAAACTCAAGAAAATTTATAAATGTGAAAACAACTGCTGTATTTCATCCACATGCTTGACAGGAAGAGAAGAAAAATTAATATAATGATTTCCAAATTATCCACTAAAGCAAATAACCTCAATAGAGTCATCATCATCAAGTAGTTATACACCTCAAGAAAGAGATTGTTCCCAGTAAAACGGAAATGGTAACTGCAGAAATATAAACCTTATACAAGACAAGTTTGAACCCTTGGAAATTCGCCACAAACAAAAGATCGGTAATATGACTTTTTATATCTATTTTCTTTATGATATCAGTCTTAATAAACATTTTAGCAATAAAGTGGTATATTTTATTTAAAGAACTTTTAAAGACTATTCAGATCGATTAAAACAAGAATGTCTCACTAATAATAACTTTGAGCTTCATAAATGATCTTGAATGTATAAAATGATTTGTTTATTAATTTTACAATATTAATATGTAAAACAATTTTTTTTTTTATTTTTTTTTATGGTATTATGATTTTAGTTTTAACTAATATATTATTATTAGTTTGGTTTTGAATAATATTTTGTTATTATGGGATAAAACACGCACATACATAATAATATTTTTATATGTGTATAATTGGGCGTGAGTGTGAAATAATGAGTAGTATTAGAATATTAGATTATTTTGTTTCAAGTTAAGTATAGATTTCAGCGCTTGGAAGGGAGGGGGAGAAAATAATTTAAAACTCTTTTCTAAAAACTTGCTCTTTCAATTTTACTAACATTTTTTTTTATTCTATTTACATGTTGGATTTTTTAAGTATGTGTGTTAATGAGCAGATAATATTTTTTTGTCTTGAAATACTTTTCATGGTTAATGTGACGTCCAACTTAATACAAAATACATTTGAAGGGAAAGGGGGAAGAACTTAAAATTAATCTGAGGATTGTAATATAATCAATTATTATTATTATTATTCATGTCAGTTTTCATATTTATCTAGAAATTTTTATGTATATGTTAGAAATGTAGTAATAAATATTAGTTTGTTTTATTAAACGAGGCGTATATATTTCATTAAGTGTAGTCTTGGTTAAGTGTGATTATTCATCATCATCAATGGTTGAATATTAGTTATTTAAGATAAGTAAATATGCTAAAATTAAGCAATAATTATGAATTTCTTCATAAAATTTAGTTTTATGTTTAGGCTTAGTCCTAGAGCTGTAGTTGAAACCCTTGTCATTATTGTTATTATTATCATCATCATCATCGTCATCAACGTTTTAATTAATGAGCTGTTTAACTGTTTAAAGGCCATAAATAAATATTGATTTTATAATATTTAGTGAGTTCTTAGTATTATTATAACCACATCCCATCATCTATTTCATGCAAGGATGAGTGAATTGCCATCCTAAGTTAGTTATGTATAATCTGAGCTAGTGAACTTATAAAAATATTGAAACACATTTGTTATGTTAAGATCTGAGAAATGATTTACGTTCAATGAACTCCACTGTGGTTTAAAGATGTTTTACTTTTACCTAACTATTAGTGCTTATAGTGATATGGCTCAAAAAGCAAAATCTCTCATTTTTTATTAGAAATAAAGTACCAAAAAGGGATTCAAACCCGGTACATGTAAAAGGTTATTAGATATAACCGTGTCTAGATTCAGATAATCTAGTGGCGCCCTGCTAGACCATATTCACTTAGTATTTGTTTAAACATGCACTTAACATCAAACCAAGAAATGAAAGTGGATAAAACCTACTGCCTGTATACCTGAGTTATATTTTATTGAATTACTAGTGTACTCACTTCACGTGATTTCCATATAATACATTTCATATAATACTGGTTATTAACAAAAACCCCATAATTCTTATATATATGTTTTGAATAACTTTCATTTTGTTACAATATATATATATATATATATATATATATATATATATATATATATATATATATATATATATATATATATATATATATATATATCTTATGTACAATGTGTGGCACTGGAGTTTCTCAATGTTAGGCTTGCCTCTTGATTACTATTTAGACAAGATGAATGCTAATGATTTTCCATTCAGTTTAGCTTCTCTAGGATTTCATTAACTTCAACCAGGAAAATGGTCTAATGCCCACATATGGGCTATGCAGTACCAAAGAAAAGCTAAATCCCTTATTTCTCTGTGAATTAAAAATAGCTAATGTGAGACTAGAAACTGTCTTTCTGCACTGACTGCAATCTAACAATAAACAACTTATCTGAACCAAGTATTTATAGAATATAATAAAATTTAAAAACAACATAATTACAGTAATTTTTTTCATCTTGATTAATAAAAACAAGATTATTACCAGTGTTCTGTTTTTTTTTTTTAATTTATAGGATTAACTATAATCATGTACATTATTTAAAAAAATAACTTTGCTTTATCCAAAAATATTCTTTTTTCTTTGTTCCATTAAGAATTTTACATTTTTTTCAACATCAGAAATAAATTTACTTGTAGTAAATATATTTTTTTTTGTATTTTATTTTAAACAAAATGCAGTACTTTAAAAATATTAAAAATATTGACTACTTTAATTATTTCAGACTATATTTTAAATAAATGTATATAATAAATTTTATGTGTGCTCATTTATACTTTTCCTTTTAACCTTTAAGTATATATGTGTGTACCTATTACATTATAACAATCAACCCTTAAGCAATCAGCAATCTCAACCTATAGTCAAGGCAACTCCTTTAACAATAAAAGTGAAACCATCTTTATCTATAGTCTGATATATTTATACAGACACTAAAGATTGCAACTTAATTAAGGAGTATAAGATTAATAATGCAAAGAAGTTTAAACAAACCTCACTAATCAGACAAATATAATCTGTTCATTACATTATGTATTATGACAATATTCTGCCTCAGTATTTATACAATAATTATGTTTTTACACAGCAACTTCATTATATATATATATATATATATATATATATATATATATATATATATAAGGGCACATATATATATCAAAGTGTTTACTGGAAAATGAACCCAGGCTGGCTGCTTGGAAGGCAGCTACACTAACCACTAGGCCATCAATGCTTGAAAGCAACTTCATTTTTAAAAAGTTTATGTAAAACATATAAATATAGCTCTTAGAAAAAAATGAAAGATTGGTTTCAGATCTTAAAATCTAGCAAAAATATGATAAATTGATAGTATAAAATTTTGACTTTATTTTTATGCCCTTATATAAAGACATACATATATAAAAAAGAAGAAAAATAATAATCATTTAGTTTATTGCTCAGGAATTCTTAAGGAGTTTGTGCATTGGAAACAATGGAACTGGGGCATAATCTATGAACCTTGAGTTTTAGATTTGCTGCTCCACCACTATAGAAATCCACACAAAACCAAACATAAAATAAATCAATATTAATAAAGAAAATAATATTCACTAATTCATGATCACAAAAATTGAGAACAAGATTGCTGTAATAGATTCTACTTGCATTCCCTTTCAATTATGGTTAATAAATGAGAACACGGGAAATCTTAATTAATTTATCAACAAAATTTAATCTGCATGAATTTTATTTTGATTCTTGAAGCCAGAAAATATTTTAATACTGAATGGTATTAAAAACCCAACCTATTCTTGATTGGAAAAAGTGGAAGAAAAATCACACAAATTCTCAAATTTTTCAAATTCAATTTTTTTGATATTTTCACTTACATAATAAAAGTCAAAATGAAATGGTGATTGAAGCTCATACATATGAACAAAAAAGCAAACAAATTTTAAATTTAGTTTAGCATTGTGCAGCAGCCTTTAATGCAAATTTTATATTATTTTTTTTAGCTAAAAACAATTTAAGTAGAAATATGTTTTATAAAAATAAAATTAAATAATTTTTTTTAAAAAAGCAAATTTAGTAAACAACCATATTTAGGTTAAAATAAATGATACAAAAAGGATTGAATTTTTTTTTCATAGATAGTGTAAAATCACAACCATATAAATAAGTCTGTGTAAAAGTATATAAGTAATATAAATCATTATCATCATCAACTATTATCATTCCAATGCAGGATGAAGAGCTTTCCAAGTTCAATCCATCTTCTCCAATCTCTAACCTCTCTTTTCCAATCATTCTTGCACACTTTCTTATTTTACCAATCCATCTCACATGTGATCTCTTTCTGGGTAATAATAAATATAGCATGTATATTAAATATTTATTTTCTGCATTTATATCACTTTAATAGTTTTTTTGTTAATCTCTTTTATCAATTTAATATTTTTAGAACACTATTCCAATTAATTTTTAGCCAGAAGAAAGATATCAAATAAATCTGGGTAATCTGATGAATATCAATTGACTTTATTAAAAAAAAAATTGTAATGTGATGCAGTCCTAACATTGATATCCATGAACTATTGAGACCATAGTTTATTTTATCTTTAATTTCCATTTTCCAGGAAAACATAACTAAGTCATAAATTACTGGAGAAATTACACTGGTTGCTTTTGAAACTAAAGTAGACAAAATGAGAAAAGTGAATAACAAATATGTGATCACATCAATGTAGTGGATTGTCTATACAGGATGTTTTGTCTATATTTTAAAATAAATGCATATTAAATTTATTAAAAACTAAATCATATACATTTTTAATTATGCATTTTTCTTTACTTCCATAACATCAAATATTTAACTAATCTGCAGGCTTAACTATAATATATTAAAACAAAATTTAGCCAATTACTGCAAAAGTTGAAAATTAATAAAGTGAATCATAATATGCACTGTATCAATATACATTATTTCAAATATATGATATCCCCTCAAAAAAATATCAATGTAAATAAACACTAAAAATGTAAATAAGCACAAAATAAAAACATTTGAAAGTTAAAAATTTAATAAATTTTGTGAGTATTTATATAAATAATACATGAAGTCCTTAATTCTAAAGTAATTTTGTTATTTGTTTTTTTTTTCATATTAAATATTCTGAAAACACAGGCTTTTATTACTTTACCCTCCTAAAAATTTGATATAGTATTTCATTTAATAAAATATTTTCTAAGTATAATTTAAAAGAATTCACATTCTCATTAATAAATAATAGAATGAAAGTTATCAGTTTGTAATAAAATGAAAAAAAATTATATTTTGCAGTGGGTTGTATGTTAAAAAAAAAAGAATAATCTATTAGAGAAATAATGAGAAGAAAATATCATGTTCATGTCACATTTATTTGCTCTTCTAAAGTTAAAACCATGTTAAAAAATAATATTTAGATAAAGAATTTAATTCATGGATAGGAAGATAATGTAACAGAAAATGTATCTGGTAGTCTATAACAAGAGTCTGATATTTCATTATTATTATTTTTTAAATGAAAAATAAAAATACCTTACAGTATATTATTCTTATTTCTTGAATGAATGTAAATCAGTGACTATATATTTAGTAATTATATGTGTAAATGTGCTCTTAGTTTATTATCAATATTAATATTATTAATTTTTAAAATTTTATTTATACAATAATCTTAATTTATATATATATATATATATATATAATGTTTATGTTATATATATCGTACCCTGCCAATAGGAGGATGACCCTTAGAAAACAAGACAAATCCCTAAATTAGGATACATTGTGACATTATCTAGGTAAAATTTAATGCTCTGCATTATTTCTAAATGATATTTAACTAATATTAGCAATTGTGAGACCCTCTTATCCTATTAACAAGATTGCATAGCCTTTAACATTCAATAAATACTGAAGTATTCATTCAGTGGTATATTAATACCAAGACACTCCTCCTTATTAAGTATCTAAATATTCTCATGATTAACCATAATACTTAAATGAATGAATAAACGATGTATAATTATTAAATTAAGAACCTGATCAAGAAGTATATGATGATAGTATATTAATCTATTATCATTTTAGTAGAATTAAGTAGAAGAAGAAGAAGAAGAAGAAGAAGAAGAAGAAGAAGAAGAAGAAGAAGAAGAAGAAGAAGAAGAAGAAGAAGAAGAAGAAGAAGAAGAAGAAGAAGAAGAAGAAGAAGAAGAAGAAGAAGAAGAAGAAGAAGAAGAAGAAGAAGAAGAAGAAGAAGAAGAAGAAGAAGCAGAAGAAGAAGAAGAAGAAGAAGAAGAAGAAGAAGAAGAAGAAGAAGAAGAAGAAGAAGAAGAAGAAGAAGAAGAAGAAGAAGAAGAAGAAGAAGCAGAAGAAGAAGAAGAAGAAGCAGAAGAAGAAGAAGAAGAAGAAGAAGAAGAAGAAGAAGAAGAAGAAGAAGAAGAAGAAGAAGAAGAAGAAGAAGAAGAAGAAGAAGAAGAAGAAGAAGAAGAAGAAGAAGAAGAAGAAGAAGAAGAAGAAGAAGAAGAAGAAGAAGAGGAAGAAGAAGAAGAAGAAGAAGAAGAAGAAGAAGAAGAAGAAGAAGAAGAAGAAGAAGAAGAAGAAGAAGAAGAAGAAGAAGAAGAAGAAGAAGAAGAAGAAGAAGAAGAAGAAGAAGAAGAAGAAGAAGAAGAAGAAGAAGAAGAAGAAGAAGAAGAAGAAGAAGAAGAAGAAGAAGAAGAAGAAGAAGAAGAAGAAGAAGAAGAAGAAGAAGAAGAAGAAGAAGAAGAAGAAGAAGAAGAAGAAGAAGAAGAAGAAGAAGAAGAAGAAGAAGAAGAAGAAGAAGAAGAAGAAGAAGAAGAAGAAGAAGAAGAAGAAGAAGAAGAAGAAGAAGAAGAAGAAGAAGAAGAAGAAGAAGAAGAAGAAGAAGAAGAAGAAGAAGAAGAAGAAGAAGAAGAAGAAGAAGAATATATTAAGGAGATCTCATGATTACAATTGATTTTAATTAGCTATTTATATCATCTATAAAATATTGAGAGGGATTTTACTTAATTCTATAGGTATCTATAATTAAAATTATATTATTGTTTTATATTAAGGTTCTTTACTATTGAATAATAAACACTATTGTTCTCCAGATTATAATCATAATGTATAACTTTAGATAACAACCACTCCATAATCTAATTTCCTATAAATAAACTTACTTTAATAAATTTGCAATAGATTTTACCAATGACGATGTGATCAAGGCAATTTAGAATAATTTAAGATTCCATTTACAAACATTTTCTGAAATAATTGTTATACAATATTAAATCTCATATTGTATGTTTTAGTCAATGTGTGTATTGCAATTCATACTCTCTGTTGATGGTGTAATGATGATGAGACAACAAAAAAATGCTACTCTAGATACTTGGTTTTAATTTTAAAACATTAATTTTAATAACAACTTATTTACAAATTTTTTTAGTAATTAATTACAATTAATGAATGTCTTAACATAAAACAACATGAAAAATTATACAACAATATAATAGTATATGTACAATTTTAAACATTTATATTTCCCCTAAATTACATTGAGATATTCGGTAATGTTCTGTTTTATCGTGTCAGCTACTTTATGGCATTGATGCTAAGCAAAAATACATAGATATAATGTTCCTGGGCCACTGATTCTATACAACTATTGACTTTATTTTTGGAATAGGAAATAAAAGTAAATTATATTACAATTTACATAAAATTAAAAAATTCAAACAAAATATAAAAATGTAAGCTGACTTTTTGGGACAGTAATTAATCAGAGACTGGCTTTTGGATATGTGTGCATATATGTGTATAAAAAGTTACATTCCGTTTTTAATACAAAATAAGAGAATATTTTAGCATTTTGGGGACCTTAATTAATCAGACACTGTGTTTTGAAATCAAAGTCAATTAGATTACAACTTCCACAAAATTTAAAAATTCAAACAAAATTTTACAAGTTACAGTATTTTTTTTAATAAAAGTAAATTTTACTCTTTTTTGGACAGTAATTAATTAGACACTGTTTTTTTTTTTTGGAGGGGGGGGGGAGGATAAATTAAATTGCAATTTCCCAACTAAAGTTAATAATTATAACAAACTATTAAAATGAAAGCCAATTCGGTGTTTGGCAATTGCCAATATTCAGAGTTCGAAGCAGCCATCTATTTGTCTCAGACGATTTCTCGCAGATACATTACTTTCATCAGGATCTTCAAAATAGTGCTGTGTTGCACCCTAAAATCCAATTTGTGAGGGTTACACAGGCCTGATGAAACAGTGACAACACTGTTAAAACTGTTAGAAGGTATCAATAAGTCAGTTAACAAGGAAAAAAAAATTGGACATGAAAAGTTCAATTATTTAGACATAATGCAGTCAACATGCCCTCACATGATACTATAGCAAAAATAAACAAGCCAGCATTATGATAAAGTGCATAGCACAAGCAACTATGGCAGACAAGAAAGGCATTTTTCTGTACTTTTAGCATAGAAAGAAGCCACACCGGTAGCCTGCATCCCAATAAATGGACTCTTTCTGTGTTTGATCATAGAAAGATGGCTATCTGCTTGACTGAGGCTGCAGAAATGGCATATTTCTAACAATTTAGCTAGAAATAGCACTGTCAAGCAGCTGAAATGATAGAACAGAACACTACCAGATATTTAACATAAAATTTATTATTAATACAATAAAATGTATGATATTTAATTTTGTCCATTATATTACAAAATAATGTATATATTAAATAGTCAATCCTTTTTTTTCATCCATTATCCCTTGTACATTGTGCTGAGAATATAATAAGACTTAAAAATATGAATTAATATTTTATTCTCAAGTAAAATAATTTTATTATAATATTATAAAATATATTATAATTTATCTGTGTTTGTATTTCATGATATTATCCATTTGATCTCTCTCTTCATCTTGCACTCAGAAGATGTTAATACAATAATTATGAAATCATTAATTTGTTCTTTTTTCTTTTCACACTCTATTTTTTTTTATGGACTTATTATTAAACTATATAATAAAATACAACAAATGAAAATGTTAATACTACACCCTTTTAGATATTACTACCTATTTCTTCTCAGATTAATTTCCCTTTACCATTTAGGATATTAAGTTTCATGTTGATAAACTGCTCTTTGGTGCATCCTGAATAAAATTTAAAAATCATTTTTATTCTTAATCATATTACAATTATATTACTACACTGATAATTCAATACTAGATCAAACTTTAAATAGCACCATTTATCATTTCTAATATTGTACTACAACACAGACACATCCCCTCTTTTTATAATACATACATTTTACTATTTTTGTGTGTATATTCTCCTAAATAACTTATACCTTATATACATTTATTTTAATTGTCTAGTAATATTCAATCAAATAAAAAGAACTTTAAACCCCTACTATTATAAATAAAAAAAATTACATTAATTATTAATTTCCCTATCTCTAAATTTATCTCCCCTTATTAATAATGATTATTTTAAAACATTTACTTAGCTAGATACAAACATTACATTACCAGTTTTTTTTCTAATATATAAGTTCATCATAAAAAAAACAACTTAAATTTTTATTAATAATATTTCAATTGTTTCTCATGCTTCCAGCTTGACATGCATTAATATTCTTCTCTTTTACTTCTTTTACACTTATAAGGAAATTATTAAAACTATAGAATTCCAACACCCTCCTGTTATCTACAACATTTAAGTTTTTTTTCTTCCGCAATTGAAGGTTATTTTTCCATCTGTGTGGTTCATTTTGTTTAAATCCTTCCACCATTAAGGATACTTGTCTTCATATTATTATGGATGTATTCCTTGTTAACGTTTTCCTTTAATATGGAGCATTTTACACCTTCTCTTTAAAGGTAACAAAAATGGTATTATCCTCCACATAGTCTAGATTCTTCAATAAGCTAATGTTACTGTTATTCTCTTTAATTTATCATAAAAGTTTTTGTTAGACATGAAAGTTATACTCACTGATAATAATTTATTTGAATCTTTTCTTCTAGCAAAATTTCCATTCAGATATATATTTATAAGTTATATTTTAATATTAAGCACATGTTTCAATACACATTCACTCCCAATTTGATTTATTCTTAATTTAGTTTTAATGATTTTGAAAATTGTACACTTAACTTTGTCTTGAATAATTTTCCTGCTATTCATATATTGAGTCCACTTTAATCTTGCATAAAGCTTATAATAGTTAACATGCCTATATGTTTTATCTTGCTTACTTATCCAATTATACATCAGCATAATACGTATAGTCTGATCCTTCTGTTCAGAGATTACCTGATAACACTTTGATATAAATATATAATCTTCTCTTCCCATTATTTCAATATTTTTTCTAATATAATGATTCCAAGATATTTCAGCAAACTTATTGATTATTGATTTAGCCAACAAAGATGTACTTTGTTTTATCTGTTCATATTACTGAAAACTTGATAATATAAAGTTTAAAATATTTGAGTTAATCATCATTATTTAAAAGATTTCAGCATTTTTTTTTTACAAAACAAACCCAGTTACCTGGTTTTTATTTCAAATCTGTAATCATTTTTTTTAAATCTCTCTGATTGTTTTTTTTTTCAACAATTATCACCTGTGTGCTAATTTATTTTAAATTGTGCATTTCCATTGGTTAATTTTCCCACTTCTCTGATTTTGAATATTTAATGATTTGCTTGTAACTGAACTATTTTTAAAAACAAATATTATCTCTTTAAAATATTTATTAAAAAAAAAAACTTTTATAGACTTAATAAAATTTATCATTTACTTTAAATCAATCCATATTATTTTACATTTATTTTTTCCAGACTAAATCTGTGGTTTATTTTATGAACTTTTAATCACAACACTCAGGAAATTATTGCTAACTAATATCAGATGCACACAGACATAATTATTCAGCTATATAACACATATTTTCATTTATCAGATTAGATCTGAACTTCCCTATAAATTTAAATATTATTAAATAATTACTTCTTAACAGATATTATTATATTATCCTTTAGTATTTTATCTTTTATATACCTTTGAAAATAAATATCTCCATAAGATTTAGCCTTATACTATTTTAAATTATCTAAGTCCAAATTCAAATCCTATTAAAATGACTATTATTTTTCATAGTATAATAAGTGAATATTTTTGATTTTATAAGATTTACAATTTATTTCCAATTTGTTTTATAATGGGGTGTACCAATAAAAAAGGCAAAAGTATTATAAACCTTAAATATAATAAATAAAATGTATTGTAATCAAAGCTTATAAACAAAATGTTAGCTTTTAACCACTACATATACAACACATATGACAGGTTTGGAATAAAATATAGCAGATATCACAGCTCTACTGTATTGATACTTGGGTGTACAGATAATTGATATAAACAAAGCATGATAAGCAGAAAATTTGGCAACACCAGTAATATGAGTGGGACTCTAATGTACTTCAGTAAGGATTGTTTTTTGTTTTCATCGAAACTTATTCAATATTTTAATTTTAACAAAAAATTATAAAAATAATTTTTTGAAATAATTTCAATACAAATTTTTTGGTATAGTTTTTGTACGTTTAAATTACTAATTTATTAATGTTTAAATTAATAATTTACTAAGATATAAAAATTTAAAATTAAATATAAACATATATATTTATAATTTTTATATTGGAAAATTTTCATTACAATATTTCAGACCTCAAAAATTAATATAAATAATATGATAAATTGGTAAGTCATATTTAAACAAACTGCATGAAAATCCTAAGTTACAATTTTAATTTGTTTTTTATGTTTCTATACCCTTTTTTTATTCCATAAATTTACAAATGAATATATAAAGTAAATCAAAGATTATGTACTTTTCCATATGACATCAGCATTTAGATTAAATAAATTAAGATTTTTCATTTTCTTATTTATCAACCACAACAAAAAGCAGGAGCCATTAAAATCTAATTATAATATATATAATCTGTTGTAATTTTTGTGTTCTTAAATAAGACCAAATAGGCAAACTCACTATACGTATTGCAGTGATGATCATGTGATGTTTATTGGCTTATAAGACCAAATAATTATACAAATATCTTTATATACAAAAATAATAAATACAACACAAATAATTTCTGTATAACCTCAAAGCTTAGTCAATCATAGTTCATATAGAATTTATCAGATAGTATCATTTATAAATAGAAAAAAGAATTTAACTCTTTAGCCATTATTAGCTCTTTCTAAAATGCATTTCCCCATCTTAATTGAAAGTTCATTTTTTAAAACCAGATAATTGCACAATCACAACACCATCAGAATGCATAATTGGCCAAATTTCTAAATGAAACCCAAGTTGATGTACCCTGTATTTTCTCAAATAACTTTTCTTGAATTGATTCCAAACACACAAGATTTCAATAAGTATCTTATTAATGCCAAAGTGCTTCTGACAATAAATCTAAAGACCAATTTTTAACCATAATACTCAACATACATCTGCTGAACATCCCAAATAAAACAACAATCATATAATAATAATATAAATAATAATCCAAAAATTCTTGACTCACTATGATCATGTGTTATAGTGTCCAATGCAAAAACCTCAAGATATTCATTATACTAATGTAATGTTTAATGCTATTTATTTTAAATATTGGATTTGACTCACAATATTCATTACAACAACTATATAAATAAAAATATTGGACCAGATATCCATCTAAACCATTTTTCAATATGTTCTTGTATCTGCATAAAATATACTATTACTAAATTTCAAACCATTGAACATAATCAGAAAATCATATAAAAATATTTTATTCTCTACTTCATTTTATTATAAGTATATTTCAAAACATCTAATTAACATGTAACAAAGAAAATGCTTACTTCCTTTATTACTAGACTGATTTTAATGAACTATAAATATACACAGTTCAATTTGTACATTTAGAAAAGTTTATGCACTACCATTCTACTATTATAACAATTTTTAATTTCTATAATATATGTTATGGTCTATGACACTATTCCTTAACCACATATCATCAATTTAATATTTTTATATCATAATAAAGTGATAATATGCATAACTCTTATGAAATAAATAAGCTATAAACATTTAAGATTTGTAAATAGAAATAATTTGATGTCACAATAATAGGTATAACATTAATAAGTGTTTTTTTTTTTTGACGTACAATGATTTCTTTTTTAAAAAATTTGACAATATTTCGTCTTTTTTAAAATTACTAGCAATTTTTATATTTTTAATTTTTTATTTATCCCATCACTAAAAGTACCCAGAATTGTATATGTATTTTTAAAACTATGAATATTTTTTTGTACATGGTTAAAATGTTTCACCACCTGTTATTTAGCATATCTGCAACTTTCAATTTAAAAATAAAAATATATTTTTTGAATTATAATAATTTTCTGGGAATACTATAACTAGAAACTTAACTATTTATAACTATTGTTCTTTAATGTATTTCTCTATCTAATTAAATGATACTCTTTAAAATGAGTCCTGACAAAAAAAAATGAGAGACTTATTCAAAACTGATTACTTACTACTATCTAAGTTTGATGGTTTAATTTTAGACAGGATATCCCTTAAGCTAATCATATAATGCCATATTCTACCATAATACATTCAAATTCAAATTACTTCTAAAAAAAACATATATCAGAAATTGCATTTATTTAAATATGATATTTTAACAAAAACAGTAAATAAAACAAAATACACAGTCCCACTTCAGTAGAAAATATTAGGGATTTTGGAATGTAAAGTAGAATTATGTATGACTCTGACCTATAAAGATGGTTAGTAATGATAATGTAGCTCTTTTTTATTATTATTATTTCAGTAGATTTAAGTTTTTTAAATCTGTGAATTAAATATTATTATATTTCAAAAGGTTTTATTGATCTATAGGTTTACAAAAAAAAAAGAGAGAGGAAAAAGAAAAAAACAACAATCTTGATCAGGGTTTACCATTCTCTTGATTGTTATATCAGGTTATAACACTTTACATATGTTATTACATCAATATCCTTGTCATTTATCCTGGTGATCTAATTCTTTGATGATGGTGAGTCATATTTAGAGATTAGAGCAAAGTCACATTAGTGACCAGGTGTCTGAGAAAATGTTGGATGATGAAATTTTTTTATCCCTTGTGTGTATGATATCAATTTTATTTCTAAATGTATTAGGGTATTTTGTGTCCAGTCCATACATAGGTGCACATCTGGTACAACATAGTGAGTATAATACAAATGTGCTAGTGTGAATGTATCCATAAATACATTTTTCAAAGGTATTGAGAAGTGTTTGTATTCCATACTTCTTATTTTTAAAAAAATTTGGAATGCCCCACTGGATATTATTGTATTGGGGGCATGTGAATAGTAAGTGTGATATGGTTTCTGATTCTCTTTGACACAGCTTGCATATATCTTCAATATTGGTACAATTCCTTTTATATCTACAGATCGGAAGTGCCTTGAGATTTAGTTTTATGAGAAACCCATTCTAAATATATTTTTAAAAAAATTAAAACCAAAAGTGATGACTTCTGTTTTTTCTCATAGTTAGTTGAAAGTTATAGATTTAGCAAAAATAGAGTAAAAAATAAATTAATGGTTCATTGCTTGGAAGAATCTATATCATTTAAATGCAAGATGTGACAGAGTTGGTTGCAGTATGAGAAACTTTAGATTTTAAGTCTCAATCTACCACTGCAAATTATTTTTATATTTAAACAAAAAAAATACTTCATTTGTCAACAAAAGCAGTGATTTTTTTAAAAAAACTGTGGATCATAAACCAATACTTTCTTGCAGCATCTTTTTTCAGGTCTAATGATTTAGATTTATCTGTTCTAATATTCTTAGTTTATAGTTTGAACCTTTTTTAAAAATACATATTTTTTTAGATTGTTAATCAGATACTATCTCTTTCATAAAACAAAATCTTTCAAGACAGTCCAGCTTGGCTAATTTGAATACAGATGACCACTGAATGGTCAGTGTAACAATTTCTCCTGTTAAATAAGTGCAAATCAGCCAAAAGTCTATTGTTATTGCCAATTGTGTTTATTTACATAATCAGTTTCTATTTAATAACTATGAGTGAAAAAGAACTCATTACTATCTAATGCAATTTCATATATGCAGCAGAATCATAATTATCATATCTCTCTTAGCATGTTTTGCAAATTATGCACAAAATATACAGATGTTTCTAAAAAATTGTGCAGAAACACTGAAAACATTAAACAATTAAACTAGTTTAAGATAATAATAATTAATGGAAAGGATAATATCGAAGAATTGACAATTGGAAATATATATTTTCTAGTTTTTTATTTTTATCAATGCATTTCTAATTTCAACTGCACTATATTGCAACAATCAAACATAAAGTTAGATCATCTTTTTTTATATATGTTTTGGAAAAAATGAAAAAATGAAGGCACTTTTTAAAATGAGTAAATGAATTATACTGACAGCAGTAAAATGAAGTCGAGATATAAAACAAAAAAAAACGTGAATGTAATAAAAAGCCAAGATATTTCTTATGTAAAGTATTTAAAAAGTTTAAATAAAATAATAGTACCTGGATATTTATTCACAATTGTAAAACTACATACTGTCCAGAGACTGAAGAATTTAGAGGAAATAGACTGGAAATCTTTTTTTAATGACGGAAATGAAAAGCCGAATCAAAATACTTGAAAAAGAATAATATATAAAGAAAAAATAAAATAATAAAAATGGTGTTTAATTTAATTATTTAATTATTAGTGAAATTCTTATTTACTTCACATATATACGTTTAAAGCGTATTATAAGTATTGATTGGTTTACATGAACATAATGATATAAAATCATTTACATTATAGTATACAGTACACATGTATTTATACATGAGATAGATATAAAAAGTAAATTCTGTATTCATAATTTTGAATGTGGAAAAAGAAATCCTTTAAAAATAATAATAAATATATATTAAAAATAGTACTATAAAAAATATAAAGTATGAATGTGTGTCAATATATAGAGAGAATATATATATATATATATTGAACCGGATTGATTTCCGATTCAATGGTTTTATTACTAAAATTAAAAAGGGAAAACAACTTCATTTTCATTAAATGTCTAAGGCTCAATTTTTTATTATTATTATTTAAAACACATATGCATTTATATTTTAAAATAGATTATTTAATGTTTATAAAATTGATTGTAAAATAGTTTACTTTCACCATCTGTTTTAATCAATTTGATTAAAAATAGGCAAGCTTGCTAATTATATATTCCTGTTGCTTTTATTGTAATTATTTTTAAAGTTAATTCTAAAAAGCGGAGATTTAGTTTTGTATTTGTCATTTTTGTTTGAGTGGGAAATTAATATTTGCCCTGCCTGAAATATAGAATGGACACTAATGAAAGTGTTTCACAGGAAATGTAGTGAGACAAGGATAGCCCGCCAATTTTAGAGAGAGAGAGGAGATTCAGTATAGAAATAGACACTTGGATTATTGCCTGCTAAGAGTCATATAGTTTTGAGTAGCTGTTCGGACGTTTAATTCCTGTTAAAAACTTTAATAACTATTGACAAGCTTCGTTGCTATGCATGATGACAAAATCTGCCGTTATGAGTTTTGCCATCATTAGAATGTCTTGCTAATTTAAACAAAGGACGGACTCATGCCTACCAGATCTCCTTCAGTTATGCCATGAACCTCTAAAATAAACACTGCCTCTACCTTGCCACTGTCAAAGGACCTGAAAGATGAACTATTATCAAAAGTGCACACTCATCACTAACCACTCAGAACTCTGCCTTACCGTAAGCTAAACTTTTTCCTATTCTAGCCAGGGTAAATAAATTGTGTTTAATTAAATCTCCACTCAATCTAATGATAAGTATGTTATAAGGTTGTATTAATTATTTATTATCAGTATTTATCTTTTCTAGTATTTAAAGTGTGTCTTGGAATCTTAGTTTTAAGATTACAAGTTTGTTTGCAATTTTCGTTTATCAAAGGGTGCATTAGGAGATTGTATTTTATATGTTTAATATATAACTGATTATTTCGATAGCTATTACAAAATGCATTGGCAGTTTTCGTAGTCTTTATTTATTCACCTGCCCTTAGTTGTAAAATAAAGAATCTTTAAGCATGTTTCATTTGCACTGTTTGTGCAAACAACAAAATTTTTTTACTGGCTATTTGTCAAGTTATTTCTTCGGGTTGTCTGAAAATAGTCTATTTCTTTCTGGATTACATAAGATTGTAATCAAATATCTGTTACTGTCTTGCAGGTGAGATCAACCATGTTTACTTTGAATGTAGTATTATGTGCAGCAGTCCTGCGGCATTTTAATAACAGTAATTAGAATATTACTGCTCGGACGTCTGCGCTGGTTTCGTTGATTTTCTGCAGGACAGTAACTGTTTTATTATCCCTGATTCAGGAAGCTAGAGTTGTTGTTTGTTTTTGTAATTTTACAACTGGCCAGCAGGAAGATATTATCCTAACCATTTCTTATATTTTAAGTGAGAGAATTTAATTGCCAAAATGTTTAATGCCTTCATGTTTGTCGTACTCTTGTGCACTCTCTGTTAAATATGCGTATGTTAACATAAAGTCACTTTTATATTCATGGCTAGATGTCTTTACTATATTGTCCAACTTATAAAATTAATAAATTGTTTAAATTTATTTGGCTGACATTTGTCTTTGTCCTTTGATTTCTCAGCTGTCTAAACAATATTTAGGATATCTTGTTTCTCCTTGAGTTTAGTCTGGTGCATTCAGGTTCGCACATCCTGTCCACCTTTAAAATAAATGTCTAGTTCCTATTTTTGGACTAGTGGTGCCCTCATGGTCAGTATATGCGAATCTCAAAGATCTTTCTCCTGTTACATATATAGTAATTTTTAGCGCATCAACGTGGGGCTTCTGACAAACCCAGGTGAGATTTTGTTTAGACAGTTGAAAAAGATTTCAGGTGTAAGTGGCAAGATCTAGTCAGTAAAGGTTCGATTTTTGTTAATTATTGCATGTATTGTTGGAGCAGTTTGGTAGAACGGGGTTTTGTCTTTTTCATATGGCATAAATAAATAAACAATAAATAGCATATTTTCTAAAAAAAAGTCTGTCGGAGTTAATTTTTTTTTGAAGAGTTAAATATATATAGTTCGTCTTTTTCATATGACATAAATAATAAAGAGTTTTTTTTGTTGTTGTTGTTTAAACAAAAAAAAAATCGTTCGGAGTAAATTTTCGAATTTAAAAGTAGTAAAAATAGTTCATTGTCTTCTTGCATATAAATAAATAGCGTTTTATTTGCTTTGAGATTTTTGTTTTAAAAAAAAAAAGTTAGTATAGCGAGTTAGCCTTGTGTAAAAATGGAAGGTAAAGAAGAAGGTGACAGGGTGGCAGGTTTGGAAGAGAGCCCTGTTTCATTTAAATACCCCCAGATAGAAGAAGAGAGCGAGACACAGATGATGATAAAGTTGATAATAGAAATGAAACAAAGTTGGCAAGCCACGATGAAAGAAATACAACAAGAGTTGCTAGAAATAAAACAGAGTCAACAAACAATACTGGAGGAGCTGAGAGCAGAAATGAAAGAAATGAGAAGAGAAATAACAGGAAGAGTAGAAGAAACTCAACAAAAATAAGTGGAGATGGAAAAGGATTTGAAAAATGAGATGTAAAGAGAGTCAGGAAGTAGAAAAAGTAGTCATAAAAGATATAGAAATTGAAGTAGCACAGGAGAGTATTAGGACAGGTAGGGTGGAAATAAAGTTTGAAATAAGTAGAGAGTGGAGAGAGATAGATAGTATGGTGGAGAAAGAAAATCTTGGAGACAGTTATAAGTTACCTCAAGAGGTTAAAAATGAGTTGAGTAAAATAACTGTTAGTTGTGAACAGGGGTTTAAAACTAAGGAAAAGTTTTCGGAATATGATTTTAAAACAGAAATAAAAGCCATTTATAAAGCAATCTTATTCAAGGCATGTAAAAAGTCTGTGGGAAATGAAGTGTTGCCATTTACTAGTGTTGATAGGACTAAAAATAAAGTAGGAAAAGATGAAGAATTGGGAAGTTTTGTTAAGAAAAAGATTTAGGTATATATGCTAGAAAGCAAAACAGAACAGGAAAGAGACAAAATCATAAATTCTAGGCAGGTAAAATATAAGAGAGGGAAAGAAACTTATTTCAGAAAATTAATAAAAAGAGTAAAAGAACCGCCGGACAAAAGTTAAAGGTTTGGCTTTTAGCAATCGGACGGATTGTTTTAAAACAGACAAAAAAAAATTGTTAATGATTTATGAGAATGGATAAACGTAAGAAATGAAATATTGTTTTGGTTTTTCATGAGTGCGTTCAGCCAAATTCCTAGAGGTAGTTTTTGAAATGTTTTTAGTTTTAAAAAAAAAGAAAAAAAAAGTTGCAGGAATGTTTTTTTTTTTTTTGATCACGTGTTGAGGCAGTTGAGTCAGATTGATTTCTGATTCAATGGTTTTATTACTAAAATTAAAAAGAGAAAATAACTTCATTTTCATTAAATGTCTAAGGCTCAAATTTTTTTATTATTATTTAAAACACATACGCATTTATATTTTAAAATAGATTAATTGATTGTAAAATAGTTTACTTTCACCATCTGTTTTAATCAATTTGATTAAAAACAGGCAAGCTTGCTAATTATATATTCCTGTTGCTTTTATTGTAATTATTTTTAAAGTTAATTCTAAAAAGCGGAGATTTAGTTTTGTATTTGTCGTTTTTGTTTCAATTATCTCGGGTTGGAAGTCTTAAATTAGATTGAGTGGGAAATTAATATTTTCCCTGCCTGAAATATAGAATGGACACTAATGAAAGTTTTTCACAGGAAATGTAGTGAGGCAAGGATAGCCCGCCAATTTTAGAGAGAGAGAGGAGATTCAGTATAAAAATAGACACTTGGATTATTGCCTGCTAAGAGTCATATGGTTTTGAGTAGCTGTTCAGATGTTTAATTCCTGTTAAAAACTTTAATAACTATTGACAAGCTTCGTTGCTGTGCAAGATGTCAAAATCTGCCGCTATGAGTTTTGCTATCATTAGAATGTCTTGCTAATTTAAACAAAGGACAGACCCACGCCTACCATCTCTCCTTCAGTCATGCCATGAACCTCTAAAATAAACACTGCCTCTACCTTGCCGCTGTCAAAGGACCTGAAAGATGAACTATTATCAAAAGTGCGCACTCGTCACTAAATCACTAGAACTCTGCCTTACCGTAATCTAAACTTTTTCCTATTCTAGCCAGGGTAAATAAATTGCATTTAATTAAATCTCCACTCAATTTAATGATAAGTATGTTATAAGGTTGTATTAATTATTTATTATCAGTATTTATCTTTTCTAGTATTTAAAGTGTGTCTTGGAATCTTATTTTTAAGATTACAAATTTGTTTGCAATTTTCGTTTATCAGAGGGTGCATTAGGAGATTGTATTTTATATGTTTAATATATACCTGATTATTTCGATAACTATTACAAAATGCATTGGCAGTTTTCGTAGTCTTTATTTATTCACCTGCCCTTAGTTGTAAAATAAAGAATCTTTAAGCATGTTTCATTGTGCTGTTTTTGCAAACAACAAAATCTTTTTGCTGGCTATTTGTCAAGTTATTTCTTCGGGTTGTCTTAAAATAGTCTATTTCTTTCTGGATTATGTAAGATCGTAATCAAATATCTGTTGCTGTCTTGTAGGTGAGATCAACCACATTTACTTTGAATGTAGTATTATGCACAGCAGTCCTGCGGCATTTTAACGACAGTAATTAAAATATTACTGCTTGGACGTCCGCGCTGGTTTCATTGATTTCTGGCGGGACAGTAACTGTTTTATTATCCCTGATTCAGGAAGCTAGGGTTGTTGTTTGTTTTTTGTAATTTTACAACTGGCCAGCAAGAAGATATTATCCTAACCATTTCTTATATTTTAAGTGAGAGAATTTTATTGCCAAAATGTTTAATGCCTTCATGTTTGTCGTACTCTTGTGCACTCTCTGGTAAATATGCATATGTTAACATAAAGTCACTTTTATAATCATGGCTAGATGTCTTTACTATATTGTCCAGCTTATAAAATTAATAAATTGTTTAAATTTATTTGGCTGACGTTTGTCTTTGTGCTTTGATTTCTCAGCTGTCTAAACAATATTTAGGATATCTTGTTTCTCCTTGAGTTTAGTCTGGTGCCTTCAGGTTCGCATATCCTGTCCATCCTTAAATTAAATGTCTAGTTCCCATTTTCGAACTAGTGGCGCCCTCATGGTCAGTATATGCGAATCTCAAAGATCTTTCTCCTGTTACAATATATATATATATAGAGAGAGAATGCTAAAAGTTGTTTAGGAAATGATAAGGAGTTTACAAGTACAAAAAGAAGTTAGAAATGGAATAAGAATTTTGTTTGTAAAATATTTTTTATAAGGATGAATAAGAGAATATAAAAAATTATTTCTGCAACAGATTAAAAACACTAAATGAGTTAATTGCATGGAAAAAGAAAATAACATAAGGAGAGAAAACAAATGTAATTTTTAAAAAATTGAATTTTTATTTAGGTTTTTATGATGAAAAATAGGATAAAATAAAAGGATATTAGAATTGACAAATAGTTGTTATAAGATAGGAAAAAATAAAATTGATGAAATAATTTGGTAAAGATTGAAAAAAATTAGTTAAAATTTTGATAATTATGAAGAGGGGGTATAAAAGGAAATTACTGCCCAATTAAAAAAAAGTTATTTTTGCATTTAACCACTTGAAATAAAAATCATGTATTTTTTTACAGTAACTATTAAAACTATTTTGTTATCATGGTGGCGTGTCTATATTCTTTCATAATTAAAAAGTAAACATTTGCCTAATAATCTGGGCAGTTATAAAGGGTTATGCTGTCTAATTACTCAATCTATTTTTCATAAGTACTTTAAATTATTCTATGTTTTTTGGTTAAAGTAATTATTTTTATTTAATATAGTTATGCATAATATCATATAATTACATTTTTGATTTTCCACAAATTTCCAAATTTAAAAATATTTAAGCAACCTCATATTAATAACTGTCAAAATATTTTTCCTTTGAAAATATTGTAAACAATTTACTTAAGGTCGGAGCAAAACTAACACTCCTTTTTATGATCAATATATCTATCAAAATCCCCAAATTTTTGAGAAAATGTAAACATTTTTGATAATACAAAAAAAGAGAAGTGAAGAGGGGAAATGTGAAAAAATAAATCTTTGTCAGATTTAGTTGACTGTCTGGTCTCTTTTATACAGAATTAATGAATATAAAAACATCTCTTTAAAAAACAATAACTGCCATTATCAGAAGAATATTGATTTCATAAACTCAAAATTTACATAAAATAAAATAAAAGATTAATTAAAGCAGAACTACAAGTTTCTCTTTATAATGTTTCTATACCAAAACATAATAAAACTAGTAGATGCTAATAAATTTGCTCTTTTTAAATCAAGAAAAATGCCAAAAAAGATGGTAATATCTTTTCAGAATTTCTAAAAACTTAAGATCCAAAATCAATCTTGATTAAAAAAAAGTTCCAACAACAGTAACTGAATAAAAACAATAAATGGAAAATTTAATATAAAGGCAAAACTATAATAATTTTAATACAGAATAAATCTGATATTAATTCAAATATTTTTATAAAATATATGTTTTCTATAAAAAATATTTGAAAACATAATATTAATGAGAATTGTGCCAAAAATTCATCATTAATATTTTTTCTTTTGCATTCAAATCAGAATAAATTGTACTGAAAAGGTTTTATATTTATCAATCTAAATTAAAACTATTATCAATCTAAATTAAAACCACTATAATTTATTTTATATAATATAAAGATACTTTGATATAATAAAATACTGAGTATATATAAAAAAAAGTTAATACACATAAAAAAATAGATTGATTTATAAAATGAAGTTAAATGTACAAAAATAAATATAATTGTATAATAAAATAATTTATTCATACAGATTTATTTTTACAATAAAATTGAATATATCTTTTTTAACTATTTTCAATTTCAGTTACTGTTCTTACAAATGAAATATTTTGTTGAGTATTAAAGTGATTTTAAAAGTCTTTAACTTTAGTTAATTTATTTTCACATATTTTGTAATTGTTTGATATTTTTTCAATTTGACTTTTATGACGTACTATAATAAAATAGCAGTAAATAAATAACCATAAAATGATAAAATAATGTCATAAAATAGACTATAGGATATTTTTTTCCAGTATGAATAACCTTTTTTTTTTTTAAGTGTCATAGCATCGGCCGGGACGTGAACCCGCAACCCGGGCAACTGCCTGCAAGTGCTAGGCAGTCGCGCTGACCTCTCGACCACCAATGCAAGACAATGTACACAAATTTGAGGTATTCAAACACACGTATAAAACTTAATAAAGTATTTTTTATTATGCATATCAATCGTTGCAAGACAGTTTAAAATATATTGCATGAATATGCCATTTCATTTAAAACTCAAGCCCATTTTATATAAATTCATTATAAATTATATCGAAGCAGTTTTTATTGTATGGTAATTTTTTATATAAATTTCTCATTCTTTTATATGATTAATCATTTTTTGTATAAATTATTTGTTTTAGTATGAATTTATCTATTTTTGTTTGCATAAATTAGCCAATTAAAGTGACTTTTCAAAATAAATATAACACTGGTATTATCTTTGTTAATTTAATATAGAAGCAAACATGATAAACATTCACTCACTTGAAAAACACACTTTTTAATGTAAAATAAAAGGGATTAAGCAATAATTGATGCAAATATAACATTTATTAGGGTATTATTGTCTTTCCACAGACTTCTTAATATAAATTCAGTGGTAACATTACAAATTTTAAATTAATAATTGTGTTGTGTGTGTGGGGGGGGGGTATACTTTATATTCAGAAATAAAACTACATAATCTAGAAAAGTAATTAAAACTTTTAATGTGCAAAAATTTTTTTTTTCTATATTTCTGGCTCTTTAAGTTATTTTAAATTAGATGTTATTTGTATAGATATATATGAGCGTTGGTGTACAGATCAAAATACGTATTTATTTATTTTTTATTTTTTTAAAAAAATCATTTCAAATAGAATGCTATTTTATAAAGTAAAAATCAATTAATCTTTTTTTTTTATTATTTAAAAAGAAAAAAAAGAAGCATTTGTGACAAGATGTAAAATAAATCTCTTGTGAAGCTGATTTTTTCTAACATAGTGTTAAAATAATACTCTTTTTTTTTACTTCAATCAAAAGAAAACAATGAGTACTTGATATTTTTTTCTAAAAGTTGCAATATATTTATTTTAATATTGCTTTAATAATTTCATTTAAGCTACGTTTTTGACTTTTAATAACCAATCAATCAACTTTAATCCAATCCACCTGCCAATAAAACAAGTACATATTGTTTGCTTTCACCAAGTCCTACATTCTTAAATTTTTATGTAAGAATTATAAGGTTATCTTACTTTACTCGAGCCCTTCAACCCATTCATCAGAATTAGGAGCCTGAGAGCCTGCCTCTTGAATTCTGCAAGCCGGGCATTGCAGTTGTCACATAGCACTCCAGATTCTGCAGGATAGCAGGCCCCTTCTCCCACAGTCACTGGATTGGGAGTTCCTGGTCTCCGTCCACTCTTGGAGTTGTTCGATGAACTACCTGATCCTCGTTTATGAGAGGAATTTCCGTGACGAGGTTGAGAATGATTGTCTGACTACAAAAGGAAAAAAAAGGTTATAATGAGAGGATAAAATATATTAGAAACTAAGAGCGGAACTGGTATTTAATAAAATGAGAAATAACCAATATCTTTATAATTAAGTTTCTGAAAAACATTAATAACCTACATAATTAAAAAAGCATTTCAAAGATTATGAAATAGTATGTTTTTTTTCCTTGCTGATCTAAAATCACGATATTCTCAATAGATAAAAATATTTTAGATAAATAGAAGAATATGTATAATATTATATCTTAATATAAACATAAAAAAGAACAAAAAATTTGATTATATGAAAAAACAATCTTTATCATTTGAACAAAAATATGCACACACACACACAAATGCATATTTTAATTACATCTTTTTTTTTTGTCTGTGTCCATTTATTATCTTCTGAGAATTGCTTTTTCAAATATCTTAAAAAATTGAATATTTAATATTTTATATTATACAGAAAAGTGTCACAGAAAACGAAAAATATATAAATTAACACATAATAGCGTTAAGATATATTTTGTATGAATTGATAATAGACGAAAGAAAAATGAAATGTTAATTTGAGAAAGTTTTTTTTTTGTGGGTATTTATAAAAATTTACGAAACAAAAAAAAGTTTAGAAAAAAATCTGTTCGATGTTTATTGTAAAAAAAAAAAAAAGGATGATTACCGTCAACAATATAATCACAATGCAGATACATATAAATTTACAGTTTATCGATTTGCTAATAGAATAAAAGTGTTTAAAAAACTATTATCATCTTTGATAATTTGTTAAAAAGCAATGAAGGAACCTAAACCAATTCACTTTTTAAAATTCTCTATTTCTTGATTTATTTCAAATGCTTCCCCTTTACGATCAGTAATCAACTTTTTTTTATGGATCTTTTCTTTATATTGCCAACATACCTAGCATCTTATCTTTTACAATGTCTTTTTCTAAGTGTATGTTCAATCAAAATTTTTTTTTCTTCATCATAATTTTCTCAATGAAAAATCTTACTTTCATATGCTTCTTCAATAATTCTACATTATTAACATTCTCTTCCAACATATCTGTCTATGCCCCTCTAAATCTACATCCCGGAAATCTCCAATTTTTGATCTCATTTTTTCTAGATTTCCATTCCATATAAAGTTACAGATTCCAAATAAAACATTTAAAAAACCGCTTTATTAGATCTAATTTCAATGGGCTACAAAACAATCTTCTGGTCTTCTAAAAACCTGTTTAATCATTGCCAATTTTTCCTTTTATTTTTTCATGGTTATTTTCATCATTTACCAACCACATAAAGTTATATTTTAAAATAAAGCTGCTTACATCGATAAAATTAATTCCACAGAAAACATGTTTTTTTTTTATATATATTACCATTTCAATGAAATAAATAAATAATAGCTTTGAAATCCATAAAAAGTTCAAACAATGATTTATATTAATAAAATATTTTTAAAAAAGAGTTACATGCAATTTTTATAAATGCAATTAAATAAAATATTTACGAAAAATAATGGAGGGGGGGGGTAGAATGTTACCATCAAAAATCATGACAGTTATATCCTGTTTTAAATATCTACTAAAAACAATAATAGATCTAACAAAAATTAAAGAAATAATTTTCACAATATCTTTTACATTAAGTAATACAATAAAGTCAGTAAATAAAAATGTGCTTTAATTTAAAATATTTCATATAAATACATCACTGAAATTAACTTGATTTTTCTAAAATATATACACTGCTTGCTATACTTCGAATTTATTTGATGTTTGGGTTTTATATAGAAGTATATATCTATTCAATTAGATGATAAAAGAATAATATTGATTTCCAGGCATCATATAAATGATACTGCACTAGAATATTGTCTTTTGTGTGAATCATTCCTTTATGATAATAGAACTTATCCTTGACTAGTTATTACAAAAATAATCACAAATGCAATCAATAAAAAATATATGATACTAATATTACACTGGAAATGGAAGATTACATCATAAAAATTATTGCAGAAGCAAAAGCTAAAAACAACAATCCAATAAATAAATAAATATAAAGAAGTTACCTTAAAAGCAGAATACATATGAAAATAATTATGAGAAAGCATATAAGAAAGGTTTGAAAGAAATGAGTATCATTTCCTTAAAGATAAACAACTATTTATAATTTATAAAATAGATTTAACAATTCCTTACTTATAATAACCCCCTTTTTAACATATACATAAATGATTATAAAAAAGCTATTATATTTTTTAAAACCTTACATATTGCTTTAAATTTATTAGAAAACTAATATATCTATAATATTTTTACATAATGTGTATGACAGACACATTTTCATTAACAACACATTTCTATCTGATTATGTGTGTAATCTAAAATTTACAATTAGTATACTTTTTTCAATATGTAGTAGTCATATATTTAATATTGAAGAATACTAATTGTAGTTTCTACAAATAATTGAGTAGGCATATAAAAAATATAATCATGAATTAAACTTTATGATTACAAATAAATTTCAAATTTTTTTCGTCAAAACTTTTTTTATTGTCATAGTTTTGCGATCTCATTTCTACAAAATCATTCAAAATTATTGCCAGGTTTATTGGTGTTAGTGTCTACACTCCAAACTTAGATTCAGAAAATTCTCCAGCAGAAAAGCTTTCATTTCTTGATGGATAGCATTATTACAGCAATACCATTAAAAAATCATTTTTTTCTTTTCAGAGACTTTAATACATGTACTGGCTCAAATAGTAGAATTTTTCAAAAGTTATTGGAAATAATGGTGTTGGTGTTGTAAATTTAAATCATATGGTTAAATAATTTATGCCTAACATATGGGTTAACTATTACAAAATCTTTATTTAGGCAGAAAAGTCACTATAAAGAAATGTAAATGTATTTATGCACAATACAATGGTATTTAATGTTATAATTAGGAATAAAAATACAAAAGAAGTTAACATTACATGGGCAGTTATAAGGGCAAATTTTTGGATAACCATAGACTATTACAATCCAAAAGTAAAGAATAAACATTACTCCAATCACATTCACAAGAAAACTGAAGTTCATTCTTTAAAAGAACCTACTACATGTAATAAATTTCAATGGTTGTTAAGCACTAAAATTGCACATTTGTATTTTCAGAACTATCATATTATTAAAGTAAGGAATTCTCTTAAGGAGTGTGCTATGATATAATTAAATACATTATAGGGTTCACTAAAAAGAAGAATTATATTGTAGTTCTAAAGAAGATTGCTGGAGCAATCAAAACTGTAATCTGTAAAAGAGGTGGTAAATAAAGCATTGTGTAACAGTAATAAAGTGCATGGATGATTTAATATTATATGGTAAGAATCACGACTGGTTTTCTGACAATAATGTTATTATTAGTGATTTAATTAAAAGAAAACATGTAGTATTTCTGATTAGCATAATAATATATAAAATGTAAACTTTGTAATAATATAAAGATCTGAAGGCAAAATATCAATAACTAATATGAAGGATTAAAAATGATAAGTGGATTAAAATTGTAAAAAAGATATAGATTTTCACAGATCATGATCATTCTAAGACTTTTTGATGCCTTAAAAGCCATATGTAAATCTGCAAAATGGTATAACAATCCTATGATGACAATTTTTTAAACAGATGAATGAAATATTTTAATCATCTTTTGAATATTGATCCAAGAGTTGAGATGACATCTTTTAATGATATATCTATTTTATTTACTTTAGACATAAAAAAAAGATATCCTATGTAATGAAGACAAGATATCTCTTTGTAATCTTCAAAATGAAAAGAGCACATGTCATGATGAAAGAGTTGGGGAAGTTTTAAAATATAGTAGTGATATATTAGCTTCAAAAGTATTGGATTTTTTTAGGAATATATGAACCATTGTTCCTGTTTTTAAAAACAAAGGTAATAAATAAGATTGTAACAAATCATTGTGGAATATCATTGTTGTCCATTATAGTAAAGATAGTTTCAAAAATTTTGTTGAATATATTGTTTCAAGTCATAAATAAATAGTCACCAAAGGCTCAATATGGTTTTTGAGTATAAAAAAACACTATATTAAATGTTTTTATTGTAAGTCAACTCCAAAAAGAGCATTGAAAATAAAGGAATGATTTATATATTGTTTTTATTGATTTGACCAAGACATTTGGTGCAGTTAATATAACAAGTCTATGGCATTGTCTGAAATTAGTTGGTTGACAACCAAAATTTATGTTATACCCAAGACATTTGAAATAAAATTTGATATTAAATAAAGATGTGTAATTGCCCCAACATTGTTATAATTTTTTTGACAGTTGTCTTTACAATTGTTTATAGGCAGCTTTACAAAAAACTATTGTGATTCAGTTAGTTGTATATAGAACTGTTATTTTATCAAATTTATTGCAAGTAAGTGAAACTTGGACACCCTATT
Organism: Epiperipatus broadwayi; assembly: GCA_028023455.1. Lineage (NCBI taxonomy): Eukaryota > Metazoa > Onychophora > Udeonychophora > Euonychophora > Peripatidae > Epiperipatus > Epiperipatus broadwayi. The sequence continues at coordinate 1,735,833 of JAQFVV010012448.1, read as the reverse complement.
GACACAGTATGAAGGCATCAGAAAAGTTTCATTTAAGGATGTTCTATAAAATATTCAAAATATGGCAAGATCATAAAACCAATTGATGCAAATTGCTAAATGTAATCCTATAGAGTCAGCTGTTGTAATATCATACTTTTGTTAGAATGATCATGTTAAATGTATGAATAATGCAAGACTATCTAAAAGATATTTTATGATGAACTTGAACATGATTCTTATGGAGGAGATGGACCCAATTACATTATAATTATTTCAAAGACATTCTAAAAAAGTGCAATGTTAATTATTTCCATTAGGAAAGTATGGCAGAGAATAAAATATATTGGAGAGCTATAATTAGACATAGTGTTGACATATTTTACAAAGTAAAGTATTCTGAAGTAATGATAAGACAATATTGTAAAATACCAAGTTAAGAGAAAAATAAGCCAGCATTATCTATATGTGGACATATTTGTGAATTACAATTTGATTTGTATAATCATTGCAAAACCTATTTCTAGGGTAATTTTTTAAATCTCTGTCTTTTTTTTTTTTGTTGGAATTAGACTAACTATATTCATTTACAAATGGCTATTTATTACTATTGTTATTGTTGTTATTATTATCTGTGTTAGTACATTTTATGTTTTTGGGATTAAAAATCTTATATTTTATTTTTTATTTTTTTTGCAACTTTTACATTATTATTATTTTTTGAGACACTATTTTTCATTTATAACTTTTAAACCTACAAATTCTGGGTCATTATGTCAATTTTTTGATATTATATACATATAAAGCAATTTTAGATTCCATCTCTTTTATTGCATAAAAAATGTAAAAATGTAATATAGTATTAACAACTGTATATAAATAATTTCTCGTTGTTTCTCTCAAAAGAATCCTCAAAAATATTCAAATTAGACAATGAAAATTATTATTGGAGATTTCTATATTATAAGTATTAAAAACCAAAATTAAACTAACTCTGGTTAATATTTGACTTATTACTTGCTTCATTTAACTGTTAACTGGAGCTAAATGCAAGGAAAGGATCATTCAGTAATGTTTAAAAAATAACTCATCAAATTAACAAACCCAAATACCTCTGATTGATACCTAGTAGTAGTTGTGAAAGAATTCCTGTTGCACTTTTTAAAAAGGGTTCTCTTCAAGATTTGGATTAGATTATAAAACTTGAACTGTTAAATTATTTATGATATGAAAAAAATCTTTCCTCACTTTTAATTTAGAAACTACACAACAAAGGATTTAATTTTAGCAATAAAATGAAAATTTAAAAATAATAATATAACACCAAAATCTTTTTAAATGATACTTTCTTTAACTTCTCCAAATCATAGCTAATATAAAATTAATATTTATAACCAGTATTCAATACTATACCAAACAAAGCAGCTTATGATTAACATATATAGAATTCAGCATTTGTAATGGAATAAATTTTTTATTTATTCTATTCTAAAATTAATTATTGGATATTAACAAGTACAAAACTATATCAGCAAGAAAGTTTAGTTTCAAAACTTTAAGGCTTTTATGTTTTATTTTTCATATGTTAAAGTGTTGATCAGGAAGTGAACCCTGGCCAGCTGCTTGGAAGGCATCTATGCTAACCACTAGGCCACCAACACTTGACATAAGGCTTTTATGTTGATAGTATAAAAATAATAAAGGTGTTTGCAAAATGTGTGACTGCAGATATTGATCTTCACTAAAGACTATGCACATCAATATTGTGATGTAAGTACAGCACTACCATCTGATAGTCAATGAATTCTCTATTTTGTAATAGATAGTTCTATAGCATAAAAAGTAGAATGAAGGAATGCTCCTATTATAATGGCAAAGTTATTTATGAAAATTTTTTAGAAATAACTCAAAGCTTTTTCAAACTTTGAATATATTATTGCTAACCAAATTTCTCAGCAACAATTGATGAAAGGGTAAAAATAGAGTGAAAATTTAAATTAGCACAGAAAAGACTAGAAAAGCATATTCAATATTCTATTTATTTTAGAAAAACTTATAAAAATCTCTACTTTAATAAATTAATTAGTAATAATGATCATGTGTTTATCAAAAAGTTGATAATGTAAACGTTAGGAGTGGAGTAAATTGACGCTCGAAAATAAAAATGAGACAATTTCATCTACATAAATACTCTTCATGTAATAAAGATATATATGAGAGATGATGGCCTTGCCCAACTAATGAGTGCTGGTTCAGCATGAAATGCATCTTGGGGGTTATTTGTCTTTTATTATAGCTTTATTTATATGAAATTATTTATGAAATAAAAAAGAATGGAATGAAAATATTTATAAAAAAACTTCTATTGATTAAATAATATCATCATCAGTTGGCTCTAAGAATAATTAAAACATAATCCTTGATTCTATAATTTTGATATATTTAATGTTCTTTCATTGTTAAAATATAATTTTCAAAACTAGAAAAAAATGAAAGTGACAGTCCTAATAAAACTAAAAACATTAATAGTTACAAAAGTTTTTGATTGATTCTTCTACAATGATTTTAATCTAAAATTATTGAGAATAAATAATAAATTAAATCTTTCACTTGAATAAAGATAAATTAATCCCAAAAGAGAAATGCCATGGAAATCATATTAAAGACAATTTTTTTTATATTTGAAAATGATTTTGAGCAGAAACAAATTTAACTAATTACTAATTTGTTAATATTTCACAAATTTTTTTTTAATTTTTATTTTAAAATATTGCATGTATAAAACTGTGTTTATTTTTTTTTATATGAGTATATTCTTTTAAATAAAAAATATTTAAGTAAATTTTAACTGATAAATAATAAAATTACAAGGAATCATAAATCTTTGAAAGTTGTCATATTTTATCTTGATGCTAGAACTACTCAAATTTTTGATAACTGAATTCTAATTGTATACAAACTACAGTTTGGTGGGAAATTATTCATATTAAAAATGTTTCACCACTTTAAAAAAATTAATGTGGATATAAAAATTATAAAATTTTCAGAATAATGTGAACAATATATATATTAAAAAAATTTTTTTTGTTAGAAGTTTGATTTTTATATCCCAGAATATTTTTTTAAAATTGCAATAAATGTTTTTTATATTTTTATGTCTTTCCTTTAATAATATAAATTGGTGTCATATTTAATAAAAAATGTTTTTAAAAAGATTTTTGGAATTTGATCTCATGATGATATAATATATAATTTTGTTAACATTTTGAGTATTATGACTTATTTTTCTGTCTTAAGTATATTTTTTCTGTCTTTATTTACTTTTATTACATACTGACATCTGTGCTAAAGCTTCTTTTAAAAAGCAAGGTCTTGTAGTATTTCTAGCCCAGGGCTACATAAAATGTAAATCCAGCCCTGCCATTCTATTTATCATATGATTATCTGAAATCAAGAAGAGACGTTAATATATGAAACTATCCTTTTAAAAAAATTAAATTATTTTTCAGATAGAAGTTTTAACGTAAATAATATTAAAAATATTATAGGTAATTTGGATTTGTTTGTGCTATATGTTCTATATTTATCATATAAGTTTTGTTTCCAGACAACTAGAAATTGTAGCCAAAATATAAGTTAATTCACGGTTTCACTTAAGCTTTTCAATTTTGATATTCTATATATAAATTAGACTATCATTAACTAGCAATTTTATAATTTCTGTCTGTCAACAACTACATAATGTAACAATTATTAAATCTCTATTTCTGATGTAGATAAGCATAATGACCTTGAATGTTTTTTTTAAATCCATTGATATAACTCTTGTAACTAAAAAGATAAAACCACTTGAATTTATTACTGATTCTGACATACAAAATTTGTTTGAGAGCTTGAAAGAGAACAATTTCTTATGCTATAATACTTCAATCATTTGAAGAGTAACTTCCAAAAATAGATTTTAATTTGAATTATAATATGTTAAATGCTAAAACTGTCTTCACATCATGATTTACTTAATAATTAGCACTTTATATATATTTTTATGAAGCTACTTTTCCTCTAATATCTAATGAAGACTATGTGGAAAAATAGGTTGTCACTTAAAGTAAGTAGACTTGAATATACCAGTAATAACTGTTATAGAAATATTTCATTATGTATTCAGAATTTTAGCATATTTTTTCTTTAATCGAAAGAAGTATTTATAGAAAAATGTAAAAATGTTAAGGGTTTTGCATCATACTCTCAAGTGACATCAAGATTTACAAATAAGTTATTTCTAAAAATAATTTTAGGTCTAAGAGGCTACAATCCCAAAGTTGTATTCCAGGTTTTTGTCACAGAATTCAGCTTACAAAATATTTCTCTGGTATCTAGATAAAATATAGAACTTAATAATTTTATGAGATTATGAATACGGTTTCAATTTTTGAAAAAGATTTCTAAACTCTATTAAGAATTCTAAATTTCGATAACTTTATGTTTAGATAAAGTTAATAAAATACCATCATTTTTTATGAATTTCTTAAATTTTGTTTTAGAAGGTTTTCTGATGAATATATTGAATAAATTAAATGAAAGAAATAATTCTGTGTAAATAGTTTTTGCAATTAAAGCCATTTGGTTTTATTTATCTTTCAAAAGGAAATTTTATTCACAAACCATAAGAATCATTTACAAAAAGAAGGACCTTTACATATCAATCTCAAAGGAGACCAGTCAACAAAATCAGAGGTTATGCTTGTATATATAAACAAAAAACAATTAATTCCATATCAATTACATTAAGACATTAGTTATCACCAGAAATTGAAGACATATAACTTCCCATTCCAGAAATCATAGTAGTGGCCTATTTACATTAATCAGATCATGTATATCACATATATGATGGTGTTAGTCAATTCAAACACATATAAGTTTGTTTAATTTATGAACATGTGGACAATGAATAAAACCATATTGGGCCATTTAGTCTATAGAACTTTATCTTATCAAGTGAAGAGCATTTCCAATGTTTCTGTGTGTATTAATTTAACATTTTAAATATTGAAAGATTAATCATACACTTTACTTATAAATCATGAGGTTAGCCAATCCAATATAGGGATTGCATTAATAAAAATTACTTAAAAGCAGGTTTTCATAGAATATGTAAGACTGAAAATTGCCTGAAATATATCATAGATTCTTTACAGTAAACAAATCGGTTATCATTAATCATTGTTAAAGCAGTCTTAATATATTTATTGGGTCATTGATTAAAACTGATCCATTAATCAAATGAAAGCCCTTTCCTATTATTCTTCAATTAGAAGTAACTTTATAATGACATTTTCTAGTTCTTGGATCTCTTCCATATAAAGTTTATCTAGAATGTTTTAGATAAATGGTTCATTAATTTTTCTCAGTATCTGTGGATTTACAACTTTATATTCTTTTCATCATTGGTACTACACTTTGTTTTAGGTTTATTAGGGACCAAGTCTGGTTGAACATCCAATTCTGAGAAAATTTTTGGTCTAATTCTTTAATTTCTTTTAGTAAGTGTAAAGACATTTTCATCATGTCATATTCTTCTCAACTTTTGAAGATAGTCTTATTTCTCAATGCCCAAATGGAAAAATTTATAAATGTTGCCAATCTTAGGCCTTAGTCAAATTTACACAAGCTGATTCTTTGTTTTAAATGAGAGATTTTAAAATGTTTCTTATGCTATTCCAAATTTGACACTCCTCCAATATATTTCCATTGTCTCATCACTATGCCTACATAGTGTGCATATAGGTCCATATTATAATTCCTTTTACTATGTAGGAAGTCAGTGGTAGGCAAGGTCCCAAGGTTAACCTTGATTAAAAAATCAACAAACCTCGGTTCCAATTTTAGACATTTGGTCAACCTGTAGAACCTCAATATTCCAATCAAAAGAATATTTTCAATTTTAGTTTCTTACAGATTCATAAGATCATATGTGTTCCAGCAGTTTAGTTTGTTATTAAACATTGTTCCTGGCTTCTTCATTTTTAGATGGTTAAATACTATAGAGATTTGCTTTTGAATCCAAAGCCTTCCACTTTTGGGAAGTGGTCTATTGGTAGAAGTTATTTCTTCTGGAAATATTGGCTCTTCCATATCTGGGTTTTTCATAAATAATCTGGTAAGTACATTATGAAAACACTATATTAATAAGATTTTGACTGGGTGTAGTCCTATGCCGTCCATCTGTTTAGGTTTCTGTAGGAGGTGCAGGCTGATGACAGGAGCTCCCCCCCAACACAGCTTCCTACCTTGGGTTTCAACATTCCTTATAAAGGCTTTCATCAGTGAGAAGTCCTTAAGCAAGTATGCAATCTTGGGGAGCATGACAGCATTCATCAGCACAATTTTCCTGAACAAAGACAAATAAATCTTCTCCAACGATCCAATAAATTTTGTTATCTTAGTCATTAAATAATTTTCTTTACTAATTTTAGATGGGGGCTGCTAGATGAAAACCCAGAAACTTCTGAGGTGGAGCCTTAAATATGCCGGGAATTTGCTTGCCGGTCATAATTGACCAGATTGCCATTTTCTCCTTGTTGACTCTTAGACCAAATTCACCTTCGAATTGGTCCAAGAGCTCCTCTAGTCCAGCAAGCTCCTCCCACAAAGCAAGAAAAACCACCCCATCATCCATATAGAAGACATGATAGATCCTCTCTCTTAGCAAAGGTATGGATAACCCTTTAAGAGATGTCTCAATGCTTAGCAGGAGGGGATTCACATAGGCAGTGGAAAGGAGTGCACTCAGAGGATTTGGTTTTATTTATGTGAGAGTATTTGTCAATAAATTAGTGGCTTATTGCATTTAAAAATTTTAAAAACTTTTAAAGGAAATAGAAATTAAATAGAGACATAAATAGAAGTTATATCAATAAAAGTAGTACCAGTCATTAGTATATTTTGAAAGCTTTTTAACTGAATGTAGTTAAAACAGATGACTACTTAAACAATTTAATCAGTCTTTTGAATATATATGGTCCTCAACTATTCAGGTTATTTTTGTTAAGATTGTTCTTTCAAAGAAATTATAAAAATGCATAGTAATGATATTGGGCAATTTATATTTTTTTTATCATATTAAGTTTTAAATCTGTTATACTTTTATGCAAAGTTTAAACATTTTTGAAATTTCTTTTGCATTTATAATGTTGATGATTATCTCTATATCCCCCCTCCCCCCTTTTTTTTTTACAAATCCTACTCTCTAAATTATTTTAATTTAAAACAATAAAGAGAAAGGATAAATTGATCAATATTTATTTGTTTTATAATTTGGAATGAATAAAAATTATAAACTTATAAAACATTGTTTTGCATTAGTTTTATTTTGATTATAAATCTTGAATTTAATTAATCCAATATAAAAAGTTTGCAATCTTTTTGAGTAAGACAATATTAGTAGTTTATCTATAATTATGTATTCCTATATTGAATGAAGCAGATGGATCTTTAGGCCAGATCCATGCTTCATGTCTTTCTAAATTACTAGACTAGGATCAAACCAGATCCACGTGTCTTATGATGTTTGTAAAACTTTCTGTTTGCCATTTTGTATACATTTAAATTTTAGGCCAGTAAATAAGTGATTAAAGTATTAATTTTCTATTAAAATGTATTTATTATAAACATGGGAGGGGCCCTGATGCCCTGATATATATATAGAATTACAGATGGAAACTTTTATAAAAATCAATATATAAAATTTTAATATGATATTTTTTTATTTTTTTTATTCTGGAGATTTGCTTTCATGATGAACATTACTAACATTCCATAGCTTCAAACAAAAGAAAATCCATTAACAAAATGGTAATGGATTTTCTAATTAAAGTAAAATTAAAATAGAAAAGAGATTTAAAATATAAATTCTTCAAATCTGCATTTAATTAAAAATAGATTTGAAACAATTAAATCATTGGGTTTATCAGGAGAGTTGATCTCAAAAATACAATACAAATATACTTTAGGTTGATAATTGTGATCATCAGAATTCCAACATAGCTATTTAGCCTGGAGCATATGAAAAAGGGAATTTTCCAAAATATAGTCAAAAAAGAGTATAAATAGCCCAAGAGAACAATAGATGTCAGCCAGTCATAGTTTTTGTCAGCAATTGCCTGCTGAATCTATTCTAGTTAAATTTTTAATAAATGTCTAGAAGCATGGTAGTTGAATAAACAGTTTTTAACTTGCCCATCCCCCACTGTCCCAAAGGTGATTGTCCAATACCTTATGCCAGAAAAACTTAACTGCTGAATTTTCATATTCAAATACATAACTAGCTATACCTGTGCGAAATTCAGTTTTCATCATGGGATCAGAACTTCCACAAGGACTCTTAATAAATTAGGTAATATTATCCAATTTATTATTTCTAACCACCTAATTTATTCTTCTAAAACTCCAGTGATCCAGTAATGTAAATCCTGCTCATTTTTAATGTCTTCTAAAATGTAATCTAAAATGTTTAATGTAATATTCTGAAAATTATACTTGCTATTCCTTAAATCTAATGTCTTTGCTCTCATTCTATCTGTTTTGAAGTTATGCCTCTTAATGCTAAACTTCCTTCTAATGCAGTTTAGAAAATATTATTATTGATTACTTAAATGAAATGAATATATGCCAATTTTGTTCCATCTTGACAAAAGCTTTATCTAAATAAATATTTTGCTGTCTATTTCCCAACCAACATTTGTTGGTGAATAAAAATAAATAATTCTCTAGCTCTGAAAGATTAATACTTGGAGCAACCTTTATTTTGTTGAGGTAAAATCATTTTATATGATTGTTTTTTTATATTTATACATACAGGGTTTATTTGTGAGGAGACACTAGATTCAAGTATTAGAATTTATTTTGTTATCTTATTTCATTTTAAAGAGTGAAAGAGAGGGGGGTTAGAAAATTAGATTCATGCTAAATAATAAGAGAATAATAGAATGTTAATTGAAGCGTTAGTGGGATTTTGTGTTGAAGGGAGAGATGTGTCACTTATAAAAAATATTTGTAATAATAATTAATGCTTCATTTATTCTTGTTCATCTGATCTTGGTCAATCCATGTAACCTTTATGAAATCTTTTTAGCTCAGCACAATTATATATTCAAATACTAAAATTCATTCTCCAGTACTCATATTTTGCCTTGCTGGTGTTTTGCTTGATTACTTGTCTTTTGTCTTTGTGATCACTATATCAGAACTAGACCACATGATAATTTTCACTGGCCATTAATTTTCTTATCAGGATATGAAAGTCAAAATGGGAAAAACCAGGGCAAGCTAAGCCTTGTTGATTTCCATCCTTTCACCTGAAATATTTTAGGTTTGCCAATGGCGCAGACCATTCTTTCTCCATTTCTTGGCATCATGGGAATGAGGCAAGTGATTTAAGTCTATGCTGGTAATGTAATAATGAATGCTGTTTTTTGTTCACTTTCTTTTGTTCTGAGCATATCATGGCAGATTGACCACATTCTTATTAATTTATGTATTTTAAAAGTCTTAAAATATTTATTTGCAAATATCGCAATCCCCTTATATTTTAAATGTGTCACTCTCTTCAACACCAATTCCTATAATTTGAGTTAGTTATTTCTCTCTTAAAAATAATTTCACTCATAATAAAGTTATGTTTAAAATAAGTTCTTTAAAATATTTATTCTGTACTTCTCAGACTTGGGCGAGCATCTTCCACAAATCGCTAATCGTTTACATTTGTTAGATTGGCATATAAACTATACCGCTCTCTTTCCAGAGGCAAAATAAATGACAAAATAGAAATTTGTGTTAACTAACTTATTGAAATAAAAACAGAGACATTAGATAAATTATACAAATGTTTTATTAAATATATATGTGAATTTAAGCTACCTGTGGTTTGTCTCTATTTATTCATTCTAAAATTAGTATTTCTAATAAATCATTGTCCTGCTATCTGATGACTCAAGGTCATACACATACTATTCTTATATTTAAGTTAATAGATAGTCTAATTAAAGTTGATAATTACAGTTAGACATTTGAATTAGTTGAGGCTCATGTTCCACCATTGATGCTAGTGGGCCAGAGTGTGGAAAAGATTAATTGCTTGCTTTGAAAATGTTGTTAATTAGTTGACAGATTTAGAGTGGGTAAACAGGGCAGAATCCATAAGTATTCTTTATCTTTGATCTCACATATGGTTGGATTTGAGGTACTTTTACCCAGGCTGTGAATCGTGTTGAGTTAACATACAATTTTGACAGGTACAATATAAAATCAAGCCTGTTTAAAACAAACTAGACTTTTTGACTCTGTCAATTTCTATTTTTCCCAAAATCGATTTATTATTTTGAACCATAAGACTTTTAATTTGTTTAGTAGAGATATATTAATTATAAAGTGTATGTAGATTAATTTGAATTGAAATTAATTATTTTTATTAACTTTGAGGACAGATCTTTTGCCAATTGTTATGATTTTGATCATTTTTTCTTAGAGACAATGAAGAAGTGGGACTCTATTATTTTGTTCAAGAGACCTAAATATAACATTCTGGAAATTTTATGAAAAGTAATTGTAGCTGAACTGTTTAGTTCTGGACTATCAAAAAAGAAATAAAAAAGAAATACTGTGTTAGAAACCATAGAAGAGCAGGTTTTCAATTAGAAAAACAATAAAATTATTCCGACTTAGAGTTATTTTTCACAATACAAAATACTCATCATTTCTTTAATAAATATTCATCTTCTTAAAACCCATTGCTCTACTCTGGTGATTCACTAAATCACATGAAATGGCATATTTTTATTTCAAATCATCTAGCAAATCAAACAATCTTTATTGAAGATAATTCAAAGGACATAGCAATCACTATTTGAATAAATAGACTTTATATTATTGAATGTTTACAAACCTCACAATTGTCCTATCTGCCAGATTTTCCAATACCTTTAGCATTAAAAAAAAGTTTTTAATTATTAAACAGACTTTTGGAGTATGGAATAGAAAATAAGACTTTTTTAAATTTTAGAACAGATAGTTTTAAAGAACATGCAAATATTTTACAATAGAAAATATAAAGAATTATTGATTTATGCTTTGATAAAAAAAAGTTCAATATCATCTGCTAATTTACAGTCTTTTTTTCATAAACAATACAATCCCAGTCATATTATTACTATTAAAAATCACATTCAGTAGTGAAAAAGTGTTCCATCTCAAGATAAAGTTTAAAGAAAGTTCTAATATAATGCAGACAATAGATTGAAAACTAAGAAATGCTATTATATATATATTTTCCTGAATCGAGTATAAAACATAAACAATTTAATTGACAGCTATATATTTAAATCATAAATTTATTTCCATCAAATCAACTTTTGTTCAATTGTCAAGATATTACATTAATTCAAAAATGTCACGTGATTTACATATTATCATACCACACCCTCTAGAGACTAATCTCAAACCTAAAAGATGCGTTCATTCTTACCAATTTTTATTTAAAAGAAATTCCACCAAGTGAAATATATATATATATTGTTGAAAGCTTTATGTTTTTTTAACTTTTGTTTGACATAATTCATTTTTTAGAAAATAGTCTTCTACCAAAAAATTCCATGAATACATTAAAAAAAAAAAACTTTTTTATAGGATTTCTTTCAGACATCATATTTTTCTCTTTCAAAAAAAAAATAAAAATAAAAAGATAACAAGAATTAACTAGACAAGGTTACAGGGTGATATATACAAAGAAGAAATGATCCAAAAAGTCAGTAGGATACAAAATGAATGTTACTGAAGAACTTAGTGTAAATTCTGCTTTTACTATTATAGTAATTATATCAGCTGTTATAATTATTTACCTGTAAAAACAATAACAACTACAACAACAACAACAAAAAAAGAAAATTTACAATTTGCTTCATACAATTCCATTGATTTTTTCCTGTTGTGCATAAAGTGATTCAATATTATCTACTGGAAGCTAACTTATGTAAATAATTCTTATAACAATTACTATATTTCGATATTTTTTTTTGAAAATCAAGATATTTCTCTTAATTCAGGAGATATCTGAAAATTTATTGGTTTCTACTACTTGATCATGATTAACATTTTGCTCATCTATCATATAAAGAGTTTATACATGATAATAAAAATTATATTAAAAAAGATTTTCAAATCTTTTTCACTTGATAGCTTTTATTTTTTCTTAATTAATTATTTTTAAAAAATCTATTGTGATTAATGTTATCTCAGGGATATAATTATACTATTTTTTTTTTTAAAAAAAGATACTATATCAATCTTTCTCCATCCATTATAAATGTTTTTTTTTTTTAAATATTATAGTAATTTAATCTGTTTCAATTCAATATAAATATTTGAAAAGTTTATTTGGAGTATAGTTAATACTGTGATGATATTACACGTGCGAAAATAAACTACCACAGCTTTAAAAGTAAATGTAAATTAAATACTTTTAACAGAAGCATCCTTTTATTAATAACAAAATACAATAAAATTACATTAAAGGTATATTAATGTCAAAAATGGAGATTCTCTACAAAATCATTATTTAAAACATGCTCTTAATACTTTTTAATTCACATTAATTTTAAACTTGGTCAATAGAAAATAGTTTAAATGATAATACAATCACCATTCAGGTGATAATTTTTATATATACAAAACTTATAAACTTCCCAATACAAACTGGCTTTATCTATCAATGGTTTTAATTCATTCATTTTCCTATATCAACTCTTAAAATGAATAGATCAAATAGCATGTTCTAATCTTATAATTCTGAACAGCAGAAACATTCTATTCAGAAAATGGGTAACAAAAACACCTCATTTATTATTTGTTTCAACAAAAAATGATTTACCATTGCCTTCTGATCTGTTGTTACTTTGTCATTTCTGCTATAATTAATATAAATTACACTTGTAATTTACAGTTCTAAAATTTAAAATTATTTCAAGATAAAATTTAAAAAAAAACTAACTGAAATAAATATCCAATATTTTCAAAAACAATAATAAAATCCCACCACTATGATAGGTTTAACAACTCATAATGACAATTCTAAAGGGTTTATCTTTCAAAAATATGAAAATAATTTATTTTAGGTTGTAAATAAAACAGGCAATGCTTTTTTGGCTAATATTTATCAACTGAAGTTCAAGAAGTCACTTACAAGCTTACTAAATCACTGAATTATATTAAAAATAAAAAGTGAAGAGAGATTATGAAAAAATAAAACTTGGCAAGATCTAGTTAAAAGACATGGTTATTTTTATATAAGCTTGGTGATTGTAGAAGTGTCTTCAAAAGAACTATCACTGATATTACCAATCTTATATATTGACTTCTAAATTCAAAATTGATAAATTTAAAAAAGCATCATTAAATCAAAACTTTTAAACTTAACTTTTATATTATCTCTCTTATATCAATCTAATAAAAACAGTAAATACTAGAAAGCTTGAACTTTCTTTTGATTGACATAAATCAGAACAAATTTCAGAAGCAGTTATACTTTCAGTGTTTCAGAAAAAAAAAAATGAATTAAAAACGAATGCATAGTTGCCAAACTATTCATCAATAGTATCAATATAGAACTATTCCAAAAATTTGATATAATAAAAAAGTTATTATAGTTTTTAAAGCAAGCTATTATTTGAAAGATTCATATTAAAAAAAATTCCAAACAAAAACTTACTAATAAGCATCAAAATCAATTATTTCCCCATATTCTATCCATCTACAAATGTCTATTGATTATTCAATCTTGCAGTAGATGGTTCTAGAATAGAATGAAGATAAATTTTTCCACCTATAGAGAGGCAGGATTTAGGATAAAAACTGCTGTAACCAAATCACATTAAAATGAATCCCAAAATAGTTTAAATCTCTAAATTTCTTAAGCATTGCAAAAACATTATTTTACTTAACAAAACATTATCCAATAGCAATATTCAAGCAAGACCCTAATAATAATCATAGTAGATACAAAAGTTCATGTCATTTAATTCTCTTACTTATTTTATTTAATATATTAATTATTTTACAGATATATAATGCAGGAAATTGATCTATGCTGAAGACATTATTTTGATTTCATAAAAGAAATTCTATCCAGAAATAGAAAACTATTTACTAAGGGTACGTAAAATTTGGAAATTCTATTCAAAGATTGAGTTTTTTTATTCCTAATGTAACAAAGACATTATGATTAACTTTTAATCTAAACAATAAAAAAAACATCTCACAGCTGAATATAATATTTTGCTGAACTAAAACATTTTGTGTTACCTAGGAGTGAACTTAATCACACTTTAATTTATTCTTATCTATCTATAGTTAGATCTAAAGCAATTTTTAAAAATAATCTTGGAAATCTGGTTGACTCTTCTTGAGATTACAATGGAATTTTTTATAAACAGATTCCTTAGAAATAGCATATTCTATTGATGAACACTTTATTTAATATTCACATTGAACATATAGATATTTAATTAAATGTTATCAAAAACACCACTTTCTGTTTTTTCCACATATTTCTTTGACAGGTAACAGGAATGAATTTGCCTTTATAAAAATAAAGAACCCCTATCTGAACATCAAACTAAACATATTTTCAAAGTGCTGAAGATTTAAAAATGAATTTCTTGAGGTCTCAACTAAACAAATTTATTTTCCCAAATCCAACTGTAAAAAAATGTCAAGGGAATATAAATAGATTCAGGATAACTCACAGGCATAACACTCTTCTATTTCATATATATAATCTAATAATTATTGATCTTTGTAGGTGTAACTAAATACAACTTATGAATCATATAGTTAATGACTTCAAGTCTATGGATACAGTGGTCAGGATTGAAGAATTCAATAAAGCATCTTCTGGTTAAAATTTTTACAGTTATGATATTTGTTAATAATAAAACTAAAAATTAACATACATTAAATAATATTATTTCTTAATGATTTTCTGTTTTTTTTTATAATACTAGCTGTGATATAAAATTATACTTTAAAAACTTTTATTTTATATTATTCTTTTTACAATTGATTTAAACTTTTTTAAAAAGTAAACATGTTTTATAAAATATATTTTTTTTACATTTTATTAATTTATCTAAGTTAAAAATAAAGAGGTTGACTTTATATTAACTACTTTCCAACTTTTTAAAAAGTTTTGTAAGTTTATAAAGATATAGGTATCAATTTCAATAATTACCAACAGTGGCAGATCTAAGAATTAAGATAAACTAGAGAACAGATCAATAAGGATGAATTACTAATTTTGCATTAAATATACATATTTTTAAAAGGCATTTGATTCTTTGTTCATTTTAGCTGTGATTAAAAATTTTGAATGTCATATTTAGATTCAGAATATTGCCAACTTCTGAATATTCATCAAAATTTAGCAACAATGTTCATTTGACATGGCACCATTAAAAATATTGATATTATTAATAACATATAAATGATTTTGTTTTTCCAAAAAATTTTGTAGTGTTTTTATGGGAAATATTTTGTGAATTAAAATGAAATGCATAGAAAATAAAAAATTGAAATTATTAAAGCCATCTAAATTTTGTCCATATTGTAATTTTCCCCATATACAATGTTTAAAAAAATTTACAAGAATTATTTGATAAAAACAAAAATATAAAGTTATGGATAAATACTAAAAAAACTAGAGTGTTATTTAGAAACTTTTTTGAAAAAAAAATTAATATTAATAGTACTGAATTGGAAGTTGCCAATGATAAACATTACAGTAAGATTATTGATACATATACAATGGATAAAATTAATTATAGCAATAATCTTGAATGAAATACTTTTGATAAAAATTTTAAAATATTAAAAAAAATATTCTAAGGTTCCTAAAATAATAATTATAATTTATCAATATGTATTTATTCATAGGAGAGCTTGAATACTTGATAGAAAAGCAACAGAGACTTCAGTCTGTACAATGAAGTATGGAGATATATCTGGTGTAATTATGTAAAGAGGAATCCAAAATGAATACATGTGTAAAAATTAAACAGATTTTATTGATGACATTGAAAGATTTAATAGACTAAAGTGGAACTAGGCTGTACATGATATTGGAAATGATTACAATGAATAAACGATTGATATCTTTATTAAAATCAAAGAGATTTAAAAGATTGCCTGTGATATGTATAGGTGAGATAAAACAAAAACTTGGCAAGAATATAGTAAATAAGTGCTACAAATTGGAAAAGCAGGAGAAAAGTCTGACAGGTTGATAATAGTTAAAAATAATCTTTTTTTTTTCATGTTTTTTTTTTTTTTTTTAGAAATTAATGTTAAACAGAAAATATTATTATATTTTAGTTTTCATCCAACCTCCCTCCCCCATCAATGAGTCTTTATTTACATAAAACAATGTTTTCAATATTTTTTTTTTTTTTTTTGAAAAATTTAAAATCAAACAACTATTTATGCATATTCTTAATTTTTGTTAAACCAGTTAATCATCATTATGAGAGTATGTATATAAGGAAAAGGATTTTTTATTTAATGTGCTAAGATAACTTAATCCAATCCTAAAGCTAATGATGCACTTGATTATAGTTATTGGAAGTTCCACTACTATCATCTACTTAATACATTTAATTGATTTATATTTAACGTCCTATCATGCAACAATTAAGTTGCATATATTTTAAGAAAAATTTCTTATATTACATGTATATAGACACTTCATAGGTAGTGGTTCCATATTTGTTTCTTGTTTATTTTATTTTCAAATCGCTTTATTGGAAGGATTTTACGTAATACAAAAAATCATTGAATTTTTTCAATTTTGCTTTCTGTTACTAAAGATAGTATCGATCTTCCGGCAATATATATACATTGTGAAATTGAGTTAATTAAAAAAATATTTAGCAGATAAAAAATGTTTTATAAAAAAAAAAATAAAGTAATAAACAATCTAGTAGTAATCACATTGTTTCTCCTGCTTAGTTCATTTCGACTAAAAACATTTCCCCCTAATCTATTTCAACAAATCATTCATACTTTTATTACTTTTAATAAAATATATTTGATAACAATTCTATTTGCTTCATTTTGATTCATAAAAATATTTCATTGAGTTTTATTTGCAATTTTTATTACATTTTTAAAAGGAAATTTTATGAAAAATTTGTATAAATTATTAAAAGTGTTGCATTATTTTGTTTTAGTAATTATTGTAAATTAAAGTATAAATTATATAAAAAAAACAAATAAATTAGATGTTATCAATTTAACTACTTGTAGAAATATAAATCATCAATAAAAATGGTAATCAAATTCTATTAATTTAAATGGAATGTCAAGTGAAATGATTTCTCTAACAATGTCCAAAATTTATAGGCAGAAGCTATATTTCTTCCTCTAGCACTAACACTTCGTTTCTGACAGTGAATTATAGAAGGATCTCTTGATTTGAAGTTAGCTGAAATTAAATGGCTAGCTAAAAAAATAAGCAGTCATAGACCAATCAATTCTACTATTCTCAGATATGATTGATTAGCCTGAGTTAGAGATAATCCTATAAAATCACAAATATTTAAAAATTATCAAAAATTGTATGAGTGATGAATTCCTTACCATTTTTTGTACCCTAAGGAAACAAATAGTCCAACAATACCTTAGTTTGACATCATGGTAAGGAAAAGTAGTAGTAGTGGTTTTAGAAACAATAGCCAATGATAATTTCAGCTTCTTGGTTAAAAAATGAAAAATTACCACATTTCATATTATTTTTTCTAGAACAATAAAACTATGTAGAGATTAATATTTTATTTTTAAAAATAGAAATTATGGTACATTGAAAAATACATGTGTCATGCCTGGCAGGGAAAGTTGCAAGGCTTTTGCAAACATTACAGAATGTACAAGTGAGAATGTAAAGAATGAAAGGTCAAAATGTAAAATTAATAGTTTTTAATCTGGATAAAATAGAAGATAGAGCATTTCTTGAGTGATAAATACTATACAGCAGGGGTGGGAAAATAGCAGCCTGAGGACCACATGCAGCCCACTAAGAGTTTTTATGCGGCCCACCAAGACAATAGGAATAATCCATCTTGAACTGAGATTTCCTTCCCATGCATGACCAAAAATTCATCTCATATTTTCCTCTAGGATGACCACATCAATACACATGCACAGTGTAGATACAAGGTGCAGTGCTTTTCTAGCTGATCTGGTTAACCCTCCAAAAAAATGTAAAATCGGTGATGAATATCATGTGTTTAATGAAGAATGAACAAGCAAATATTTCTTTGGTAATACAGGGAATGAAGCAGTATGTTTGTTGTGTCATGAAAAAAAGGTGCGGCCCTCCACTAACCTTCGCTTCCACAAAATGGCCCCTGATGCAGCCCTCTGCCAACCTCTGCAGTCCCTGAACCAAAACAATTGCCTACCCCTGCTATACAGGCATGAAGTTACAGCAGTGTTTTATGATTTGGCAATGCTGCTTTTTGATGTAAGGTGACAAAGTCACAGAATCATGACATCCAAAATGACAAAAGCATGACTGACACAGTTTTGATAACAGATTTACATACCTACATTTTCATGCCAGGACAGGTGATAATAGAAAATTAAATGACCAGATTAAAGATGTATAAGAGCAAGATGGATGATAAAAAGAACTCTATAGAAAAATAAGATATGGCAATATCTTGGGTGGCAATCACAGATAGATTATATCTTAATAAAATAAAGATATAAAAACATTATATAAAGATTTTTTATAGCCTTAGTGTGGTTGCAGATATAGACTACAAAATGGTCTTAGGAAAATATTAAAATGGGAGAAAATCAATAAGATAAAAAGAAGTGATAAAAGAAAAGAAAATATAGTGATTTACAATAAGAGATTGAAATATTATTTAAAGAATGTGATCTGAAATCTGGAGCTCTAAACACTATTGGCAGAATATAAATAATATTATCATAAGACTGCTATAAAGTAAGAGAAAAATACTTCAACAGTAAGATAAGAACTGAATATGGCTAGAATATGAATAGGTCTTATAAAAGTAGACTAGATAAGTAATGCAAAAAAGCCAGAGAAAAGTGACAGAAAAACAATATACAGAAACTGAGTTATTAGAAAAGCAAAGTAGAAAAAAATCTTATATACAGAATAATAAATAATTCTTTTAAAAAAACATGAGATTATTAAAATGCACATCACACAGAATTAAAACAAAAGAAAAGTAAATATCAACTCTGATAAAAAAATATGATTTTAGAAAGAGTATATACAGGAACTATACAAAGAACTGATTAGATTTGTTTATGAGTCTTTTGGACATAGTTATTTGGATGAAAATTTATAGATAACCAAAGATGAATTTGACAAGGTGCTAAAGTTTTTACTTGTCAATAAGGCACCAGAAATTGACAATTTACCTTTGCACTGCTTAAAATGACAAATAAATTAATTCAAAAGGATTTTTTTATTTGGTTAATAACATTTTTAAAAATTGGCATGTGGTCCCTAAATTTTATTACCTTTCTGATTGTTCCACACATCATCATAAATTGGGTGAAACAAACTATGGTCAATATTGTACTATGAAATTTGGTATTACATACATCAAAAATTCTTTTTTAAGTTGATCAAAACAAGATTAGAAAAGATCTATAAAGAATAAGGTATTGGAGATAAATTGCCAATATTATAGATTTTTGCATATAAAATTATGTAACCAGGGAGAATTATTTATTATAAGATGGCATTTGATACAATTCCATGTCACAGGCTTTTTTTAGTACTTCGGGAGATTGGGATAATTGACATTGATGTTAATTTGGTCAAAAATACTTATAAGATAGAATAAGTTTGATTACATTATTAAATAAAAGACTAAGTGATTTAAGTACAATGAAAGTATAAATTAGATGAGAGTATCCAATTCTGCAATTCCATTCAATGTATACTCAGACAGAATATTGGTCATGCTACTGGAAATGGTAATATATATATATATATATATATATTAATGCTACTGGAAATGGTAATATATATATATATATATATATATTAATGAACAGAGAATTACTGCTTTACTATTTGCAGATGATTAATCAATCTTCATGGATTCAATAAAATATCTATTAGCTGATGCCCAAAATAAACTGTACATCAAAAAGAAACATTGAATGAAAATATATGCTAAGAAAACAAAAGTTATGACAATGGCAAAATTCTCTTCAATGATAAACACAGTGTTGGTATAAATAAGAAACTTTTTCTATTTGGATTAACTCATAGTGAAGAATGCTCATTGTAAAAAAAAAAAAAAAAAAACTTGAATTAGTATTGCTGAAGCAAGAGTAATTTTCAGAGAAGAAATTATTTTATTTATAAAAATGTAACTGATTTCCAGAGATATATTTTTACTTTATATATTTGTTTCAGTTACACTTTGTGGATCAGTAATTTGGATCTTGAATAAAAAAAAAAAGTTTATCAGAAGCACTTTAAATATTCTGTTATTATTTAATAGAATGGAAAAATTAGAAAATTTGAATAATTCTGCAAAAATAAACATGAATGTTGTAGCAACTATCAGAATAAAAAAGATTATTTTGGCTGGACACAATTTATCCAAAAAAATATTTTATAGTATATTGATTAATGCAGGATATAGTATAGGAGAGCAAGATGAAAAAAATCCTTATTCAGATGTAAAGAAATGAATCAGTAGATACTTATGCAAGACTCAAAGGGAAAGCAAACAAGATTGTCAGTAGTAAAATCGTGTAATGTGTTTCTTATTACAAATCATTTTTTCATCTAAAATCCATGTTTTTATTTCTTGTTTACTTTAATAGAAAGATGTTTAGTTAATTCTGATATCCTATCTTTATATTTCTACTTTGTTATAAAACAACAAAAAATCATAATATTTCTACTTACTATCTTTTTTTTAAAAAAAAAAACTTTTTGTAATATTCATGCTCTTTATTCAGATCCTCTTAACATCTTACACTCCAAAAATAAATATTCATTATTCTATATTTTTTATATATAAACTACATCTACAATTTAATTTTAAATTCTTTTTCTGTTCTTGCATTCTTGTTGAATATCTAAATCTTTCATTTTAGCACCAAATAATAATAATCTACCTATAATGTTATCATAAATTTTTTATAATTTATATATATTGTAACCATATATTTTAGTATAAAATATAATAATTGATGTAACTGGTATAAAAATTTCTCTTTCTTCTTTTGGTGATTTGATTGGCTTGACTTGCACTTTGAACAAATTACTCTCTTATATTTCAAAATAATTTATTAGAGAGAATGGGTAATATTTTGCCTTACTTGTTGTCTATCTTATTTTAATAAATTTGAATTGCTTCTTTCCATATACTAATTCATATCAAAATGTTTAACTTTTTAAAAAATTTGACAACACATTAAATTTGGTAAAATATTCTTAAAAAAAAAATAATAATAATTTTATTTGTTTAAAATGGTCTTAAAAACTATTTCCATTGAATTAAAAAAAAAAAAAAAACCATTTGTTCAACTAAATTTAATTATTAAAAATAAATACAATAATTACGTAGGCGTTTCAATGTAAAAAAAGAAAAGAGCGCGAATTTAAAGGAAGATCGTCTGTTAGTTTGCTTTTGGAGGGAGAAGAAAAGAAAATGGTAAAAGGCAAATGGTGTAAATTTGATAAGCTTATTTTAAAATAGTTAACAAGTAAACGGATTACCACAAATTTTTCTATAAATGTAAAAATAACATAGTGGTATTTAATTAAAAGATGAATTGCTAAATTTAAAAGTCTGTTCAAGTCGGCTGGCCAAGTGGATCAAATCACCGGTAATAATTTCCAATATTACATTTGAAAAATGTCGGAGCTTCCCAGTTTAAAAGAATTAATTACAAGATTTTGGTATGTTTTAAAATATTTATTATTCTACAATTTGGAAAAATTAAATAAGTGTTTTAATTACAGAAGTTTTATAAAAATGAAAATTTGCTTTTTAAAAAAAGAAGAAGTTTAAATTAAAGTAAAATGTTAAAGTTATCAACATAGTTTAATAATTCCGTTTCTAATTCTAATAAAAATATAGTATTGATTGATATTTAACTTTACAATGCCAGTAATATATTTGCTAGTTAATTTGTTTACCATTTGGATAATAAACAGTTTTCAAATAATTGATCAAAGCTATTTTATAATTTTATCGTCAGTTTGGAATGATTAAATTAATTGCTATAATTAGTATTCCTAGATTTAAGCGTGGATAAATAAATATTAACTTGGATGTGATAAACGTCGAACGGTTTTAATAAGGAGATGTAGAAATTAATAACTTATGAAAAACATTTTCATTTAGGTTCTGCGTGTCATGTTTTGAAATAGTTTCGAGTTTATGGAGCCACGTAAAATCGTTAATCTAATAGTGCTTATAATAACTAATACAAATGGATAAAATTACATGTATGGAATTCAACTATAATTATAGCTATTACTTCGTATATTTATTGTTCAACACATCGTACATGGATTTCACGGATCATTTGTAGTTATAAAATGCTATACAATCTAATTTGTGATACACACACCTGCTAGAATTCATGTATTGAACTATAATATGCTATACATTTTATTTATATCACACACACACCTGTTATATTTTATGTATTGGATGAATAACGCATTACTTTAATTTTATCGTTATATGAACTTGCATGTGAAGTTCATAAGGTATATTTTATTAAGTTTAAATTAATAGGGGTTGAATAAAATATTTATTCAAGAGAATAGCGCTTGCGAAAAAGCTTGAAAAGTACTAAATGAATTTATGAGACGTATCAAATTTTATGGGGCATTTTGTGAGTATTTCCAGATTTATATTCCTATACCAATATTACTTATATTATATTACATATGTTTTATTTTAAGCAAGATAAGTTAGTACATTAGTTGTCCTGATTAGTGTAACATTTTATTATGCAAGAACCCACATTTGCTAAAGTGTTAGTGTATTCTGAATAGTCAGAATAACTGAGGAGGATGATTTTGCACTTTAATGTGAAGTAAATAGTAATGTTGTTTTATAATGTTAAAAGGCATTAATCTGTGCTGGTGGTTAATCCACAGATTACTTAATTGCCATTTTTTTTTGTATTTTACACTCATTCCTGCGCTGGTGGTTAATCCGCGGAACTGTGTAATTATACTTATTACTTTATGATGGTGTATCAATCCACAAAGCGTTTAGTGTTATTTAATTCCTATGTGTAGATGAATGCATCCACAGGAATATGGTTTTACTTCATAGATATAAGTTGGGCAAAGTATTTTAGTTATTCTGCTAAATCATCTTCTCCCATTTGTAAGTATAATTTATAAGTTAGATCATCAAATTGTAGCAGGACATTCTATTCAAGTTACCTCATAATAATTAACTGTTGGTTGATTATTATTTACCTGAATGTAAGTTTAAATTTTCACGTTATTTAATGATTGCATTATAGCTAAATCCTACAGATATAATATTATTTATTATATTGTTATAAGTTTACGGTATAGATTTATTGAATCTGGAAATGACATTGAATGTTTCATGAGTCGATGCTGAATTTAGTATAATTTTCTCAATACATTCATTATATCAAACTGAAATATAAGGTATGATTAGGTTTTTAAAAAAAAACCATGCCTATGATATGTTATTGAAGAAAGTAGATGGAATTATAATTTATTTATTTTATTTGTTTATTTATGTCTTTAATTATAACATTGGAATTAATTACTTATTATTCATAAATTTGTAAATAAATGTTGATTTATAATTAAACTTACTGTGCCGTTGCTATGTGTCATTCATAAAATCAGAAATCATAAATCTTGGATAGAGCATACATTGAAATACATACTATCGTCAACATGATATAAGAGTTTAATGATATTTTGAGAAAACATTTGGATGCTTTTCGTCTTTGGTAGTCTATGATGTGTAAGGTACAATAAAATCCCATTTACCTTTTCCATCATTTTAGCTTTGCGTAGTTGATTCTAGTATACAATACAAATTAATTATTAAACTTGTAAACAGATTTACCAAATAATTACATGATTGAATATATTTACTTAACGTTTTTAAATTGTCATTTATCAGTATAATAAGAGTCTCAGTAATATAGTAAACTATAAAAAAGAACCCAAGTATTTATGTTTATTTATTGCAAAGCTTTACCTGGACTAGCATTTGTATTAGAAATCATATAGATGGTTTAAAATTTCATAATTTTATGTAATTCCACAAATTATGCCATCTTGTACATGGTCGGCCATCGGGTCTCATACAATAAAAATCGCAAATTAAGGTTTGAAAGATAATAACCTTGCACTTATAATTTCTTTAATGTATTTTTATCATACTACTATGATAGTTCTTCGCGGTACACCCTGGCTGCGATCAAATAAAATCATAAAAAGTTTATGTTATATCATTGGTTTGGTCTGTGGTAAGTTGCTCCAGATGTTGGTTGTGGTCTCTAGCGCACTTATGTTGTGGTTACAATTTTTAGTGCCCGTACGTGTTTGGCATGATAGGTAGCATAGTATACAATTGGGTATTATGTAGCTGGGGGCAACAATTGTGTAGTTGGAGCATGCAATTTATTGGTTACAATATATATATATATATATATATATATATTTCTGTGTAATTCTAAATTTTTATATTCATATTCTGTAATGTTACTTCTTTTTCTCTGATCAATTATTTTACATTTTGTAGAACCTTACTTGCTCAGTCTATTTGTTGAACTCTTAACAGGGATCAATTACATACTGTTCTTAATAATCTATTTATATTTCAGATTCAAAGCAAATTAAAATCATAAGAATGAAGTTCTCTTGAATATCCATCCTTATTTGCTATCCATAATTTACCTATTTATTCTATATAAAAATTTATCTTAACTAGTCTAGAGCAATTACCATCATTCATTTCCAAATTACTTTAGATACACTTATTTATTATATTAAACACATGTCAATATTTAAAGCAACCTTTCTTCTCACTTTTAATTTTTATTTTTTGTATATTTATTTTTTTCCCCATTTAACAATGTACTCAAATACTTATATTCCTTCACTTTTTCAAAACAAATATATCTTATTCTCCAATACTTTATTTAGTTTGATTCTTTTCATTATCTTTTACTTTTTTTCACTGATTTTTAATTTTCATATTTTTTTGTACTTCTCCACACTTCTCTAATAACAGTTTTATATTATTTACACTGTTTACAAAAATGTCATATCATCTTCTAAAAACATAGATACCATGTTATATAGTCTTCTGCTTCTATGTAAATCTTATACTTATTTCCAATCATGCTATTTCCTCCAATTCTCTTATAATTATAATGCAATCTTCTTTGTGTTTTATATTTGCCTCACACTAATTCTACATTCCCCATATGGTATTGATAGAAATTATTTTTGCTATTCCATCTCCATATTTTTAAAAAGTTCTCTAGGATCTATTCTTCAAATCCTCATCATGAGCCTTTTTTTGCATAATGATTTGATTTTCTTATAGGACATTTCATTCAACATAATTACAACACATTAATTATTTATTATCTGACTTTATGAACAAAATTCATTTTTATTTTTGTAAATATTTCATAAACCATCAAAAATATTGCTATTAGTCTATGTTTTACATAAAATACTAAATAAGTGTTCTATTCATCTGAAAGTTTAATATCATTTATAATTTTATTAAAGTTTTTTTAAAATCTATTGCCATTTCAGATGCCATACTTTTTTAATTTTATAGCTTTTCCTTTTTTCACTCTATCTTTTTCCCTATCCATTTCCTCAACTATCACTTTATCAATTTTTAATGAAGCATATTCTTTTACCAACTCTTTTTGATCCAAGATTTTATTACAAATTTATTAAATATTTTTTTCAAGTTTTTCATATTTTCATTTAATCTTCTACTTCATTATTTCCTTTTTCATATATCTTCAAACTTTTTACAATTTTTCCTTTTTGTTCTTGGTTTTAGAAATCTCTAAATCTTCAACCATTAAAAATAGTATCAAGTCTTTATTATTACTATCTAATCGTTAATAAAAAGCCTGGATTATAAGCTAAGTTTTTATTTGTTGGTTTATAATTTATTTTTTTTTTTTTGTAAATTATAAGAGACTTGAATACAGACTTTCAAGCCTCCCTAAATCATCCACTCCATCTCATATGACCAATACATATGACCAAACATGTGAAAAAGATAAATGATCTCCAATATACATATTTTGTGCTGAATCAGCACTCATCAGTTGATCCAGATTATCATCTCCCCCACCTATATGAAATTAGTGCTTGGCTTACATTAAAATAACAAATCTTCAAACTTTAATGGTTATCTTTTTCCCATGTGCATGGACATGTGTAGTTGTGCCAATGGCTGTTGGGGGCTTGAAACTCTGTAATTAAGTCCCTTATAATTTATATCTAAAACTCCAAGTATATAAATTATATTTATATTCAATCAGATATTACAGATTATTTTTTTGTTTCTTTTAAAAAAAATTATGTTGATCATAAAATTTAGACTTATAATAATTCTAAATTTGATCAATGCTATTTGCATTTGATAGCTTATGGTGGAATAATGTGTCATTTTGTTGCTACGTATATAATTAATTAAAAAGTTAATTAGTATTTTAAAAATCCATTATAAAACTTGGGAAGCTCTGACTTTTGTTTAATATTAAAACAAATTGAATCCAAATGCTGACTGTTTACTTGAAGCTATTAATGTTTTTATTTACTTTATTCTAAAAAAATGTTGTAAGCCTAAATCTAAGAATATTTTATTTATTCTACTTCATATAATGCAAGGTCCCACACTTTGTCTTGGATACAATTAAGTTAATATGTATTTTTCGTAGTATAGTTATATTTTAAATGTTTTAAAAATTACTTGCATTAATGATAACATCATTATTACTAGCATATTAAATTTCGAAAAAGATGGTTGCTGAAGCTGACAAATGGATTTCAATGAAGAAATGTGATTCTGAACTAATGAATAAAATTATGAATGTTTAGAAATATATATCCACTATGATATTATTTGTGACAAAAGATGACTGCAAATTGACAAATCGATTTGTATAAAAGAAATATGATATTTAATCAATCAATAGACATGTGGATACTTAGAAAGTCATATTTTATTAGCTTACTTTCCCACTTTTTTTTTGCCACTTCCTGAAAGCAAAATTCTTAATGATTAATAAAATATCTATTTGCTGTTACTTTCTTTTATATATAGTACAAAATGGTAATACATTAATGTCGTAAAATAAATTAATAATAAATCAATAATTGCTTTTTATTAATTAAATTAACTCAATTAATTTAACTAATACAGTCAACGTATAGATATAGTTGCAAATAAAAAAATGCAAATTAGAGAGCAGGGTCAGTGCAAAAACCAACTCTGGCCTCTTGTTGTTAAGGTGATTCATAAAACACCTGATTTTATAAATTGTTAATGATTTCTGGTACAAAAAAAAACTTATTTAAGTCTTCTCTACATTTTTTAGTTTGTTTTTTATTGTTTTAGCAACTTAAGTAACTAAAAGTTGAAAATAAAAATTAATTATTAATAATAAAAAAAAGGCAGACGCATATTTAAAAAAAAAAAGAGGAAATGTGTAATTTGTAAAATAAAATATCCATCAGTAATGAATGAATGAAAAAAATGTTACATATGAATGAAAAAGTTTGAGTAATAATAAATAATTTGTAAAAGCTTTGACTGCGAACTAGGAAAAGAATTTGTGAGAATTTGGTAATGTTTATATATGAATAAATATATATTTGAAAGAATGAAGTGTTGTTTTTTTTTTTTTTTTGTAATGTAAGTTTAGAATAAACAGAATTATGATTCTGGGGGGGGGGGGGGATCTAATGTAACAAATATAGAATTAATATAATTTATAAATAAAATTTTGTTAAGAGTGTTGAATAAATAGATTTACAAAAAATTAAATATGTTTGTAATCTGAAATGCAATGTAGATTTAGAAAAGCATAGTATGAGTAAAAGACTATTGTTGAAAAGGAGTTATAAAGAAAGAGTAAAAGATATTTGATAGAATTACTTTACTGAGTATTTTAAAAATAATCATTTGTCAAAAAACATATTTATGAATCAGAATATATTTCTAAAATTATTAGTTTACATACAGAAAAGAGAAGTACAATGTATTTTTTTGTTTCATTTAATAAATTATAAGGGAATTGATCTTGATCTTATATGATAATATAATTAGCTATATCACTAGAAACCCTAAATAGATACTCTTACCCACTGTGATGACCTAGCTAACCTACCATCATATAAGGTCAAGACCCATTCCATTATATATAGCGCAACTAATCATGCTGCATAGAACTGTATCTCAATATCACATTCTGTTATATATGATACATCTAGTCAAGGGATGATCAAATTTTATATAAATATTAAAATTCAAAAATTTCAATAATAAAAATAATAGTAATAATAAAAAGTCAGATGACCCATGACTTATATATAGCTTGCACTTACAATAGGTAAAATTAAGAGCATGCTAATGAGCTCTAATAAAACATAAATATATTTCTTTACAAAAATTTTGTTTGATGTGACAATTTGAACTTGAATATTGACACTTATTTATGATTAAAACTTGTGTAAAATAGCTTGAGAGACTAAATAGTAGAGATAAAAGGCCGAATAAAATACAACTTATGTAAACTTTTTTTTTGACAAGGATAGTAAATGTAGTGATGATGAATATTTCCACAAAGTTCCTCATTATAAGAGATATTTATCAGAATTAAAAGTTGAAACAATAATTAATACTATAAGTTAAAATAAATAAGTAATAAAATAGATGATTACAAGAAGCAAAATCAAAATATGTTCAGAAACTAGCAATAAAAAAAAACTGAACAATGAAGTACAATTTTAGATAGATAAAGAAGAAATGGAGAGTTCTATTTTAGAAGATCTAGAAACAGAACAGAACATTAGTACACCTGGAATGGACCATAGTAGAAAATTTTCAAACTCCAGAAATCACTAAAACTCCAGAAAAACAACGAGAAAAGAAATGAAACATAACTCATGTTTTACTCAACCAAATGGAGATGATGATGCAACAAAAGTTTACAAGTCATCTGCAGCCAATGTTAGCAAGTCAACAGCAAATGTCTGCCAAAATAGGTAATATGAAAGCAGAGATAACAAATGATTTATCTAAAAAGATAGAAATTATATCTGAAAGGATGGGCAACATAAAAATTGAAGTCAAAACTGAGATAGCCCAAGTACAAATAGATATTAATTGCAAAATGCAACAATTCAAGGGGTCATAGATGAAAAAGACTGCAAATGTGAAAAAAGATTTTTAGAATTTGAAAAAAAAATTGAAAGTAAAATGAACACTAGATATAGGGAAAGAAAGAGTTATATGAAAATTTTGAATGTAAATTATATCAAAATTAGAAAGAATAACAAACGGATATTAGTAAACGAGTAGAGATTATGCACATGGAAATAGATCACTATAAAAAGGAACAACATACTAAAATAAAGTCTCATGAAAAAAAATTCATTTCATGGAAAATGATCATCAGTGCCACAACATAAAACAAAGCTTGATGGAAACAGAAATGAGGCAAAATAAAAATAGTATTAAAAATTTACTCAAAAACCAGAGTAGTCTATTAAATCAGATATAAAACAACACTTCTGTAAATC
The DNA here is from genome assembly GCA_028023455.1 of Epiperipatus broadwayi. Classification (NCBI taxonomy): domain Eukaryota; kingdom Metazoa; phylum Onychophora; class Udeonychophora; order Euonychophora; family Peripatidae; genus Epiperipatus; species Epiperipatus broadwayi. The sequence continues at coordinate 1,705,937 of JAQFVV010012448.1, read as the reverse complement.
AAACAATTAAAAATCTAGAAGGTACACTAATACATTAGATAAATTGAATAAAAAACAAAATCAAAACTCCCAAAATGTTATGCTTTCTGAGTATGAACCATAAACAACAACAGAAAAGTTGAATCTTATCTTGGAAACTGTTAGCAGAATCGATTGTAAAAAGATTAAGGCTAGAGCTCAATATAAAATGGGTAAAAAAATAGAGTATATGTATCAAGCATACAAAAGTAATAAAAATATCTTTGATCAAATGAAAAAAGATATGAATTCTCACATCATCCAATCACTTATAAATGTTCAAAATGGAGCCAGTAACACTCAGAAAAACACCCTCCAGAAATCCATACTTATGTTCATGGAACACCCATTGATCAAAGAAAAGATCAAATGAACACATATCATATAATAATAAAAAAGAGCACAAAACAGAGCAAAAATGAAAACAAATCAAGTAATAAACTCAAAATTGGAGATAAAACATATATTAAAACACCACACATTAGGAATCAAAAAAGTTTTATAGTCCAAAAACTGTATAACACCTACAAGAGCCCATTTACCTTCATTAAATGTGCCAGTAGGATTATGACCCCAAAAATTGGAAACCAAACCATAAAAAAGTGGAATAACCCCATTTTTTATGTTAATATATATATAATTAAACTTAAATTCAAAATAAAAATCTACAGTGTATGAATTTAAACCCCATGTAACAAGCAATTAAGATTATGACTAATTAGATTGAGTAATACAAATGTAAAAGGAATGATGCACATTATAAAACTTATGTCTAAAGATATATTTGGAAAATTAAATTTTAGAAATAAGTTATAATATTATTTCTAGAATAAGTAATGAACCATACCATTATTGTAATGACCAGAAACTGATTATTCCAATGAGTTATTTCATTTTCAAGTTAATGACAACTCTCTTGTTTAACTATTACCAAATAAAATCCATTAAGTCTCAAAGAAAAAGAGCAGGATAGGTCATCTTAAACATATATATATTTGAATTAATGCACAAGTTATCCAAAGCAAAACTTATCTACATCTCTTAGTCAGATCTTTCACTAATATCACACTGCATTAGGAAAAAATATAATCATAAATAATGCATGCTTTATACTACCGAGTATACAAATTAAAGACATACTGTGTGAAAATACTCCTGAGGATATAACTCAAGTAATCAAAAATCCTAGTTTACATGTTGGGCTAGCTATTACATATAACATAGGCCAATATATCCTGAAAAAAAAATAACATGTATATTTTCAGGGAAGATTAATTAAAGATAAACAAAGCAACTCCTAAATAAATGTCAGTAAACCACTAAAAAAGCAAAATTCTGAGTTAGGATCTTAAATCAATTTTTAAAAGAGAAATAGTAAAAAAGCAAGGAATTAAAGATATTGTTCATCTTTAACATCTTTTTTACTGGGGGGATAATATAAGGTGTGGCCTTACACCCCTCAAGTACCATTAAAAATACCCTTTACCTAAATCAAATCCAAGCCCCAATACAACAACATTCTCTAACAACCATGACATTAATGAGAATAAAAATCAATTAAAATTCAGTACAATAAAAAAAATAAAACTAGTCACAAGCACTGTAGTTGAGAAACAATTGTTTTCTCCACTTAAACATCTAATGTACTTTTACAATAAATATGTTATCTTAATTAAACCATAAAACATAGACATGAACACTAACTTTTCTTAAAAACATCTCATCAATTGTGATGTAACTCATATACATTATAACAATATGAGGGAAATATGATCAGATAAGATTTAGACACAAACAAGATATGAAAAATTATTTAGAGGAAAGAAATTAACAAATAACATTTTTATTGCTATTAATATAATAATTGTTTTATATATAATAATCACAACTAATGACATAAATAATTAATCCAAGTCATAACCAAGAATCTGCTACTTGAAGTCATCAAAAATCATATTATATTGAACATCCTTATTTTGGTAATTAGAAAAATATAAAACCAACAAGCTTCTTCTCAAAGATCAAACAAAAAGATTCCATTGGCTGAACAACTTACACAAAGTTTAAGTGAAGAAATCAAACTTGCAGTTTGAATAGAGAATTCAGCTGCCCTTAAAGTGAAATATTAAAGGAAATAACTCTTTGGATATTCAGTAAAACTAAATAAAAGGCAAATAGATTCAAATCTAGCCAATTGAGAGATTCTTAAGTGAAATCTCCAAAATTAACTTTAAATTATTCAACATTTCCAAAATGTTTCCAACTTTAAACCAGCATCTCTCAAACAAAAATTTTATTATACAAGAATAACAGCAAACAAAACAAATATTTTAGAATTATTACATATGGCCAACATTGACATTACATAATACAAATACCATTCTTTCATTCTAACACAAATTAAACAATTGAAAATACTTTCTCACCATACACAATGGAAATATATTTTTTCATAAGTATCTTTCCAGTATTATATTATATCAAATAAAATAACAAATATATTTGAGATACACAATTTTAGGTGTAATATTTGTAATCTACAATGGTGAATGCAATAATGAAAATACATATAATAACAAATGAACAATAATTTGATCCAAACTATATGCTGTATTATTCATATATTCATTTTAAAATAAAGTCAGTTCACAATCTTATACAATACAATTAATAATAAACAATTTTTATATCAATACTATCATTGCCATAGCAACATAATCCAATGTTGTCCAGTTAATATATTTACTATTAAAATCACACCATTTTTTTTTACAATTAACATTAATTTACCACATTAAAATCTACTTCAAATTTCAGTATGTACAATATATAAACTTAGAAATAACTTGGGGATTGTTACAGAGTTTGAGATTTCATCTGATTATCAAGCACTGAGTATATCACTGAGTTAGTATTTCTGGTACAGACTTTTATTGTAGCTAAACCCAGTTGTGGAAAGTATTTTATAAATTAAAACTAACAAACTTTTATCATTAACACTTTCTAGTTGGTCTTTTATTTTACAGTTGATTAATAAAACTTAATTGCTTATAGCCTTTGTATCTATCACTAAATATAAATAAGTAATGATAAAAAAAAAAAAACAGAATAAAAATTGCAATAAATAAACTAGCTTTTAATGAATAAAAACATGAAATTATTTTGTAATTTACTAAAATTAGACTTAAAATAAAACTGTTAAATGAAGCAGAAAAGTGGATAATTAGAAAAACTAAAAGGATTGGAAGCTTTAGAGAAGTGGATTTAGATAAAAATGGAAAAGATAAGTTATAAAAATAAGATTAACAATACAAAAATGTCAGCAAAAGTAAATGAAAGATTGATTTTTGACAAAATTGTGAAAATCAAATCCTGTTTGTTTTGGTATATATAGTACTTAAAGACAGAAAAATTAGAAAAGTTATGTTGGAAGCAATTATGGAAAGCATGAAGAAAAGAGGTAGGATTAAAGAAAAAAGTTAGTTGATGTTTTAAGAAGAGAAAAGCTTGAAAGTAGTCACGTTTGGTAGTTAATTAATGTTAATAAATAGTATTTTAAGGTTGATTAATTATCAAATTTTACAAATTATCTCAGTTAATAAGTAATAGCCAGTGTTACATAACAGCATATATTATGGAAAAATACGTGAAAATGATATAGTTAATTTAATTTCGTCAAAGATTCATAAATGTTAATTATGAATAAAGATTTGATATATTTTTCATATATATTTTCTTGTGGAAATTATGTTTAGTTAACGATAACAAAGTGCTTATAGTATGTTACAATCCATTTAGAGTTTTTAAAATAGATTTTCATTATACATTAATTTAGAGCAGTATAAAATATCAAATCAGATATAGTAGGCATTTTAACATTTTTGTTTATATGAACAATATAAAACAAGATACTATGGTAATCACACACACACATACATATATATGGTATTATTCATAGCATTAGCTCTTACAACTTAGAGTTCATCGGAAAAAAAGCATTAGATAAGCGTAAGCAAAGCAAAAAATATTTGCCGTATGGGACCAGCCCAGATATTATACTTAAAGATAGACTCTTTTTTTTTAAGTTCAGACACACCTAATTTATATTAATAATAAATTTAAAAAAAAATGTACAAGATCAGCATAACTATTATGAAAGATTTTTAAAAGGCTGATTTAGTAATTATAATTATAAATAATTTCGCGTAAATACCGAATAATTATCATTCATTCATTTATATAAATAAATACAGCATATACCGATATATATAGACGGAAGTTGAATGAATTAAACATATACGCAAGGGTTTTTTTAAATATATATATAAGCAAATCGAAATAATTTCTCCATTTCTATTTTTTTAAAGAAAGAATAATAGATTAACTTACTTGATTTTTTTTATTTTCTCCATTCTGTGAATTGCGTCCACCAGTACCACTCATGGTGATTTAAAAAACAAACCAAAGATGTCAGTTTTCCCGGAAGTAGTAATCTTGTACAATCCTACATTAAAGAAAGGAAAAAAAGAATAAAACTTCATTGATTTAACTTCTTATTAAAAAGGGAGTGCTATTGCTATTTAAAAAGATGAAATGTCGAAATAGCACACCATTTAATAACAGGTAAATTACATAACATTGTCTTCTTTTTTATAAATGCAATTTAGTTTTATTATTATTATTAAAAGAAACTTAAAAGAATTGTAAAGATAACCTTTATATATACATAAAAGTGTTGATGAAAATGGAAATAATTAAAAAAACTTGTTTTTTTTTTTTTTAACATCTTGCGAGCAGAAATACTTTTGATTCTAAAGATTACCGCCAAACATATGCCCTATCACCACTATGCTATTTACACGTAGATGGCATTATGGGTAAAGATAAAACTCTTCCTCTTTTCTGGTGCTGATGAGACCACCTAAGTAAATCTTACAAGATTAGAAAACTTTTTTAGGCATAATTTATATTGATTATTCCTTTCCTACTCCTCTCCTATTTTTTTTTTTTAAATCTTTATATAATTGTCAAAAAAAAAAAGGTTAAGATTTTAAATATTAATTTATACATAAGATAAGCGATCGGCAATGATGATGTTTTTTTTTCTTCTTGATTCCAGGTTTTGTTGTTAGGAAACCTTTAACAAATACTTCCTTGAAAAAAATTCAAGACACACACACACACCGCGGCTGTCTATAATTCCAGCGCTAAATATTGTTATCATAATGGACATTTAAAATCATTTTGAGTTTACAACTAATTCTTTCAAGTAAAATTTCATAGGATGGATAGTGGATAAGAATTTTAATTCTGACTCTGCATATACATTTTATATAACAACATTTATTGAATATTTTAATTCGTAACACTAACCCAAGAGAAACTATTTAAAAAGTTACAAGAAACATTTGTGGATATCAACATCACATTCTGTTACCAGAAAACAATATACAGTGTATGTCTAATAATTATTCAAGATCTGTAAAACTTAATGTAAAATCTGGTTAGGCATATATATAAATAGTTAAAAAGTACTACGCTTATATTTTTAGTTAAAATTTTGAATTATATCAATTTTAAATATAATAACTCGGACATATATGAGATAAATGTCATAAACTCACATTCATACATGTGTGTAGGTCAAAAAAGATAAAAGTTTTTGAATAGTTGATTTACATGGCAAAGACTTCCATGTGATCCCCGTATTGAAAAAAAAAAAAATAGGAATTCACACATCATCTTTATTTATATTTTTAATAACAATAACAAGATTATAAATATTATTTAAATCTACAATGCAATGGTTATTCATCTCCCACAGGCTTGCAAGAGAATGGTATAATGGAAAAATATCATTCTTTCAAAATGGGAGAATCAGATATTTGTTGTTTTTAGCTCACCTGATAAGCGAAGATTAAGAGATTGGTCTGAATTTATGTATTGGTGGTTTGTTGAGATATTGGGATTGGAGTGCACTTGTAAAAAATTGCAAATTTGAATATAATTTTATATATTTGTTTAAAAAATAAATTATCCAACATATTTTTTTATAGATTAACTTTTGGTGATTTTGATACAGTAAATTTATTAATATTTTATTATATATAATCCACCTTTTTTTTTAAATGCCTCTGGTTGAGCATCTTTTTTCAATGATTTTTTTATTTGTTTTAAAACAAAAAAAAATCGTTTATAGCCTTAGAAATCAGTATTGTTAAAAATATCTTAAAAATAGTTTCCAGCTTCAAGAAAGTCTACTGAAGGTCACCATTCTAAATGGTGAATTAATATATCACAATTTAAACAATTGAAGTTATGGTATGTGAGACATGCACTGTTGACCTTTTATTTGAAATAAATATAATCTATGTATATAAATGTTCCATGGGGGTGATGGCAAAAAAATATTTCAAAATATAATAAGTAAACATTAAAATAATATTGGTTAGCTATGTTGACTATAAAAAAAGTCCTAAACTGTTTAGAGCTTAACAATTTGAATGTTATCTGGTTCAAATTCAATTAATAGATGTGGCAGGTATTAAGCAAAAAACTTTTATTATATATATTAAAATAGAGCGAATACCCTATGTGATTCTTTTTCAAGAAAGTTTGGAGTCCAATTTAAAACTTTTTTTTATCTTCAACTAACTGGAATAAAAACTAGTAACTAAACCAAATGTAATCAATATCTCAAAATATAAATTTAAAATCTGCCATTCAGAACCCAAAAAGGGAGGACATCAACGATCAGAATAATTATGGTGCAGGAATGGCTTTTATGCAACATTTCAGATAAAATTATTTTTATACACTCATAATAATGAAATTTAATATTATTATTAGAATCTTACCAATGGATTCAAAACTACTCACAAATGCTGTGCTCATATGTGCCAGAACTACATCATAGCAACCTGATACTTACGCATATGTGAATCCTAAGATTGATTTCATTGCTGTCACTTCCTGTGCTCAAACTTTTTATGAACTTTTGAGCAACTTTTGAAATGAACTGTCATAAAAGAATATTTGCTTAGCATACTTTAGACCAGTGGTCTTCAACCACTGGGCCGCGGACCAGCACCAGGTCACAGAAGTTTTTTGTCAGGCCGCACTAGTCTGGCAAGAAAGTTAGTAATAACAAAATAATACGATTTTAAACTTTTAATTAATATGAACAGTTTTCATTTATTTTTTTATCACATTTTTACTCAGTTAAAAAAAAAGAAACAGAACAAAAATGAAATCTAATCAATCATACATAAATTAATTCGTTTTTCTATTTATCATGGATGTTTATGGAGGGGTAGAATTAAATTTTTTATTATTTTTCTAAAAAAATTAAAAATTAAAAAAAAAGTTTTTTATTATACAAACTCCAGTTGTCTTTTGATAGCCAATCACGGCCACTTGTTGGCATTGTTTATGGTTAAAACAATAAAATATAACATTACAGGGCTGCAATTTTTTTAAATATATGGTGACTTTTTTTGATCTCTTAAATTTTTTCTATATTTCACTCTGTTAATACAATATTTCATTTTTAGTGGGTTTTTTGGCTTTAACTTTTATTTTTGAAATCAATTTTTTTTTACCTTTTTTTAAAAATAAAAACCAAAAAATAACTTCTGTCTCTAACTTTTACAAAATATTTCTCAACACCCACCACCCCAAAATAAAGTAAGATCAAAACTTTTGAATTTTTCAAGTTTCAGGTTGTTTTTTTTTTTTTTTGTTTAAAAATATGGCCACTTTTTTTTTGGCCTATAAGGCGATATCTTTTTTGCCTTTATTTGTATACCACTAATATACTAAAACTTTTATTTTTAAAATCAATTTTTATTACCTTTTTTTAAAAATAAAAACAAACCAAAAGTAACTTTTGTCTCAGTGAAGTCAAAGTATTTCTCACCCCACCCACCCCCAAATTAAAATAAGATCTTTTTTGGCTTTAACTTTTATTTTTGAAATCAATTTTTATCACCTTTTTTTAAAAAGAAAAACAACCAAAAAATTTTTGTCTCTAACTTTTATAAAGTATTTCTCAATCCACCCCCTCTCCCCGCAAATTAAAATAAGATTAAAACTTGACTTTTTCAAATTTCCTTGTCTTTTTTTTAAAAGACAGTGATTATACGGCAATTTTTTTTTTTTTTTTTGGCTTTATTACGCGATATCTATTTTACCATTTTTAAATAAAAAATTTCCTATTAATTGCATTTTTTGATCCTTTCAACACACCAGTACAAAAAAAAATTACAATAACATGAAAACTTCAGACTTTTACATCTTTTGTTTTATTTTTTCAGATTTAAAATATGACAAATTTTTTTTTGGCTGTACAGTGATTTTAATTACGCGATTTCTATTTTGCCCTTAGTACTATCAAAAGACAATCTCCATACTACGCGATTTCTATTTTGCCCTTAATACTATCAAAATCCAATCTCCATATATATATAACCATCTTGTATATTTAACATTAAATACAGATATTACATTTATCATAATCATTGCCATGTAATTACACTAACTATGATATTTCCTAACATTCAGGTGAATAACATTCTATTCTTGCATGTTTTAACAATGAAATAAATAATAAACATAGAAATGCAAGCACATTAATGAGAATGATTGTTATTGTACTGTTTTCTGTGTTCAGCATGTGAAGGTAAGCAACACCATTACAATACACAATAACTAGTGTGCTATTTTGGTCAGTTATAACAATTATGCTTATCTAAGGCTAAGCAGGTTACATCTTTAAGAAAATTTATCTGTAAACTTCTGCCGGTCTGTGAAATCTTATCCTTATTTTTTCCGGTCCGCAGGTGTGAAAAGATTGAAGACCACTGCCTTAGACAACTAAAAACACTAATGAATGAACTTTGAAAAAGGTAGTTACAAAAATACAACTGTTGGATATGATAAAACAATGAAAATTTCTATAATTTGGACATGTGGCAAGGCAGATTAACACTCTTGAAAAGAATATCATGTTTGGCATGGTGAATGGATCAAGAGGAAAAGAATAACCAAGATTCTCATGGATGGATAATATGAAATGTTTGGGATTGACAACATTAGAAACATACAGGAAAGTAGAAAATAAAATGACATTGAGACAGTTCATTCGCATTATTACCCATTGTAATTTGATGATCAACTGAATGACAGTGATGATGAGAAATGAGTGGACTTAATAAAATGAAAAATGAATCTATATCTTAATTATAACCTCTCAAATCCACTCCAGAAATAGTTTTTAATAGCTGACTTGTAAAAATAAATATTTTAAATAAAATAACCACAGTATAATGCTGCCAATATATACAGAATTGAATAGATCTTGTTATTCTTATTTATAAAATGAACTGCTTTTATTTAGGTTTTATTATTCCGTGTTTGTGTTATACTTTTTATTTTTTATACATTATTTTTATTTAGAATAGTTATATTTTTTTATAACTTTTATAGGATTATATATGTATAGTACTGTTATCACTTTTTTTCTTTATGTGAAGGTTATTATTTTCAACTCTCTGTACTAGATTAATTTTTATATTTATTTTTATGTTTCTTGTTTTGTGATTTTTTTAGAAAGAGAAAGCAACACATTGGTTTATTAGTTTGGTAGAAATCAAAAATTCTTGGTCATTTTCTGACTAAAGAAATTAATAAGAAGAGATGTAAAAAAGTTTGCTAACAAAACTGAAATAACTGTACTACAATGTTCAAAAACTGCTAATAAGGTTGAAATAGCTGTATTACTATGTTTATGAACTGCTATTGTAATGGTCAAGTTTTGTGCATTTGCATAACAGAATCTATAATCCAGGCAAACAGAACCAAGATGACCAGACCAGGAGTGTGATGTCCCCGAATATGACCATGCTTAAACTCATTTGCTAGTACTCCATGACTCAAGTCTCTATGAAATGACCATACTTAAAAGTTACATGTAGCATACTCATCTTTCACAGCCAGTATAGGGCAGGGAGAAACAAGAGACTCGGGACTTAGTAACTTAATTGCTACCAGCATGAAATTAAAGATAACATTCAGAAATTACAATCAATGCATAGAGGGTTAATCACACATATATATAATTAACTAAGATTGACTTGGATTAAAATAGGAATGAGAAATAACATGAAACCAGAATAAATTTAACATATATTTTTTAAACAAATAAAACAAATTAATGTGGGAAAAGCATAAGGGATTTATAACATGAGAATTTAGCATGTCTCCTCATTAAATTTTTAATTATTAATATGAATTGACATATTTGAAGAATCATTAAGTGGTGCCTACATTAGGTTATGCCAATTTCTATTAAAAGTGGCACCTACTATTATAAGAATGCTGTACCAGTCCTAAGCAAACTATTTATTGCAACATTATTACTTTAATAAAGTATGAGCATATAACTCAGCTCAGGTTAGAGATTGAACCAGAAAACAAAGATATAAATTTCAGTTTAATACTGAATAATTAAATTATAGGACTCAGAATTAGATATATGAGATCACAGACACATCATAGCACTGGAAAATTACAATAACAGATTGTCCTGCAGATAGATTAGAATCAATGGTTTTTATGACAAACAACAGTACCCTGGGACTGAATGTCATGCTGCTAAAAGGTTGGAGTGGCTAACACGACTGCCTGGAATCATATATCAGGTCTTACTAGTGTGTGCCTCAAAAGAAGGTAAGATGGAGTGGTCTTTTCTGAGGTCCCATCTTAAGGAGAAGATGCAGCAGAAGATTAAACATTGAACGTGAATTTAATATATCTAATCTGCCAAGCGAAAGTATGACATTAATTATTACAAAAATATAGGCAATAGCCTGGTCTGTATTACTATTATGAGCCAATTCTCAAAATGCTATATAATCAAGTGACATTAGGGGGATATAATAAAACTCTAGTTTATAGGTTTCAATCTATACTAAAAATTGTTATGAGGGAGGGGAAAGTATATTTGATCGACTGGCCAAATAATTACTGAATATATTTTCATATTACTGAGACAAGTACATTACTCTATTCAGAAATTTCAATAAGATGGAAATTTAATAGCAAGCCACATTACATTTTAAATTAAATAAGAATTATAGGAATTTGAACCAGCGAGCATGGAGAAGGTCATGAAGAAAATAGTTATGGGGAGATATTTGCAATTATATCTCCAAATATTTATTACATTTAAATGCTCACTGCTTTGAAGCATTGGCATATAAATAACAAAAAGAACAGTAAAGAAATATTATTAGACACAACTGCAGTGATAGACTAAGAAATTAGCATAGATTACATTTACGACTAAATATCACATGATCACCATCTCATGCTAGCACATAACTGTTAGTAAACAGGCAAAAACTCTCCATATACTAGTGCCACCTTGTGCTAACCAGTATCCAAGACTCCTCACTGATGAAGGCCACAAGCCAGAAACTAGTCTGAGGATATTGGATGAGTAGGCACTAGATAGGGATTTTATGCACAAGCCTTATGGCATCCATTGATTACTCTGGTTACCACAAAGTGGCACTATTATATGGAGAGTTTTTGCCTGTTTTTAAGTTACATTTAGTTTAATTAAGATATTTGTAAAGATAAAGGCAAGTTATACAAATGATATATTTACTTTAATGAGAATTTATAATGAAACATTTATATGATTGAGAAAATTACATTAGTTTATCATGTGATAGCTTTAAACTTTTAAGTAGAAAATTTGGATTTAGAAATAGTTTATTAACTCAGAGCTCTGCAGTTGTGGATTGGCATTATCAATTACTTGCTGGACTGGATATGCAGGTGTTGCTTTCAGGTATTGTGGTGGTCTTCTTAAGTAGATTGTTGCTGGATGGTTTCATGTGGCAGCTCTGGTGGTTAAAGCATCAATTGGCAGGGGTCACACCATCCTTTCCATGGGTTTAGAAGGAGCCATCACTTTTCCTCAGTCAGATCTTTCAAAGATCAATCTGACGTAGGTTAGGTATAGCGACACTCTTCTAAAATCAATAACTCCCTCTCTCAAGCTCAAAATATACTTTATTTATACTTTTATGTCAAGATACTTAACTAGTAAAGAACCTGTTTTGCCTGGGAACCCATTAACTCTAAAATATCACACTAAATTGTAAGATTTCCCAATTTGATCAAAGTACTTTTGTTTAGGCTTCCACAGCACTTCAGATCCTCTTCTAAGTGTTAAATAGTTTGCTCCAGTGATTTTAACAAATACACTTTTGCCATAAACAAATTTGAGTATAGCAATTATCAACTTTCAAACTTCGATTTAACCACAGGTGCAGTCAACTTAAATGCAAATCTGTTTACTTTTATTTTTAACTAATTTAACTAAAATCTTTTTGCTCTTTTGTAAAACTAAGTCATGCCACTCTCTATATATTATTATATCAGGTGACTCATACATCCACATACGAATTTGTATTCAATAAAAATAATAAATTGATAGCTCTACTATTTAACATTATAACATAAATTATTTATAAAATATAAAATTTAAACCATTATATTTGCTGTAACATCTACTACCCTATGTATATACAGTGTTTATTCATATGTGCATATATAATGCTGTGCACCCAGCTGTGATAGAAAGATTTATATGTTTATTTATTAAAATATTTCCTTTAATAGGTTTGGACCCAGCACAGATAGGTTTGGTGGTTAAACTAGAATGTGCAATGAGAAGGGCTTGAACCTGACCGTTGCACTATCAGTATTTCTCAATATGGACAGATCTTAGCTGATGTATTTTTTTAAAATTACAGTAATAAAAAGCAGCACAATGAATATAAGATGTTGTTTTCAATGGAGAAGTTAATTCTTTAAACCATAAGAGTATAGTCACAGTTTTGATTTAATAGCCATTCTATTGCCATACAGAAAGCCAATTGAAAATGACTACTTTATATATATATCCTTAGGAGTATCTCTTTCAAATAATCAGAAATGATCATCCAGATCTGAAATGCTTCCATTGATATTAAATAAAATCACTTTTTATAATAAATAAAATTCAAATCTAGACCGTTGATATATTTCTGTAGTAAATAGTATTACTTATTTCTCCAACATTTTGTATTATAAATTATAACAAATGTCAATAATCAAAATAACTAAACATTTTACTTTTTAAATCCTTGATAGATAAAATATAATTTTAATATAAATAATGAAGTTTTGACTACATCAGCATAAGAAAAAAATTCTGTGAGTGTAAGCAGCTTTTTGAAATCTGGAATGTTTCTTGGTTTAGAGCATATGTGAACGATTATAGAATCTTCCTTATTTTTATAGTCAAAATGTAAATAAAAGACAAGCTAATAAAAATTTCTTTTAGTTATTTTTTTTTCTGCACCATATTGCAAGTCTATTTTTATTTATTTTAATTACTCTTTAAAAAGACTATAAATTTTTCTAGGAAATGAAAATTTGATGGAGTAAATTTTGGTACCTTGAGCTATAAACATTCATTTTTGTTAACTAAGTTTATATTTTAATCTAATACAAATATTTAACAAGTTAATATTTATAATAATAGTTAAAATAAGCACTTATATCTATATAAGTAAATATTTTTATTCTCAAAAAAGTTATATACATGATCATCATACTGACAATTCATATTTAAAACAACCCATGGATTATTATCATAAAAGAATTTTATGTCATTAACATATTTTTCATTATCTCAAGGTTAAAAATATTGAACCAACCACAGAAATTTTGACATATTTCTTAATTTTCTCCACTCTTTTGTTGTTTGTATCTTTATTAAATTACAGGAATTCTCAGCTTAATGTAACTTACGTGAGTAAACAATTTTCGTTTTATAAGAAGTGCAAAATAATTTTAAATATGGTGCACAAATCAATGCATCTCTTTATTCTTATATATCTCATGCTCTAGCTTTTGGGTTATATTGTAATGGTTGCTCCTGTTTGTTAAAATTATTTTTATATTTTATATCAGAGCTAGTAGTAAACATGCACATGAAAAGAAAATTAAATTTCTGCAAAATTCAACTCATGCAAAAGTTATTTTGCTTATATAAATTGAAGAACACTTGTATAAGTTTAATCACTATCATATTAGTAAAATAAGATTAACTTAAATATATATTTTTAAAGTGATACATTTTAATATTTCATCCTGAATTTTCATCATCATCATCATAAAATTAATTGCTTGGAAAGACACTACAGGTTGAGTACAAAAATCCATTTAATCAATGTAATTTTATTTGGCTAAGAATTGATACAAAACGTGGTTGAGTGTTAGTATTCATTCATTTATAGTTAAAATCTTCAAAGCGCATGTGCAACAGCGTAATGCTGTGTTAAATATTACAGTTTACAAACATCGCGCTATAAAAAAAAAAAGATTTATTTACATACAATTAACCTATATAGTACTAAATTACTCAAATTGCATTATTGTCTTAATAATTGTTAATGAAAATACCACTGCATTTTTCTAAATGTACATATTTTGTTATCCAGCTATATTGTTGCTTTTATGACATTTACAAACAAAAAAACATCCAACTCACACTTCTCATAATGCAGTCAATCTAATACAAGCATAGATATTATTCACCATGACTTCTCTTAACAGCATATTTTTACTTCTATCATTGTATTCTTTATACTTCTACCCTCAAAGCTTCTCTAAACATTGCATTTTTTATTTCAGCTTTTATTTTTAGCCAGTGACTATTTTAAAATCCGTATCTCAGTTACTCCAATCTTTTCTTCATTTGGCATTCTGTTTGAGTTACATTGAGTTCCATAAAAAATGTTGATCTTAGTTGATAATGGTTTGCCAAATATCATGTTTATTTCTTTCCCCATAATTCTTTGATTCCTTTTATAAATATATCTGTCTTAACTCTTCAGTCTAGCCATTTGAAGTTTTGAATTCAAAAACATATATCTGTATCTAACTATAAAAATTAAAATAGGCAAAACTCTCCATACACTATTGCCATTCAGTGCAAGCCAGAGTAATCAATAGATGCCAGAAGGCTTATGCATAAAATCTTCATCTAGTGCCTACTCATCCAATATTCCAGACTAGTTTCTGGCTTGTGACCTTCATCAGTGAGGAGCCTTGGATCTGAGAACACAGTACCTAGATCTTAAGAAATGGTGATCATGTAATGTTTATTGGTTTATCTAGCTATAAGGTTGCATTATCTCTTTTTCTTTTTAGATGCCTTTTAGTCAACTACTCTATTTTCAAATGTTGGTCTTAAGTTCAAATAGATTTCTAAAGAAGTCTGATTGATGGAGTCTATCAATTTTGATAGGATTTCATTTAAATTATATGTATAAGGACTAGAGGGAGAACTTATTCTTAATATATACAAATTCTAATTTCAAATTCTTTTGTATTTGTATAACAGTTTATATAATATTTATTATTGATTAACAAGACTGTTGATATGCCACATTTTACAACATTTAAAGTTTGTAAAAATTGTTAGCTTATTAAGAATTTGCTCAAATTACTATTTAATGTTTTTAAAACATAATTATAAAAAGTGTTTGCATTTACTATTATTTAAAATCTCAAAAAGTTTATTATTATTAAAAATTGTAAATATTTTGGGAACACTTGAATATGTATGTATCTTATGCTTGTGTATCAATCATAAATATATTGCAGCAATATTTTGCAGAATAGATTGGGAGAAGTTATTTAACTTTAAAACAATGAAAAAAGAAATTGTATTTACAATGAAAAACAGGATATAAATCTCTTTTATGGTTACTTACTTTATGGTCAAGTCTTATAAAAAATAAAATACAACAATTATAAACAGCAACATGATAAAATAATCACACACAAAATATTCAAGCATGAAGGAGCATAATATACATAAGTAATTTTATTCAAAAGCAATCCAGTGCAGACTTGAAAGAAATTTTGACAAATGGTCCCAACAATAAAATTAAATAAGGATTTCATAGTAAATTTTAATTAGAGTAATCATGGCATGTAAAAGCAAGAAGTATTACAGTATGGCATTAAAAAACTGATAAATATTAATACTGTATTATATTATTCTTAGTATAGAAAAGTATTTTTAAAATAAGTTGAGAAGACTTAAGAAATTTAAAAATAATAAATGAAATCAATATTGCTGATCTGTAAACTGGAGATTAACAAAGTATAACAAGTTGAAAAGATTTGTTTCATATCTTTTAGAACTACATTACATAATTGAATATATGTTGACTTAAACAAAAACTTGAACTTAAAGATCAGTTAAACCAAAATTAGAGATGTATTATTGTATAGTACTTAGTGTAACTATATGCCAGATTCACTACCTGGGATTAAATGGATATTTGATTAATATATTTTTTTTAGATAAATACTTGTAGCAAATCAGCTAATAATATAATAAAGTTCATTATACTTATCTGGAGAGTATCTTGCTTATTCTTAGAAAGAGTATCCCAGGTTCATTTGATTGATTAGATGTGTAGCAAGAGACATATTTTTATGATTCCATGATTATCTTTAGAACAATAAGTTGTTAAAAAATGTCAAAGAATTAGACTGAATCAAGTCTGACTATCACATAAGTATTGTAACAAATGAAGTGTTTTGCAACAAATGAAAAGATATGTTTGAAACAGAAAGCTTTATTTGTGAAAGAATCTAGATGATAACCAATGAGAAAGATTCTAAATGAGTTTATAATCATTAATTTACTAATAGTTGTTGCAGTTATTAATTGGTTATTTTCTTAAGACAATCAAAATCTTTAGTCTAAGCACTATATTTGTAAGATTATATATATATATATATATATATATATATATATATATTATATATATATATATATATATATATATATATATATATTAAAGTGAAGGTGTATATACAATCACTAATTACTAATTTACTAATAGTTTATACACATATAAATCTGCTGTTTTGTTGTTATATACAACTTAGCTCTAATATAAGACTAAAAGTTTTATTTTTGAGGATAATAATTCTTTATACACCATAAATAATCACAACAATGAATGAGCATGATATACTGACCTGGAAATGAATATCAAAAATCTTACAAATAGTGTTTAGACATAAGTTTTTTGAAAAAGTATTTTGGAGTCACATGTAGTGGCCACAAAAATGAATAAATCAAGACAGATTGTAGGCATTATTCTAGTATATAAAATATCACAAATTGTAAAAAAAAAATAATTCTGCTTTCAAATATTTTTTTATTTCAATAGATTGAGAAAAATGCCCAGAATGGTAACAAAGTTTTAAAATAGAATTCATTCTTGTGAAGATTTGCCATTAAAAAATTAAAAAGGTTAAATTCATTAAATCTTATAAGGTGTAAAAAATTTAAAAAAAAAATTACTTCATCATCTACAAATGAATAAATTAGTGAGGCATCTGATATTTTGTTGAGAAATCAATGTAGAATATAAACAGAAATAAAGAAATGGGAGAGCCTTATAAATATCTTTTGATGAGAAAAAAGCTATGAAAGGTCTGTAAAACTAACAAAATTATAAGTGATGTTGATATGATAAAGCACATCAAGAAGGTAGTCCCACTTTAATAAAGCCAAGTGTATTTTAAATATGTTAAAATTACAATAAAGTCTCAAGTATATATTTTTTAACAAAATGATAACTTCTTTAATGAGGATGCTTTGTGAGATAAGAATTATTTTTTTCATAGTGGATAATAGATCATTTCAATAATGCTAGCTGATTTAATCACCTGAGAATAAGATAAGCAAAAATCTAGTAAGAATTTTCCAAACATAGAACAATATATCAGTAGACAAATTAACTGAACATTTTTATTAGAGACAAAATTGTGTTATAATTTATCATTTTATAAATATTTGTGGAATAAAATCTGCCACATTGAAGATAAAAAAATATTATGCATACCAAATAATCTGTAAAAAATGATATGAAATATTCAGATGAAGTAAAATCTTTTTTTTATGATGAAATATTCCAATAATCATTCAGGATTTATAAAGTGATCACAAACAGAAGAGAGATTTTAACAGAATGAGAAATAGAAAGTATACCATTGATGAAGGTGATTGTTTTAGTATAATCTCTTTAATTAATTATTACGAATGTTATTACATGTAAACTTAAATTTTAGCTGTGCATCAAGAAGTGGAAGCCCATAATACCTGAAAGAATGATGACTTCTTATAATAAGATGAGAAAAATCATTTAACACAAGTTTAATGTCAACAAGTATAGTTTTTATACAAATAAATATATCAAAATGTGATACATTAATAAAACTACAGATTAAACAAAACAGAAATATGTTTGTAAAAAATGACAGGTGCAATATTGATAAATAGAAAAAGGTTAAATGATTCAAATAAGTGTAATCAAATAGAGCATTCACCTTTTATTAATATATATATATGTATATGAAAAACAAAAACAAGTTTTAATCACGTTAAAACCTGCTGACGCTTGTATTTATGATCAGCAGATGGCGGTTTTACCAAAAACACGATCAAGCGTTTGTTTACATAAACGATCAAAGAGTCAGAATTAACTATCTCTTTCGTTTTAGCCCCCTTTCAGATCAGCTGATTTCAAGCTATTTTGCTATCATCAGTGAAAGACAGAGCCAAGAAACTAGATCTAAAAACTGACTCCAAGTGTTTATGCACAGAGTTTCTATCAGTTTGCAAGCATGAAATTTTTCAGACCGATAAAGTTTTCAAATTCAGCCAAACAAGCTAGATAGCTATATGGGTCTGATCTAATTTGAAGACTTTATCGGTCTGAAAAATTTCATGCTTGCAAACTGATAGAAACTCTGTGCATAAACACTTGGAGTCAGTTTTTAGATCTAGTTTCTTGGCTCTGTCTTTCACTGATGATAGCAAAATAGCTTGAAATCAGCTGATCTGAAAGTGGGCTAAAATGAAAGAGATAGTTAATTCTGACTCTTTGATCGTTTATGTAAACAAACGCCTGATCGTGTTTTTGGTAAAAACGCCATCTGTTGATCATAAATACAAGTGTCAGCAGGTTTTAACGTGATTAAAACTTGTTTTTGTTTTTCATAAATCTACCTTTAAAGGTTTCCGCAATGATATAGATTGCAGAGGCTTTGACTATGTGGAGAAGCTGAACTGAGATCAGACCCATATAGCTATCTAGCTTGTTTGGCTGAATTTGAAGACTTTATCGGTCTGAAAAATTTCATGCTTGCAAACTGATAGAAACTCTGTGCATAAACACTTGGAGTCAGTTTTTAGATCTAGTTTCTTGGCTCTGTCTTTCACTGATGATAGCAAAATAGCTTGAAATCAGCTGATCTGAAAGTGGGCTAAAACGAAAGAGATAGTTAATTCTGACTCTTTGATCATTTATGTAAACAAATGCTTGATCGTGTTTTTGGTAAAAACGCCATCTGTTGATCATATATATATATATATATTACACCAGGAGAATAATTATAAATAATAATTTTATAAAAATTGAGAAACTTAATTCTCAGAGACAAAAATGATAGGGTGACAATTAACACTAGAAACATGTAGCATCTTATATCTAGTTATATATAGCATAGTTAAAATATCTTTAACATTTATTGAAGGGTCAGGTTGTAGTAATTAAAAAAATAAAGTATTAAAAGTAGAATGTTATCAAGGACTGGGGATAAAAAACTTTAAAACACTAATTTTTGATTTATTAAAAATTAGGACTGACAGATCTTGTGGTAATCTGATACTGACTTTATGCAAAGAAAAAAAATCACTATGAAAGTAGCAAGAAACACTAGTGATATTAAGAAAGAAAAATGGATATTCATTAGAATAACAGTACTCAAGAGGGAGTTCTGATCCACATTAAGCATTGGCTAGATTCTGAAACATGTTGATACCGAAAGTTGGTCAAGAACCAATAGAATCTGCAAAATAGAATAAACAACCTATTTCATAAGAATATGAATGCTTTCATATTCAAAATACTGGAAAATTAAGGATTATGTTAATTATATTTAAAATAGTTCCTATCCTAAACATATTATTGAAAATTTGATATTTATTTCTTAGAAACAATTGCTACTCTTATTTAACTTCAAAGGCAGCTATTAATAGCTAATATTAGCATTTAAATGCTAATATTGGTAATTTAAATTTCCAATCTTTTCATGTTTTAAAGCAAATAATTCTTTTAAAGTGTGTATTGTGGATCTGATCAAGTCTGTCATTATGTTTATTTAAAAAATCTTGACTATTTCTCCAATAATTATTGTATTAATTAATGGTTTATATTAAAGGATAACATTTTTGGTCTCCTAAAGAATAAAATAAATTTGGAGCTCTATAAGTAATATAGACATTTTAAGAAAAAAATTTAAAGACTGACAAGCAAATTTAAAAATAACTGATAAATTAAAATTGCAAAGTAAGTCCAATCATTTGCTAAATAAAATTAGACTATTTTTTATACACTCCTGTTATATTTTGCAAAAATTGAGAGAATATTTTGATCACTATTTGAATAATGTTATCACTTAAATTTGGAAAGAAATACATAGGTTGCTGAATTTGAGACTTTTAGAAATCTTAAAATTGGAAATATGAAGTTTTGAGATGCCTTGATAAGATGTTTGATTTAAAATTATTGGATTTTTTTTTTTTAAAATGTATGAACACAAAGTTGTTTTATTAAATCTTAAGAATGTTCTATTATTAGCAAATATTGTAGAAGCATTTTCAAGAATTCTTTGATTTAGGTAATCAAGAAGGTTTGGGATACTTGAAAATAGTTTAAAATCTATTTATACTATATATAGATGCTATATGGTACTATAAGATGAAAACTAGTACTGGTGATAGAAAATATGAGATATATGATTGATAAACAAATATTAAATAGGAATGGATATTGCTTTTAAATTTGTTTTACATTTTATGTCAGGGATCTTATGAACAATATGGACAACATTATATATCAGGCATCAAAATAGCTTTGATTGTGAAGATTTTTTTGTCTTCTGGTTTTACAGTATTCTCGAGATTTTTCTATGTTTATAAATTTAAAAAATTGTCTTTAGAATGTTCTTAATGATGTGGATCAACCAAAAAAAAATTTTCATTGCTTGTTAGTAAATATTAAAAAAAACTCAGATATTTTATTAGCCTGTAATGGGAGAAAAACGTTCAGAAACTTCTCAATTGGATGGTTATCAATTTGATAACATGTATTAATTTAAATATTTTGATAGCTTTTTAAATAGGAAGATGTATTTACATGTTGGTTTTTACCAGAGTTCTATATGTTGTTGCTATATTTAACAAGTCATAAGTAAAAATATTTAATCATAGTTAACCACAGTGATATAACTATCCTGCATTATTTGTTGTGCAGAAATGAGACTTGGACTATGCTATTAATATAACATTAAAGCATTGGAAATTGCCATTTAAAAACAATATGTGTTCAAAAAATTTGACAGCAAAATGTAAAGTCCAATTAGTATGTTCTTCTGCTTGCTAAATATGATGATACTGAATTTACTGTTGTGAAAACATATTTTCATTGGATTGGGTAGGGAAACTGAATAACATGTAACAGAATTTTTTAAAGAAATATTTTAAAGTTAATTTCACTGTGGTATTCATGTGTAAGGAAGACACATTTTCCATTAGGAAGATTATTTTTTAATGAAATATTCATTTATTTCAATGGGAAAGCAATAAGACTATACTTATTATGTTCCCAATAAGTATTGTATGTCTTTGACATACATGTAATGTATTGAACAGATATAATTAGGCCAAATATTCATGTTTTTTTTTAAAAGATGTTTTCTGAAAAAAAAAAAATTAAAAATCAGGTAAACAAACTAAAAGAACATGATGTAAAATATGTGGAAATGATTGTGGTTTTCATACCACTTTATTTTGATATGGTAAAACTCCTCTTTAATTTTTGTTCTTCCATTTTTATTATTTTTTTTTCAGAAATTAAAATGATCATACTTGTTATGACTTGCTATTAATAAATGAAACATAAAATATTTTCTAGTAATTTATATAAAAGATAATTCATATAAAAGATTAAGAAAAAAATAAAAGGGAATCCTGTTGTAAACACGATTGCATTTTTAAAAAAAAATGATGTTACACTATTTAATTGTAAGACAAAATTGGTCACAAGTTTGAACTATGAGAGCAGGTATAGGATGTAAAATCATATGATAAAATAATAATTATTTGGATATTATTAACTATGATGACTGAGCAGCTAGGACAGTGGCATTTACAAATGTTTTGAATTAAATGATTTGGACTTTTTTATATTACTAGGTTTTGAAACAAAAAAAATGTATTGAACAAAATACTAAAAAATTTTAGTACTATGACCTAGTTTTAATTATAATTTTTTAAATTTTCATTGAAATAAATTATACTTTAGCTGTTATCTCCTATATAGTATTTTTCCATGTAGTGATATATCTAATCATTGTTGAAAGTATCTTTAGAAAAGTCAGGAAGTATAAGGATAATAAACCTACAATTAATAGGACTGGCTTTCATCAATACATATATTTTTGTCACTAAGTCATGCTTCTCTTATTGTTATTACTGAAAAGCATAAATATTAAGTTCAAATGTACTATGCATCTCAAAAACTCATTTAGAGAACAACACATATATAAGATAAAAGTATGAAACCCAATGAATTTTTGGTGAAGAATGAGCTCAAATAATGTTATTTGAAGTCAAGATATTGTGATGGGCTGGGTTTTTACCACAAGAGAGGGGCAACACATCTCACTACAGTTAGACCTAGGTTCTTCTGATATGATACTGTTAATGATGTAATGAAGTACCTAACCTATGATCATATCTACTTCCAATAAGCTAGCTCTGGCTAGTTAATCCATACATCACCCCTTCTTCAGGCTCCTTTTATGCCTCAGTATTCAAACTCAAGGAGAAATCTGTCTTCAATGCTCTTCAGAGATGAACTTATACAGAATAGCAACTGCTGCACCTCTATACAGGTTACAATTGATTTAATCCTTCATCCAACATATCTCTATATTATTATATAAGAGTGAGATGTGTGTGTATATCCTCAGTTATCAGCTAATAAGTAAATGCATAAATAATTTTGATAAACTAGAGACCAATTAAAAGTTAATAAATTTTGACAATTTTTATTAAACAATAAGACAAAGTAAAAAAAAAAATTAAAACTTTTTAACAAGGTAAAACAGTATAATTGCTTGTGTCAAGGATGGATTTCTACCACATCAACAACTGAAAATATTCATGGTTCCAAACCCTTACCCGATGGTAGAAATAGAAGACATGGTACTAATTATTTACAAAGCAAATAAAAATTAAAACAAATTTTATTATTAAATTGACTGTGAAGCTAAGTAGCTAATTTACAATATTATGCAGGTATATCTATAGTAGCCTCATTGTCCAACTCAAATTAGTGATGTTCCATCTTCTTTGGGGATCCCCTATCTATATGTACAGTTGCCTAAGGTTAACAGGAAATAGTCTCCATACAAGAAGATTAATCATTTATACCGAAAAATAAGCATAAACAATTATTAGGAAACAACAAACAAATAATGTAATCTCTGTCAATAAGTGTAATTAATATGGAATAATCTCAAAGATCTTACCTTATTCCATATCATGATGATCCATGTCAGGTCGCTATGGAAAGAAAACTGAACTAAATTTTATTTAACAAAAAAATTATCTAACTTAATGATTCCCACCCCCTCATTTTATTGCTTTCACTTAGAATGGACTCTTCCAAATTATAGTGGCTTAGACTTCCAAGTATAGAAAGAAAATATTTTTTTTTACAAATATATAAATAACAAGAATTCCTGGAAAAATCTGAACATTGATTAAATTATTTTGATTAATGTTTAGAGATTGGCAGTAATGTCCTTCATGGATACAGTCTATTTTTTTTTGATCGCTCTTCACAGTTCGCATCTACCACTCATTGGAATTCTTATGCAATGAACTTGGAAATAGTATTACATCCATTCTCTGCAGTTACTCTTCTTCTTGATCTAGGTAGATGTTTAGTGTAGGACAATTATGATTTCTTTAGGCATTACAAGATTAAGTATGTTAAATCATTGTACTTCCAGGGTTGGGATAGTGGCACTTCAGTCCTGTTGATTTAGACAGAATACATTGCACAACAGTTCATAACAGATTTAAATTTTCTTTATTTGTGATTTGGCATTTAATGGCTTATAGGAAAAAAAATACTTCATCATTTTGTTCAAATGCTGAAAATGTTCTAGTCCTTCTTTGTTCATGTTTGAATAATAGCACAGTTTTTTCCAATATCAATTTAAAAAAATAGCTTACCAATTTTATTAAACTGCATGAACTTATCAATTTTCTCTTAATTCAAATGTCAGTTTTAATTCTTTATCGTTTTGCACTAAGAAACTTATCTGGATAATTCAGAGTATTCAAACAAGTCATTCATTTTCCTTTGCATTCGAACATTTGGTTTCAGGTTGTTGACTTTATTTGGTTAATGCATTATTTTAAAATAATAAAAGACAATGGAAATGAAGTGGGTTTGCTTTTATACCAAACTTTGCTTCTGGTGTTTGTTATACTAGCTTTTCCATTTTTTGACATTGCTGTAACTGCCTATTGTTGCCCAAGTCATCTTGGTTGTAGTTAATAAAAAAATAATAATAGAATTATATAATAGAATTCTAATTTCATTTTCTACACTTGTTTGCCTAGTGATTGGCTTGGCATTGAGTCATCACCATGTTTACTCAGTCTCTGTCTTAATTCGTGATGTACAACACAATGATTATTAACCTACTGTTAGTATATTTATATATATTTGTACGATTTCTTTAAATGGGTTTTACTTTTTATTAAGTAATGAAAATCAGTTCATCATGACATTTATCTAACTTGATGTTTAACAAAGCAAACATCCATCGCATATATATATATATATGTGTGTGTGTATGTGTGTGTGTATGCTTAAAAGAAAGGATAATGCATATCTGACCACCTATAAGTTAAGCTTATGTTTTGAATGGGCTTGGTTTGGTGGTGTGGACAAATAAAAGCTAGTTTTGATAGGATTGCAAGCTACCTTACAGTATTATTTAAACTTATAGATAAAATAACTACTAATAATATAAAGAAAGTAATTAAAATCATTGATTTATAAATAGCTTAATATAGATATTTGTGAATTAAATTGATTTTCATAGATTTTTCATTAATGGAACCATGATATAGTACAAGATGGATGAGAATGAGGAAATTGCTAAAACTTTGAGAAAATCTGATGATTATTTATATTTTTAGACAGATAACATTAAATTAATTTGTAGTAATGAATTTTTTTATTGTTTTATTTTTAAGGAACAAATCAGAAGTTTCAAAGTTTTAAGGCACAAAAAAAAAAAATGCAGTCAAGCATTGGTGGGCAAGAGGTCAGCGATGGCTGCTTTACAAGCAGTTGTCCCGGGTTAGTGGGTTCGCTTTCAGGCTGATGCTATAACACATGATAAAAAAAATGCATTAAGGAGCTGTCACTCTTAAAATAAATATTTCAAAAGTAATTAATGGAGTAATTATGGTAACAGTAATAACTCATTACTATCCTCCATTTCCAAAAACACTTTTTTCTTTAGTTGAAAAGTTTTTTTTACCACTAAACTTATCTCATTATTCATATGTTCAGAGCTTAAAATATTGGAAATGTATGAAGAAAAAAAATCAACTGTTCTTATAATTATTAAATGCTTTCTAACTGAAAACCTATCATAGTATATGCAAATAATTTGGAATTGCTTTTTTCCAGACGATGTGAAATAATGATATTGCTGTTAAAACAAATGTAATCAGTTGTTACCAACATAATCCTGTTGCTTATTATTTATGTAAAACCAATCAATACAGAATATTAATAATTTTTATTAGTTATTCATTAGACTACAGATTATTCACTGAATGAATAATGTTTCTGTAGTGTAATTTTCACAAGGACCACTCTCATGCAAGGTAATGTGAAGGGCTGTAAAACACCCCTTTACAAAGTATTAAAAGTGGATAGAAACCAACCCTTACCTTGCATGAGATTGGTCCTTGTGAAAATTACACTACAGAAATATTAACCAATACAGCATTTTAATACTATATGTGTAGAATGGAATAATCAACTTTCCAAATATTGTTTTTGTTAATATGTCATCTCTTTATCAAATAGACCAGCAAATATAAAATAACCACATTACATCTAATATCTTGGATCTTAATGACATTACAAGTCTGATGAATGGTATTAAAAGAAGTTGTATTTATATCGGATTTGACTGGGATTCAGCCTGAAGAATATAATATCACTTGACAGACTTGACATCTCTATAAGATTCAAGATAGCATGCATAAATAGTTATTTTATGTTGCTAAGCAATTTAATAAAAAGCATGGTATATTGACATCTATAGCATTTAAGAAGATGGTCATTCCATTATACACACATATATATTACACAGAAATTCATTCAAACCTTCAACATGTCATTAATAAAATACTGTACTAAGATTTCGACGATCGGTTTTCCTTATCTTACCCTTTAGTCAAAAATTGCCAGATATTCATTTACCAACTAATATTAAATAATTAACTGAATAGATTATCTCAAATCTAATAAAACTAGTTTCACACAGTCTGATTTCAAATCTCGATTATAGATATGACAGGCAGAAGCATGCCACTGCGCTACAAGATTCTCCATTGTTTTTATATACTATTAATTGCGGTATTTTTATTTTTTCTCTTGGCCAAATTTTACCCTATTGTATTTCTTTACATTTACTTTAAAGAATTTAGTTTCTATAATACAAATAAGTAAGATGTTATCAGCTTAATTGCTTTCTGTAGGAGTGTTAGTTTGAGATATAGATTAAATATTTTAGAAATCCATTTTTTATTTTAAGCCATTGAAGTATTTTCTAATGCATTGTTTTTTTTCCCTTTTGTGAATTTATCTCGGAAAAAAGAAAAAAACTTTGAATTGTTAGTAAAATAAATTAATCATTTATCTCTTTGAAAAGATTATTTCTTAAAAAGCAAACTACTTTGAGATTTAAATAAAATTAACATGTGAATTAAACTGATATAAAAAATAAAATAATAAAAACAAAAAACAAAAGTAAATTAACTTCGAGAAAAAAAATCAAATGAGAGAAATTAATGTTTGATTTGTTTAGGATGCCACAAGCATATGCAAATAAATTTATCAAAAAGAAAATGAAAAAAGTTCGATAAAATTTTCCAAATCGTTATTTTTAATAATGAATGCCAAAATAAAATTTATTTTCATATATATCACATAGGTAAATATATAAATTAATTAAGCCCAACAATTAAACTTTGTATGTAAATAAAATTATCAAATAGAAATTCAAGCATCGAAATGAAAAAGTAAAGCTTTAACCCATGACCCGTTTGCTTCAGAATTCGCCATTCTATCGCCACATCAAGCTATGCAGAACATAATAATGTTTTTTCTGTGTCAAATGCGTTGACCGGGAAGCGAACTCGGGCCAGCTGCTTGGAAAGCAGCTATGCTAACCACTAGGCCACCAACGCTTGACGGAACATAACAATGTTACAAATAAAATAAAAATCCACAAAATTAATATTTAAAACAGGCAAAACGCACTATAAGTAGTGGTCATGTGATGTTTAAAGTTAATATTTGTTATATTTTCACTTCAAATTTTTTTTTTTTGAAAAGCGAATATCTTGCGACCTCCACCCCCCTCTACCCTTGTATTTTTACTCTCACATTTAAAAACATGTTTTCAAAGTAAATCACTCTCTTTAATGCCTTTGATCTTTAATAAAGTAGTAGATTGACAGATTTAAGATTAAACTTCCTGGTTCAAACTTAAACTTTTACTTCTATACTGAAAAGTAACAAGACATCCAAACAATTAAACCTCAATTACTATTATTTTTGTTTAGAAAATATTAAAATATTAGATAGTGTTACTACTAGATTCCTTGGAAAAAATTATATAAATTTTGAACTTGCAAAGAAATTCTAATTTTATTCAATACTATTTATTAACCATAATAACAGAGAAGAAAATTCACAAATAAAGTATAAATTCATCCAAATGAGATCTAATATATATAAATAAAAATTTTAAATGAATTAAAATCTTTTTCCAAGAAGAGGTATTATTAATATAAATAAGACAAAACAAATAAAAAATTTAAAAAATCAATAAAAATTAATAAAAGAATCTATTTTGGTGATAATTTGGTATCAGATGACAAATGATAAAGACCAAAAGAAATACTAATAAACAGTTTTTTAAAAAAACAACAACACATAACTGAAGTATATCATAAAATTATTAAACGACTCATAAAGAAATGAATTATAAAAAATAACATAGATATGAAGATTAAAAATAATACATACACACACAAAAAAAATTCACACACAAAAAAATTCAAATTGAAAAACAAATATGCAATACTTTTAATTGTTATAGATTTACAAATAGCTAACTTTCTTTATTCAGCTTTAAAAAAAATTAACCATTTAATATTTTAAATTATAAAATTTAACAATGTGAAATTGTTAAAACAAAAATCACACTACATCATATTGTCTATGGTTGTTATTAAGTTCTCCTAGTGTGGTGATATTTTCCATTTCAATTTTTTTTAAAATTTGAATTAGTTGTTGAAACCATCTGAATAAAGGCAATTTTCTGAAGGTAAATTTAATATTGATATGACATTTGTAGTAGATAAATAATGTTACCATCTATATGCTCTTTTTTGTACTAAATAAAACTTTGAATTAATATATGATACAAAAGTATTTTACCTGCTTTAATTTTCTTCATGGTCTACACCTTGCAAATTAGAAAGCAATAACAGCTCATACAAATAAAGCATGTTGAATTTCTTCAGTTTTAAATATATTTATTTCAGAACATATACTTAGAGTTGATATTTTAAACACATGTCTAAAGATTGAAGTTGATGAAGAAACATTTGTAAAAAGATAAAATTGCAGTAATAATAATAAAAATATAATAAGATAGATTATTATAATTATTAATATTGAGAATACAATTTTAAATTATATAATAAAAATAAAATTTTTAAGGTCTTTTGTTGATGCTAATTTAAGTCAAAATGTTTTTAAAATATTTATTCAGTTACATATATGAATTTCTGTTAAATGCATAGGAGTTGATATAGTGAATATAATGTCTTTACCTTCTTTTGTAAATTTATCTGAATATTATAGTGATACTATGATAAAATTAAAACAGATTTTCACACCACTGAAATCAGATGTAAGATATTTTTTATGAAAATTATCCAATGCAATTATTAAAAAAACATTATGTGAAAAAAAATTGTACTTATTTTAATGAATTGGCATGATAATACAAACAACAGAATGTTTTGGATGAATAAAATTTATTTGCAATTTTTATTTGAAATTTATGATGTTATAGTTCTAAAAAAAAACATGGTTAACAATAAAGATATAGAAGATTCACAAATTATAGACGATAGA
Source organism: Epiperipatus broadwayi (assembly GCA_028023455.1). Lineage (NCBI taxonomy): Eukaryota > Metazoa > Onychophora > Udeonychophora > Euonychophora > Peripatidae > Epiperipatus > Epiperipatus broadwayi. The sequence continues at coordinate 1,676,223 of JAQFVV010012448.1, read as the reverse complement.
TACAATATTTATAGAAAATATAGATTGTTTGCTTAAAAAATGAGATGTCACACATATAACAGTAAATGCATTAGAAATAATAATTATTGAGAAGAATCAACTTGGACTTTAACTTCACAATAACAAAAGATTTTACTTTTAACTTTTATATATATTTTGTCAAGTGTTGTTAGCTGAGAGGTCATCACATCCGCCTTGCAAGCAAGTAATCAGTTGCAGACGGTTGTGGGTTTGCGTCCCGGCTGATGCCATGACATATGAGAACTTTTATATATATTGAAGCAAAAAATTATTTAGTATGGGACATATATGAGTATTTTATATCTAAACTACTTAATAATACTCATAATATGTTTTACTACTTGAGATTTCAATTGCCTTGATCTATTTTCAGATAATAACACTAAATAAAACATGAAATTAATTAAATTTGATATGTATTCTCAAATGAAAAAGAATAACATAAATAATAATTATGGGTCTGACTTTATACAATGATGCATATGAAGTAAAATGTAAATTAAGATTTGAAATAATGATAGCTATAAGTAACCATCATTCTCCAACAGAAATATTAAGTGATCAAATATGCAAAAGAAATAAGTGCAGATTGCAAAAACTCTTTAGAAAATGTAATTAGTTAAAATATATTTCATTTTTAAAAATTACAGTTGAAATTTTTAAAATAATATTAGTGGTATGGATATTATTATTGAAATTTTTTTGTTAATCTTTATAATATTAAAAATCAAAGTATAGCAAACATTATGCGAACAAAACATAAATTTTCTAGCAGGTTTGCTGCAGAACTTAAATTTATTATAAAAGAAAAGAACGTAATTTTATTCTTCTTCCTTTTACTATGTATTGATTTCTACTTTAACATATCATACCATTTACTACTTTCTTAAACACTTTATCAATACTATTTATTTATATCAAAACTAATAGTTTTGACTGTTGAGTTTTTAGAAATAGGACTGTAAAGAGCTCTGATGATGACTGCAGGACAGTCAAAACTGTTAGTTTTAATATAAATAGTATTGATAAAGTGTTTAAGAAAGTTGTAAATGGTATAATATGTATAAGAAAAGAACATCATTAATTTTCACAACATTTTAAAAAATATTTCAATAATGAGATAAAAACAAATAAAACAACTAATGAATGCAATAGAACAAATTCTACTAATCAGTCAATCACAAAATACTGAAAGAGCAATAAAAAATGTAGAAATAAAAAGAATTTTAATTTGTATGAAACTTCAATGTTTTTTCTAAAAAATGTTGCAAAATGAGTTTTTCTAATACAAAAATTATTACATTGCATCATTAGATAAAGATTTTTTATCTTTCTAAAGATTTAAAAATAATTGGAATTATACCTATTTATAAAAAATGTAAATTGTAAGCAAAGAATTATAAAACAAAGATATTGATAAAAAATATTTACATTTACATCAGTTATTACTAATCTAGCAACAATTTAAGATATGTAGCAAATGCTTTAAATCTTGTGAAAAGAAGAGGTTCTATAAATCTCACTTTGTCATCTGCATTTGATTTAGTCTATTATGAATTCTTAATCATAAAATTAATCAATTTTAATATAAATATAAAAGAAATTCATTGTATAGATTCTTAGGTACAAGATCATAAGATTGAACATTAACCAAAATATTTAGTGTTTTCCTGAAGGTTTGTGACGATGGTGATCTAGTTGTATTTTTATATTGGATTATTTCCACCATCTAATATGCATATTGAATGTCTTTAGAAAAAATTAACTTTATTTGAATATTCCAAATATATTCAACTGTTAGTAATAGCACATCAAACAGGTTAATATATGCACAATGTTTTGAGAGGTATTATTCTCCCAGTCTTCTTCAGATGTTGCTGGCCTGACCAGTGACAGTACTAGCATGGGATTCAAACCTGGGTTCTTAGATTTTTGATTATTGAATTTTAAGGTTAAAATTCAATAATCAAGAATCTAAGGACCCAGCTAAATTTCAATAATCAAGAATCTAAAGATCCAGGTTTGAATCCCATGCTAGTTCTATCACTGGTCATGCCAGAAACACCTGAAAAAGAGGGGAGAATAATACCTCTCGAAATGTTGTGCATATATTAACCTGTTTGATGTGCTATTACTAACAGTTGAATGTATTTGGAATATTTAAATAAATTTATATAAAATATTGCATGTAGAAGCATGTATGCATATGGATATGTGTTCATATTTGTGTATGAATGTATAAGTATATATATATATATTACAATTAATGCCTTTTATTATTTTACTTTTACTGTTTGTTATTGGTTGAAATAATGAGAATTTTTATGTATGCTTATTGAATGCATTAGTTGGATTAATTACTAACTAAATTATTATATTATTTGGAAATTTATAATTTTATACATTAACTTAAGTGTGTGGTGAACACTAATTATATATTATTGAAAATCATAATAATGGCTTTAGGTACTGTACTTCTAAATTACATGTGATGTCCATTCTGTTCACCTTTAATTAAACTTCTATTTTTTTTTCATGTGTCAAAGCATCGGCCGGGAAGCGAACACGCGACAACTGCTTGCAAGGCGGCTGTACTGATCACTCGGCCACCATTGCTTGACAACTTCTAATTTTATTTTTAATTTCAAAAATAACTTTATTAGTGTAAAATAATTGATTATTTAAGAATATGTGAATACATTGTCTTTCTTGGCAAGAAGTTCTAGAGATAGATAATTGAGCTCAACATCCTGATTGAGAATCTGTGATGGATCTAAAGTTTAATCCCCTGGAGAATCTCTCATGGAAATGCTAGTATCAAATTTCGTGTGTGATTGTTTATGTCTTAGGTGATTTTTGGTATTTGAAAGAGATTCCATGTCTCATTATAGAGGAATTTTGAAGACAGGATAAAGTCTTTACTTTTCAACTTATTAAGGTGATCGATAAATATGAGGTCCTGATAACTCTAATAATGTTTTTAAGTTCACAATATATAGAAATGATACTATAACCAGAGAATATGCATTACAATATTTGTTTACAAATATCCAATATAGTAATGTTGAAAATGATTATATTTTCAAATCACTCACTCATTTTTAGCTTATTCATTGTGAAAGAGTTTTATTTTCTGAGCTTCTACTTTGCAAAGCTTTTATTGATGAAGCAGAAAAAATATTTCATCTTACAGTTCTATAGTTAATCAGTTTTGATTAAGTTCAATACAAACAGGCATTATAATTGAACAAAATATATATAATTACACATACATTTATTTATTCATAAAATACTTCTATAACTTTATTAAAATAATCGTTTACATTAGACAATTGTTGCTATTTACCAATACTGTTATTGTTAATGACAGTGTATTCTGTTTAATACTATATCATTTTATAATTCAACAGTTTTATTTCATAAATTCTTTGTAAATATTTTATTAGTTATTTTACTCAGTAATTAAATACAAAGAATAATAACACTACAAACATTGAATTTCATTTAATCTTACTTTTTTAAACAAGGTTCTGTTTAAACACAAATCTAGAAAGTTAACACCAGTTTAACATCTTTCTTAATGTATTTGTTGTCTTAGGCACAGTTTGATCAAAAGAAGATTAAACCATATACTACAGATGGCTTGTTGAAAAGTCTTACATAAAGCTGCTATTAAGCAAACAACTCATAAAGTCTTCATTTTTATGTTTAATTTATAACAAATCAGCAAATACCTTAGTTTATTAACATAAAAATAATATAAAAGAATTTTTAAACAAGTACTGTATTGGAATAGTTATTTTAAAAGGGGGAAGAGGAATTAAAAACTAAGAACTGTGGGATATATTATAAATATCTCTTTAATTAAAATAAAACTTTTACGTTTCATTATAATTTTATAAACTTATTACCACTTCAATTATCTTTTTTTTTTTTATATTTATTTTATATATAAATATAACTCTTTATTACACCTATGTTTTGGAGAAAAGGGAGAGTGGCTGTAATATGATTTCTATGCATTTTATATTTGAAATGTTTATATGGAAAAGATTCAATTCAAAGAATTCAATTTGTATACTGTAACTAAATAATCTCAAGACGTCATACTTTTATCATTATTTTGTCTTTCCTGTATTCGATATCTACTGGCTCTTAAAGTTTATCTACATATAGATCTATTATTGAGATTCAGAAATAAACTTTGCAAAAAGATACTAAGTAGTGATGATGATCACTGCTATGCGTGATTTTAATATCCTATTACCTAGTTTATTAGAACTGTTTTTGGACAGACAAACGTTGCTAAATATTTTACAGTGAATATGATGTATTTCAAATTTTATAAAATCAATATATATCTTATATATGAACACACACATTCGATTTTTTATTACATACATGTTATTTATTTATTGTTCTTTGAAGTTTAGTGAAGTGGTGGACTGTTGAATTAAGAATTCCAGTCACTACTGGTACTAAACTATCACTTGACATTGCAAGAGACTAGCCACTCGATTATATTTATTTATTTACTCTAAGGGCAATTACTTGGTCAGGAGATCAAGTGAAATTCAAAAGCTAATATAATGTGCACAACATTTCATTATTAATAAAACAAATTGAGATTATTGCTTACTTTTCTCAATTGTTTTGCGTTTAACATTCTCACCCAATAAGCTAAGTTTCTTATATCAACACATACATATATACATTGCAAAAATTGATTAATACAATAAACAATTTCCCTCTTAATATTTTACATATGTAATATTTACTGAGGCTATAACCTCGATAATATGCGTGTAAAATGCGATAGTAGGGACCTCTACAGGTGTTTTAACCACAAGCTTACGCTATGGAAGAAAATTTTTAATAACAGCTGCACTTTATACACTCATACATAGTTGTAAAAATCTGCTACAAGAATTTTTGTGCTTATTTGTTAGTCACAAAATAGAAATTATTATGTTACTAAACACTACTTTCCATGTTACCAGTTACAGTTCACAGATAAAAATGTTTATTCATTCAAAACAATAGTTGAGAATATTTTAAATTGTTTTTGTTTAATTTGAAACAGACTTTTTATTTGTAAAATATTAATATACTTCTATTTTTAAAAATGCTTTATTTGTTGATTCCATTAAAATGTTTTCATAGTTGCAATATAGTTATTTACAACAATGGGTTACTAACTCAGTGGTAATGTGATGGATGGGTTGAACTCAGAATCCCAACTCAATTCAAAGTTAAAGACAAGCAAGAGATTTATGAATATGAATTTTTAATGTATTAATCACTTTTTATGTTCATTAAAGACTTCACATGTTATTTTAATGGATAGATAAAAAACCTGAATATTATTCAACTATATTTCATGGGAAGTGATATTTTATGTAAAGAAAAAATATATTCTTTTTGTACACTGTATGACAATTGAAATAATAAATATTTAACACATAATGAGTGGAGCTAACAGCTCTTTAGATTTTTTTACATATTTTTGAAATGTGTTTATTTAATTTATATCAAACTAGTAAAATATAATTTATATATAACAATAAGTTTTCCTTTTTTTACTATAAATATTTGTTTTATAATAATTTCTTAGTTACTTTATATATAAAAATGTAATGTTTCTTCTAATTAAAAGATTGTTTATTATAAAAAATTTATTTCTGTTATATATATATATTCTATCTTCTGGTAAGTTCCTCTAAACCCACAAATAGCATCATACATGATAAAAAAAAATTATATTTAATATTAGCTCACTATAGTAGTTGAAAATTTAGTAGCCATCACATATATATTCATATATATACATTCCAGTAAAAATAGTAATGAATAAACAATAATTGACACTTTCATATATATAAGTCTTTGTATATGTGCTTGTAACCAATATTTATAATAATTGATCTGTTTAGTAACAATGATAATTGCTTAATAAAATATCCTAAAGACAACCACAAGTAAATCATAAAGATAACTATAGCAAGAAAGATTGTGCTATTCAACAAATTATTGATACAGGGATTTTTTTTAAAATCATATTCATATATATATATATATTTTAAATCATATTCATATATATATATTTACTGCAAAAGAAGATTGTACTACTACAAACCTTTTATTCCTTGCAGGAAAAGAATATATATATGAAATTTTATATGAAGAAACTCTATGGTATGGCTACTTAAAAGGAAACTAACATCTGTCTCTGGACAAACCAAATATTAATGGGTACTTAATATTGGCCAAATCACTTTTAGAACTGGCATTCAAAAATTGTTCTATTTCACCTAAAATGTTTAATGGTCAACTCTTTAATGTCCAATACATAGATGCATTTATCTGTAATGGAATATTGTTACACAATATTAAAAAATAAATTAAATATTAGTGCTAACACATAGAAAAATGTGAGGATTATTTATAAAGAAACATTAATTTTTTCATTCTATTTACCTTCGTTACTGTATTTCGATTTGACTTTTCAGATTATTTTGTGCTTATCAACCTGATCTATTGTGAATAACTTTTGTAAAAATTATCAGCAATCACATGAATAAAGTGTAGTTACTTCCAGAAACAATTAGAATAACTAAATCGCACAGATAATTTGAAACTAAAATTTAACCTTATTCAACACATACTGTGAATATACATGTGTAATAATTATAGAAATAGATTATTATTACTAAAGGCTCTTCATATTAAATCACATCACTTATTAATAGAAAACTTTAAAAAAATCTTGGGATAATTGTTTTCTATTAATATTGAATATTTATAAATATGAAGACCAGGACCTTGTAGATTTTTTAAGTCTTACTTGGAATTTTATAATATTTATTTATAGTTATTTTTATTAATTCATTTTCTTTAAAAATGGATGATAAAATATATAAGCATAACTAAAAGAAAACAATCACAATTGTTCCAAACTATAAATTAGTATCAATTTAAGCACTTATGAATAACTTATTTAGATTTCTTATATCTATTATATTATTAAATCGTAATAAGTTAAAGTTCTCATTTAATATCCTTTTATTAAGATTTAGTTAATATATATATATATATATATATATATTCTTATAATTACCAATATAAGTCTCTTGTCTACAGGTTTAAACATATCGAGTTTTAAGCTTGGAAATACAGCCAGGTGATAAATTCCTAAAAATTGATGAATTTGAATACAGTTAAGTATAATTTAGCTAATTCACCAATATTCAAACAAAACTATATTTTACCCTATTTTTAAAACATTATGTTTGTAGACTAGTAGTTATCACATTATGCTATTGATTCAAGATCTTACTTGTTCAATTCACAAATACACCTAAACCTCACTTAGCGATTGACTACTTAGTGATATTTCACAATAGCACTCATCATCAATTTGTACCCACTATTTCGATTGTTCACTATAACGATTGGAAAAAATTTTAAAAAAATTATTTGGGGGCAGCCATCTTGAATTTTGCATCACTGATGACATCAAAGAATAGGTTTTTAAAGTCATTTTACCCAAAAGCAAAAGTGAATTATGGTAATATGTATACACATACAATATTTTATTCGTAAAACACAATGTAAGTGCTGCATTCAGTATTTTGATTATAGAATGTCCAAACTTAAAATATATATACCTGGGTCTTATTTATGCAGATTATTTTAATGTGATTTTGAAGTTATGCGATTCATGTTTCTTCTTAATATCTTTCATATTTCACTATATTTATTGGATATCAAGAAATTTAGATTATTAATAACTTATTTTGACTTGAAATACTTTTTTTTCTCTCAAAAATATAACATTATATTAGCAGCTAATGTGAATATGGCCTGAAGTTGTATTTAGAATCTTAGCTTCTATGTAAATAACCTACTTATACTAATGAGTAAATAATAATAATAGATTTATATGTATGTATAAAAATATCACAATAAATATTCAAAAATTTTAAACTTTTAAAATGTATTTTGTTAGATATAACAGAAATAAAAAAATTTTTAGATTGTTAAAATAAATAATGAAGATTTTATTGATTTTTTAAATTGAAAATAATCTTTCTAATGATAATGTATAATCTTTTTGTTTTGATTGCGATCTCATTTTTTTAAATATAAACAGAAAACCATTAACATAGCACAAGACTGAAAGTTGTGCAAGTTGTACATCATGTCATGGATCTGATTCACAAATGAACACATATTCTCAAATAGCGATAATGATTAAAATATGTATGAAAAAATGTAAAATTAAATACTGTAGTTAATAAAAAAAGTAAAAAAAGTTTGTCTTGTATTAATTTTTTTCAAATATTTGAAAATTTTTATTAGTCATACTTTATTTCCTTATTTTTTTAATACAAATTTTAAAGTAATTTTTCCTTGTTGCTTTGCTTTTATGCGATTTCTGAATATTACTGGAACATATCCCCCATTTTTCAAGATAAGTCTATTTTTGTGCAATTTCTTTTATGTGCATTTTCTGAGGAACCTATCTACCATGTAAAATGAGACCCAGGTGTAGTTAAAAAACATTCAGCAGTGGAATGCCATGTAGAAAAATACACAGAGCTATTCTATTGTTACAATTGAAGATCACAGTTATATGATCAAATTCAGATTCATTCAGAAAATAAAGCAATTAAAAATATTATTATTTATAATTAATTGTTTTGAGATTGTAATGTATGTTAAAATAAAAGAAATATATAGATTCAAAAAGAATGAGACACTTTTCATAATCATGCTAAATACAATTATTAATACTCAATCATCTGTTTTTAAGCATCAAATATATTTGTATGTTAGTATACTATGTTTCATCATATATTTGACTATTTGACTTAAGATTATTTATATATATATTTTATGGAAGAATCATGTCCATGAAGTATTAATATTCCTAAACATTATACATTTGATTAGCAGTAAAAATCATTTACATGTTATTAAAATTATTTGTATTTATATATGTTAATACTTAAAATAGAAATTCATAAAACATTACAATACTATCCAAAACAACAAAATTTTATTAAAATTCTTGCACAACCATGGTTTTATCCATTAACAAATAGATCTTTCCAAGTGAAAAAGAACTAAAACATATGCATACAAAATAAAACAATCTTCCCATGATTCACTTTAAAAACCAATTTCCTTTCACATCAAAGAATGTCTTCATAAGATTGGTGACCTCAAATTCAACAAATTTGATCATCAAAGTTTCTTTTTTATGACAACTAAATTACCCCAGGAATAGATTTGCAATCAAGTGACTGTTTTGAACTATTTTGTAATGAATTTAAATTCAGGTCTTTCTTCCAGGCTACTTTTATACCACCCAATAAAAACTATTCTTATAAATCAATTTACTAATTGATGCCTTATAGGGCAAAGAAATAAATGTTTTGTTTATATTATCAATTAAATCTTTATTATTATTAGTGTGAATAAATAGTTTATTTCTTTTCCCTATAAGGCATCAATTAGTAAATTGATTTATAAGAACAGTTTTTTTATTGGGTGGTATGAAAGTGGCATAGAAGAAAGGCCTGAATTTAAATTTATTACATAATAGTTCAAAACAATCATTTGATTGCAAACCTATTCCTGGGATAGTTTACAAGATATCTTGTAGTTGTCACAAAGTTTATATAAGTTAGAGTAAATTAAGTCTTGATGAAAGAGTTAAAGTTTATAATAGTAGAGTTAAAATAGATATTAAAACTCAGTTTTGTATATTAATGAACTGAATATACATCATAAAATATTATTTGACACTGCAAAGGTTATCTTTTATGAAAAAAAGGGAATAGAAAAAAAGAATAAAAGAAACTTTGAAGACAAAAAAATTTTGAATCTGAGACCATCAATCTCATAAAGACATCCTTTGATATAAAATGAAGTTGGTTATTAAAGCAAATGAAGGGAAGACTATTTTCTTTTGTATATATATGTTGTATGTTTTACTTGAATTTCCCTTGAGAAAGTCTATTTGTTAATAGATGAAACCATGGCTGTGTAAAAGTTTTTGTAAAATTTTGTTGTTTGGCTAGTATTGTAGTGTTATATGAACTTCTATTTTATTTTTAATTGCTAGTAGTGTCAGGCAGTATTTAATTTTTAATGAAAATATTTGTATATAATTCATTATTAATAAAATTTATTTTATATATAGTAAAAAAATTATATGTACATGGCATATTCTTGTATACACTTGTGTGAAGAGTAATTTAGAGTTTTTTTTAAAGATCTGAATTTAATGGAAAAAGACATGCAATGAGTGTTTATATAATAAAGTATTATTAATATCATTTATGTATTTATTTTAAACAAATACATATAAGGCTTTAACCTTAATACTATGAACCTTGGGTGCTTAATTTTATCACAAGAGCAACCTCTACAAATCTTAACACAAGATTACAACTTTATAAAGAGTGACCATCTTCAACCTACTTTCTAATTATATAGGCAAATCTAAAGCATTTTGATTTTATAGTGTGAAGCTAGTAAGTTTTTCACTAATTAAGTCTGCTATCTCATTTAAACAGAAATTTTTGTGAATAAGACCAGACTGAAATATGAAAAACAAACAATATTGCACTACAATCAAGTTAGAACACACACTCCTAATTAATAGTAGTTTACCATTAACTGCTCATTTTCTTATCACAATTTATTTTAGCATCTCAAAATATTGAGATGCTAGAATTAACTAATGCATTTTCTATTTCACTAATTAAGATATTTTTACTCACAATCATTTTATTCCATGTCTATTAAGTAGCACATAGTTAACCATAACTGTATATATTATGTTTAAAATTATATATAGTAACATCATAGAATTTAAATCCTTGATAAATTTATTACAAAATAAAAATGTTCCAAGTATTTAATAGTACTGTAAGTCATTCCTTTACTATAACTGGCACTTATTTCCAGCATTTGCGATCTAATATTAATTATTTCATAATAAAATGTGAATAACGGTGTATTATTATTTGTATCATGTATAGATTTCTCTGTATTTTTTAAAAATAAATTTCAGCTATAATATAACTAAACAAAGTGTCAATTGAAAACTAATAATGCAAACTGAAGCCATGCTATCTAGTAATAATATTTATCTGAGCCACATAAATCTTTTAGTATATTACCTTAGATTATCTATCTGATTACATTATAGACAAAATTTATCTAAAAATATACTTATGATAAATCTATTTAAAATGATCAAAATTTATAATTCAAGTTCATGATTTTTTTTAAAAATTATTATGTAAGTTAAAAGTTCATTATTTTACTATATTAATAGTATGCAGAAAACTAATATATACTACAGACTATAAAAGCAGATCCAATTTTTTTTTAATTCTAGAGCTATTTTCTGTTAGTTCAAAAGTGCTTATGAGATAGTAGTGCAATTTAATCCTCATCTTGAGGCTAGTTTCTGGCTTTTGCTTTTATTAATAAAGACTTGGGCTTCAAAGCTGTAATGAATACATTCATACATGGCAGCCATTTTTAATTTTTTTTTTTTGATTAACAAAATAACAATCTGAAATTCCAGCTTTGAATCCCAAGTCCTCATTAACCCTTAAACCGCTAATTAAATCATTGGTTGTATGAGATAAAAATCAAATCTTTTAATTGGCCAACTCACAAACTGAAGACAAAGCCTATTGTTAAAACATATTCGTCTATAATATTAAATTCAACTCAGATACGTTTATAAAAAGTATATAATTAATTTTTCAGGTCATGAAGAAAACGAAAGTTCTTTCAAAAATAAATTGCTATTTATTTATTCTAAGATATTCTATATCGGCAACATAAAAGTTATAATGTAAACAAAAAGATCGACTTTTACGTTATAGAAAAGTAAATATTTCTTTTTACTACATCTTCAATATATTTACTTAAATCTTCAATATTTTTCGAAAATAATTTTGTTTTTTTATTATTCTCTCTGAAAATTATGTTTAATTTCCATAAATATTATTTAATAATAATTTAAATCGTATTCGAAATGAAAATCTCAGCGTTTTTCTTTATTTTCTTTGATCAGGCAGTTTCTTTGTTCTTTCCAGCCAATCAGAATGTCTTTTTCGGCTGAGAGCATGCTAAGAACCAATCACAAATAATGTTCCTTCTTTGTTTAGGTTTAAAATGCGTTTTTTTTTATTTTTTACTTCTAAAATAAATCGGAAGATGTCACCATCGTACAGAACTTTTAAAAACGAATTAAATACGTATTTAACGAATTTTATCGTATAAAAATGAACTGAGTTAGAGTGATTTTAGATGTCGACGAGGAGTCTCGTCGAGCGCGGGAAAAGGGTTAATAAAGACAGAAACCAGAAATTACTTTGGAAGAATGAAGATTTGTACATACAGATGCTTCAAATTTGACAATAGTTGGTGCTAGAGTAGAGAAGAGAAAACTGTTCTTTATATATAATATCATAATAAGATGGAAGAATCAAATGTTGCTGCTTTAATAACACAGAATACATTATTTTGTATATAAAAAAGTAAAATGGCATTTAAATATCAGTCAGGTACAACTCTCATGATCAGTATAATAAGGGTAAAGATTTATTTATCTGATTAGCCAATTGCTGGGTGGTAAGCATTTAAATACTTTTTTCTTCTATTGTTCTATCCTCTAGATAAGAATATATAAATATTCAATTAGAACAATATTGATTTGGATTAGATATGAGCTGGATGCTTAAACAAATTATCTCTGATTGAAGGTTGCAAATATCTGATTCAGATTCAAAGCCTTTACCATAAGTATGGCATGTGAGTACAGTATCAATACATATTTTCTTTTAGTATATGCTAAATAATACCTGCACTACCTAACCATGACTTTTGATTTATATTTTATTGAGTTTCAAGGTTTACAGATAATTGAGGATTAACCGAGCAAACTCAATATTAAAAGGTAACCAGTTCATAGCAAATCTAAGGATATCTACCTAACATTATCAGAAAGTAAAGCAGCTGAATATGTCAAAGCGTTTTCCTTAAAGAAAATACGATTGGCATACGATACAACTGTTGGTGAGAAGAAGAGAGTAGTGATGATATTAATCATTATTTGCTAATCAGCTTTATTACTTTATTATATATACGTCTTATCTTTAATACATTATGTATGTGATTATTGCTAGAACAGAAATTGGTATATCTTTTTCTTACATTTTTTTATATTCTTAGCGAGATCAGTTCACGAAAATAAAAAAGAAAATGCCATTATTTTCATATTAAAAAAAAAAAAAACTTTGCTTCCCGTTTAAAAGCAGCCACTACCTTTTTACTTTAAATAGAAAAAGAAAATTGAACAATTTTCTATTACAATGCAATTTTCTAAAAATTATTTTTAGCTCCGAAATATAAATGATTTTGTTTGAAGTAGGCATTTCAAACTTGCATAATAAAGCTAAGCATTATTTAACGAATAAAGGATAATAAAATATAAAAATTAAATTATTCCAATCTTTCATTTAAAAATATGTTAATGCAGTATTTTTTTTTTAGAAAAAAAAAAATTAATCAAAATGCATTTTAGATTTAAAATTATTTAATGATTGCTAATTTTAATACGTATGAAGCTCAGAAAATGTCTATATTTATTGTGAATATATAGATTGATGCTAGAAAGTAAAATAAGGTATAAATAAGAGAATTGTTATGCCAAATGAATCTTCCAATGTGCATCTAGAAGTAAAGTAGCCATAGGATTGTTTCATTTTTACTACCACTGCATTGACACTCATTAAATGGGTAAACTATGTTTCAGTACTAGCTACATATTTATTTATCAATCTTTGTAAAATAGCTAGCTATATAGGTTTAGAGAGGCTATCTGATAGAAAAAATTTAAAATTGTTTAAGTATAGAAAATTTTCGAAATTTATTTGGCCTGAACTTGATCTCAGGTTTTGGGCATGCACTAACCTCTAAGTCATAGGCCTTTCAGTATAACTTAGTTTTATATAAAACAAAACTTGTCAGAATTTAAAAAAAAAACACCTTACTTTAGAATTTTGCAAAACTTCCTTTCATGAATGTTGTAAACTCAAGAGCTGATTGCGATTTCTAGGCAGTATAATAACAATTTATTATCATAGATAATTTGCCATTCTTGTTAGTTCTTAACATATTTTAATTTAATATCTTAAATATCTTATTAATGAAAGCTATAATAGATTTTCTATTAACAAGTCTCTATAAGATCAAATCTCAGATTGAATAAACATAAAATATCCTAGCATCAGATTTTCAATTAAATGGACAGCTGAAGAATTGTGGGGTGGAGTGGCTTGAAGTCTGTCCATTAAAGTTTGAAGATCGGCTATCTTAATATAAGCTGAGCTTTGATTGTATGTATGTGTGGAGATGATAATTTGGACCAACGGACGGGGCACTGGTTTAGCACAAAATACGTATATAGGTGATTATCTTTTCAACATGTGTGTGATCAAGTATATCAGCAGTATGAGATAGCATGGATGGTTGAAAGTCTGAGTTCAAACCCCCTATATATTACATATAAAAGTACAGGTATGAAAAAGCCTATATTATAGAAAAATTTACATTTACAGTTTTAATACATTGTACAGGCTTAAACCTGCATTTATATATGTAATATATGCAGGATTCGAACTCAGACTTTCATACGACCCACTACTCTCAGTGCCATCTCATATTGCTGACCCACCTGATCACACACATGTTGAAAAGATAAATAATCACCAATATAGTATTTCATGCTAAACCAGCAATTATCAGTTGGTCTAGATTAATATCCTCACACATATATATAATCAGTGCTCAGCTTTATATTAAGATAGCCAATCTTCATACTTTAATGGACAGGCTTCAAACTATTCCAACTCACAGCTCTTCAGCCTTCCATTTTATTGAAAAATCTGATGATGGAACGTTCAAAGCCCTTGTTAGTGCCAAGGTTGTCATCCTACCCATATTGACATATTAGTCATTCTGACCCCTCCTGTCAGGAAAATAATTTATTTATATGTACATATGCGAGGGGTGGGCAGACCTTTTACACACTATTTATATAAATTAATACATTGTACAGGCTTAAACCTGCATTTATATATGTAATATATGCGGGATTCGAACTCAGACTTTTACACGACCCACTACTCTCAGTGCCATCTCATATTGCTGACCCACCTGATCACACACATGTTGAAAAGATAAATAATCACCAATATACGTATTTCATGCTAAACCAGCAATCATCAGTTTTGTAAATTAAATTTAAACCAGTACATTTTTCATATTGTATATAAATGTTTAGCAAATATTTACTTTTAATATATATAAAAAATCAGTAATTGACATTTGATTTTTTTAATTAAAATTAAGTTTATATAGCAAAGAAAATACACAGCTATGATTTTTCAATTAGTAAGTTATTGTCTACAGATTTTTAATTTGCATAAACAAATATATATATATATATTTCTGACAGATAATGTCTGGTCTAGAGTTTCACCACTAAAGCACAAATAATAGTGATTATTTAGCTGTTGACTTATTATTATACTTAGAATAAAAAATATTTCCTTCAAGAAATAATTTTATATTAAAAAATAAGTTGTTTTTAATTAATACAAGTATATTTTCATTACAAACAATATATTTTATAAAATAATAAACTGATATCACTCATTCAGTTATTGATCTGTAATTTTAATTACTACGAGATAAAAAAAGATAAAGTAGACCCAATTTGTCTTTAAAATGACAAAATCTTTTTTGCCGAAAATAAAACAAAAAAAAAAAAAATATTAATCTCTGATTAATAGTATATTTAAAAACAAAAAAAAAAATCTTGAGGAAACACAACTAGTTAAAGCAGAGATCAGTGATATCGAGGAAATCTGTTATATAACAATTTGTAATAAATCTTAATATTCAGAGCTAGCAATATTAGAAAACAAATCATTTATATTTTAAAGAAGGTGTGCAAAAAAGCCATAAAATAAAATACATTTTATTTAACATTCCTGAGTATACAAAAATATAAATAGTTAGACAAAATCTTTAAGTAAATTGATTCTCAATAAGTTATATAATAAAAGCATACTTGAATTTTTATTTTTTTACTGAAAAAAGATTAAAGATGAAATTAAGTATACGTTCACATATTGAGGTTATATCAGTAGTTAGCCAACTTTTTACTATTTTAGTCTTTTTAAAATCTAATTATCATGGTATGTGATATACAAAAAAAATATTTTTTCATTATGAAAGCCTCCCCTTATTCACAAATTAGGATATTACTTTTGTTAAAACAATTTTATAAAATCTGATTTTTTTTTTAATTAATTTTTATTTATTATGAACAGGTTAACTTAAAGCATTTATGGACATAAGATTATTTCAACTATATGATTGGTCATATGTTGTGATACCAATATATCTTAAAATAAAGTTGATGTAAAATATATCTTTGTACTTATATATGCAATACAAGAAACTAGCTTTGACAAAAAGTGTTCAGCACTGAAAATAAATTTAAGTTATATATTTCATCAACTACTAACTCTGTCTTTTTAATAATATTTTTTATGATTACATTTATTTATTTATTTTGAGATAGTGTTTTTTTTCTATATTTATATATAGCTACATGTTTGGAAGGCAATTTATACAGTGAAATATTTTTTGAGACCATGTGTTTTAATCTCTGAGTTTATTTTATAAAAATAAATGAATGAAATCTGTAAAGTGTGCTAAACATGTTAAATGACTAAAACCATATTTTCAAGTTTTTCTGTGGGAAAAAAATGTCTTTTAATTTTCAAATTTTATTTCATAGAATGGGGAAAAGGCACTAAAATTTATTTTGCACAAAGGGACTTCTTACCCATGTAGCAGCTTTGTAAGTAATAATATGACACTTTACATGTTTACATTCCCCATTTGCAAGGTTTTTTTTAATCATTTTAAACAGTGGTTGTCATTAAATGTTTCCAATATTCAAAAAGTATTTTAATAATTCTTTCATTACATGCTCAGATCAATTTATAAATTGAAATCTTTTGGCTTCTTTATTTAGTTCATTTAAGTGTTTTATAAAACTATTAAAAAAGAAAGCTAAAGTAGTAATTATTTTTAAAAAGACTATATTCTTTGATTTATGGTTTTTCAAGATCTTGAAATAAAACAAGATTTAAACTATGAACACAGCAATGAACAAAAAGATCATCTGAACATTGTTGCTTTAGCTATACTTGGCTCTGACAAATGTCCAGACACTACAGTTATACTATCATAGATTTATGCAATTATCTTTTTATTAAAATCATATTTTTTTAGAAATTGAAATATTAATTTATTTAAAACAGATGATATTTTATCATGAATGCTATCTACAAATTCTATAATCTGTTCATGAACTTTTTTATAAATACTGTATTTCTATAATTTGTAGTTTCATCAAGTGATATTGTAACAAATAAAAAAAAAACAACGTTATTTCTCTATGAATATTATTAAGAAAAGTATTTTCAGCAGAATCTGTTAAATCATTCTGTATATGACGATGTGATTAAAATTCATCACCACTGCTTAACAAATACAAACATCAACAAAGTTGCTTTGGTTACAAGAGCAATTAACTTTTCATAAATATAGAACACTAATTTATGCATCCCAAAGTTACACATTATCATAATTAAATGTTCCAATATTTTTACCTTTCCATTGTAAAATAGTTTGTGTATTTATAGCAAAATCAATATGATTTGAAACAAATATTTTAAATGACTTTCATCACTTTTAGAAAAAAAAAAAAGATGTTTGCAGTCTTTTGTTAAAACAAATTATTTAAATGTTTAAAATCAATTACACTTCTTTTTTTTCATCATGGCCAACAAAATAATTTGCTTCTCTCTTTATACTCTGTATTCTGAGGTATTGTATCATAATAGTTAAAAATCCAGAATACAGATTTTAGTATTCAAAATTATGATTTGTGATTTAGATATTCTTGTCTTTATTATATATATATTTATCACTAAAACTCAGATATTTAAATAAAATCTATTGCCAACATATATTGATATATTTATTTATTTTAAAATTATATATATATATATCACATGATCATTATTTCTTATGCTAGCACATTACTGTTATTAAAACCGTCAAAACAAAACAATCAACACTTGGACAATTCCAATGTCAATAACAATCGACAATTTGAAACTGTTGTCAAGCCAACCTCCTTTTAACAATATACATATATAATACAAACAACATATCCATTAATTAAAAAACTATTGTAATAACAATAAAAATAATAAATATAATGGTAATTAACTATTATATACAATCTTTCAATCTGCAGAAGTACTTCTGGTTAATTCCTTAAAGACCAAAAATACTTCTGTGCATTGAAAGACCGTATATAATAGTTAATTACCATTATATTTATTGTTTTTATTGTTGTATATATATATATAATTACAAAGAACTTGAACTTAGACTTTCAAACCCTTTATAATTACATTAAGTTTAGTATAGTTAATATACTTGTAGTTAAATATTATATATATTATATGAAAACATACATAGTATGAAGCAGAGAATGGATTGAAATATGACTGCCTTATTATTATATGATAACTTTAGTAAAAATATTTTAACAATATATGAGTGGTAATAGCAAGTTATTGACAGTATGGGAAAGATATGATATAAGCTGTTACAAATATTTTTAAACTCCTATCATGTCACTATTACCATAACTTTATACAGTAACTTTTTAAATTTAATTTAAAAATTGCTTCCCTGAAAATAAAAATATTGCACAATCTATATTAATATTTTTGAACTACTACCATGCCATGTAGCAAACACTGACATAACTATTTTAAATGCTTGATTCAAAAGTTGCTTTCACTTAAGTTTATATTAAACAAAGATATAGAGTGAGGAAAAAAAGTAAAGAAACATAAATACATATAAAAATGTTGTATACAAAAGATGTAATTATTAATTAAACATATGCTATGCTTTTTATTTACACCAGAACTACCTACTACCAAAATAGTGTAATAAAATTGTCAGATAGTTATAACTTTCTAAGTAGATTGAAGAGTTTCTCAAATATCCATCTCACTACCAAATAAGTTAACCATCAAATATTTGTTTATTATATAGATAATAGAAGATAAATAATACATTTTAACTAGCAATAACTCTTCATCCTGCTAAAGAATATCAACTTTTATCATATTTCTCAGCATTTGAAAAATAATGTCAAAGACCTTTATATTGATATTTATCTAAATATTCAATATTGAGCATAGAATGGAAAAGTGAAAATGGATTGCTGGAAAACATCTAATTTCTCTTCTCTTAAAAGGGAATTAAAAAAAAAAATTAAACTATTTTTTTACTAAATTAGCTTGTATTTAGAGATGTCATTTAGCTTTCTTAAAGATATGTATACAATTTCACTGGAATGGATTCTTATCAGGATACAATAATTAATATTTTTTACAATTAATTTCTTTAGCTTTATTTTTTTTTATTAATAGAAATAATTTAAAGCCATATATCTATAGTTTGTTTACCAACACACAAATATATATATGTGTGTATATGTATGTGCCAATTGTTTTTCTTAGTATGAAAAAATAAATTACATTTGCTAATATCATTAAGTAGTATTATGTATAGTGATGGGACCAAAGTAGTACAATATATTTTATCATATACGTATACACACACATTCATGTATAAACTGCAAACCACTTTCATCTGTAAAACCTCTTTATAAATAATCATAAATTATAAAAACAAAAATCTGGATTCCCTTTTATTTTTTCAATAAAAAATTGTTTGCAACAATAATTAACATTTCAACTAAACCCCATGGGTTATCTTTAAAATTATTATTTCTTAGTTAACAAACCATGTTAAATGAATCTTGTCATTTTTTCCCCAATTTAATTGTTAAACTGATAATAAAATAAAGTTTATTTTATATGGTTTGATACGCTAATAAATGATAATTAATTCTGAAGACGGGTCAATAGAATTTATCCAAAACATTTACTGTCATTAGGAATCCAATGATTTATTTACAGATATTTTTAAAATGTTATATATATATAAAACAAAGATACAAATTAGTTTCAAAATTATATATATATTAAAATACCAGCAAAGATAATTAACCAAAAATAGAATAATGTAGTTATTAAAACAATAAATTAAAAGATAGAGCATATTTACACATTTATATATTGTACTCAAATTTATGACTTTTTATATGTGAATGTTTTCACTCAATCACTCTCTTTTTTTAAAAAAAATTAAACTTATTGTTCTTGTTTGATATACTTAAAAATTAATAACAACAATGAAATAAAAAAGTTGTAATGCTAATGTGATATTAAACTTATAAATTTACTAAAATTTTCCTTTATACATAAATCTGTATTAGATGAAAATTTTTTGTTGACACAACCCCAAAGTACAAAATTAATGATTGTAGCAATTCTGCCAAACCTAAAAGAATCTATGAAGCATTTGCTTTTAAATTTATATTGAACTTCAGGTCTCTACTACCATCTCTTTTCTTCAATAAAGTTGGCTTGAAATTACACTATTCAATGAATCCTTTATTAAAACATTTGTGTTGATTCAATGCATTTTGCTTCCATTTACATATTACTGATTTTTTATTTATATACTTCATTCACAAATTTAATGCTTTTTCAATTTTTATTAAATGTTTATTACATACTTGGAAGTATGTTTAACAGTTTAAGGAGCATAAATAAAGCTAATCATTTTTTTTTTTACTATTTCATGAATTGATTTGTTCTTATTAAATATATAGGTTAGAATATATAATTTTTTTTAACCAAATCAATTATTTTCATTTTGTCAAATAATTAATTTCATAATTTCTTTTAGGCTTGGAAAAATTGTTTTAGCATTAATTTTGCATATTGGAACTGCTTTAAATAAAATGTTAATTTTCAAATTTATAGCAGAAATACTCTATCATTAGCATATAGACTGAATTTGTGATTTCAATAACATCATGCATAAAATTGAGTTCAAAAGATAATAAAATTGTTGTTACTATGCAAGCAAATTATTTAATGCTTATTTCAAATCATGATTTATTGAGTCAGCAAGTTGTGAAACATTTATGGACAAACTGTAAGTCAAAAACAATTTCTTCAATATGTTATTTTAAGTTGTAATTTAATTTCTATAATAAAATACTGTATATACCAGTGTATAGGATGTAGGAGTGGACAAGATACATTCCTTTTTTTTATAACATTTTAAAATATATATATAATTTTTTACATTTTTTCATGAATTTTCATAATGATTTACTGTACTAATTTTATAGTTATTTATGTCTACAAAAAGTGTAACAAGAGAATACTGTAATTAGATACCTTTAATCTTCATCATCAAAACCCAGAAATTCTTCTCCAAAGTTAAATGAAGAATCACTTAAAATCTCTTCTTGAGAAACTCAGTTGTTTTATATTATATCATCCTCCATGCCATAAAATGAGTTACTAATTCTATATTTTTTAAATGACTTTACAACTGTCTCATATTTCACATCATCCCATGAAGTTTTGGCCCATTCATAAATCTGCAAAATGCTAAACCTTTTCTTCCTGATGGTGTCACTTCAAAATTTGTAGACCACATCTAACTGTTCCATTTTTTCTTCATTAATCCTTTAAATGGTTTATTAATGCAAACATCTAAAGATTAGTTGGCTCATTAGACCACCTGAAATTGTAGCAAATTGAGTTTACAATTGGATTTTATTTTTCACAGCTTCTGTGATTCTGAAACTGATCCTATACCAGCAAGGAAAGTCCACCAGGGTGTGTACACTGCACATTGTCTACCTACAACTTCATCACCCCTTTATTCACCCAACTCTTAGGATGAATGCACACAAACAGATCTCTAGGCAGTTTTTTCTTGGGCAACTTATTATCTTTACAAAACAGGAAAAACTTATGAACAATCTTTTCAAGTGGCAGGCCAATTTCAACTTATCTTTTTTAAATAAAGATCATATTTTTTGTGAATTAAAAATAAAGTGACATCATTATATTAATGACTGTTCCACATTTAAGCATAATTTTTCCAATTTGCCTTGTTACTATTCTTCATGACAAATTTATATTCTTGAATTTTTTATATTGTGGACAGATTAATCCTACAGCAATGAGGATGCAGACATTTATAAACATCTCTTCAAAAATGATTTCATAGTTTTTGCTTTTTAAAAAAAAAAAGTAGTTTGCTGTTATACAATTTTATGACTTGTTTGAACTTTTTATGAAACAAATCAGCCACTTGATGAAGATTTTTTTCATGTTTACTGTTTTAATATTTCTTTCTTTCCTAACAATTTTGTTTTTTTATTAACTAAAATACTTTCCACATCTATTGTGCATATCAATTTACTATTTCTTTCTACAAAAAAAGCTGTTGACCCACTTCTATTGAAATATGCAATTTTCTGTGTCAATATTTTTTTATCTAACTCAGTGTAGCCATCGCAATCAAAATAAATAAATTCAAAACAACAATAATAAAACAAAGTAAAATTCTAATTTTACTTTGTGTGAAAATAACTTCAGTTAGTCTTCAAAAATCACTATAAAAAATGTATCAGCAAATCTACAGTCAGATGGACCACTCAATATACATTTTTTTTTGGAATATTGCACCTCTAATAAATGAACTAAAACTGTTGTAATGGTTGGATGTAGTTGAGAAATAAATATTTTATTTTATTTAGCTTTTAGTTCAATATTTGAACATCATGCATGTTTAAATAGAAGTTTATACAAGATCATTTTATATACATTTTTTAATGTCCAGGGACTGTATTGAAAGCTTTTAAGGATTGAAGGTTTCTCCCTGCTGCATTAAATGATAATATGACAAATTCCATTTATTTTAAATGATAAAAATATGAATAATCAATGTTTGTTAAGAATAGTTTAAAAAAACAAAAAGTACAAAAAAGTTTTTTTTCTCACTCTCAGAGAGATAAATAAGCAAAATCTTTAAATAATGTTTATAACTTTTTTTTTTTTTTTTTTTTTAAAAAGAAAATTAAGCTATTGATATTTTTTAAAATAAAAATGCTCTTTTTAATTAATTAAAAATTGATTTCTTTTTCTTTTTAATCTCTCTAAAAATGAAAAATGTTTTGAAAATTAAAGGATTATCCAGTTTCTAGTAATTAAGAAGTAAAAAATAACAGAGAAGTTTTTCAATAATAAGAACATAATTGAATTTTTCATTAAAAAAAAAGAAAAACAATCTTTTTGCAAAAATTGAATCAATTGGTTCAGGCTTAATATTTTTATGTCTGAGATAATCTATGATTAGATGGATAACAAGATTGTTTTAAAAATATTGGAGATAAAGAAAGTAGAAATCGGTATTTAGTCAGTAACAGTCAGTCTTGTTCCAGCTGTTAAGAAAAGAATAGCAGTTGCAATTTTGATTCATCAGTTAAGAAGTCAGTAGAATAGCAGTCAAACCAGCTATTGAGAAGAAAATTGCAATGTTGAATGGGGGGAACAGTAAAAAGTTAAACTTATAGTTTAACTACTTCAGCTTCAAGCCGCCATATTGAATTTTTTAAAATACTGGCTTGAGACACAATTTTCACAATAACTTCAGTTTTAATTATGTTAGAGCAAAAACAATTACATTGCAGGAAACTAGAAAAATTAAGGAAAACAATAAGCATAAAATAAATAGTGATTACTGTATAAAAAATAAGAAAAAAAAATTTTCACATCTGAATTAGTTATTTTTTATTGTTTGTTCATAATTTGAAAATTAACATTAATTAAAATTTAAAATACATCTTCAGTGATAATTTCTTTATATTCCTCACAAAATTATTTTTCTAAACATGTATAACATGTCTTACCTGAGATAATCCACAGCTGCACAATCTCCAAAAGAAGTCGGATATGACTTCTTCATTTTATCTTGTACCCCAAATGTTCTAAATGTCAAAGCCATCTATAATGAAAAAGATTCATCCTAATAAAAGATACAAAATAAATCATCATAGCAATTGGCTTCTTGTCTATATAAAACTAGAAATTGTAGGCTACTGTCTATATCACTGATAAAAGGAGTTTCATTTCATTTTATATTTTTTGTGTACATCAGTGATGTTTATATTCTTTATGGACACCAGTAATGTTTATATTCTTTATGCACAGAAGTGATGCTAACTTGTTATATTTATTGTACTACATATATATAATTTATTTGCATACAGTTCATTTGTTAGCTATAGACTTGAAAATAATGTTATGAAACATATAGCAAAACCAAAGCATGAACAAGAATAAACAAAAACATAAACAAGAATAAGAATTTGATATGTTTGTGTATGCAATGTTTGTATACATTTGATTATTAGTTTTACAACTGTTTATATTCTTTATGCTTACAAGTGATGTTTATATTATTTATGCACAGAAGTGATGCTATCTTGTTTTATTTATTGTACCACATAGATATAATTTATTTGCATACAGTTCATTTGTTAGCTATAGACTTGAAAAACATAAACAAAAATCAGAATTTGATTATATGTTTGTGTATGCAATGTTTGTATACATTTTATTATTAGTTTTATAACACATTACTTGTAAACCATATTATATAAACTTAATTAATGGTTTTCATATAAAATTAATATACTTTTTGAAAAACATTATTTTTATAATAGTGTAAGTAGAACATTAGAAAATTACTATAGATATGAATTCTATATGAGCATAAATATATAACTACAATCTAATACACACTAATTTTTTGATAGATATGAATTCTATATGAACATAAATAAATATATAACTAACACACAATAATTACAAACTAAAAATAATAAAAAAATAATTTTATGAAAAAATAAAAAAAAATATTAAAAATGTTACTTACAATGTTATGTTGAAGCTCTATTGTAGGCCTTCTTTGTGAATAATACTAGAAAAATTTTTACTTGCAGCCTGTAAACCATTTTTTTTCTTTTATCGCTTCATGATAAGTACAAAAATGATCAAAAAAACAAAAAAAAATAAATACTGTGGTTGATTAAAAATTCTGTAAAAAATCCAAATTTCATCTGATTTTTTTGAGATAAACATTTTCTGAAAACCACATGATTAAGCTATCAAATTCCCATATTTTGTTTGATGTGATGCTTATATTTTTTACATCAATAAAGAAAGAAAACAAAACATCCTCTGACAAGCAACAACAGCACTCTCGTAGTGCTCACAAAACGGAAAAAGTTTTAAAGTTAGCCCAAGCTTACTTCTGATTTTAGAAAATGATTTTTGAAATGGAAATAAAAAAATATTTGCTAAGTTTTATCTAAATTACCAATTCAACATTTAACCTGTTTAAGCAAAAAAAATTAAAGAAGACTTCTAAGAGAAATTTGCAACAAGTCTTGTGTCCATCCAAAATCATGTTTGGCTCAGACTATGCTAACCTGACCTGGAAATATGTGTTAATATAAATATTATTATATTGTAAAATAAATAAATTTAGCCTACCCTAGAAATTAACATTATAATTTTAAACTGAACATTTAAAGAAACCAGAAGGAAAAGTTGGCCTGAAAAATGTGAAAATTATAACTACAAAAAAAAACCCTAAGTGAATGAAATCCATGGTAATAAGGCATTGCAATATGCACATTTACACAAATAATTTTTAATACAAGTAATAATTGATAGCAATGAATAATTTTGATTTAAGTTTTTGTTGAAGTATTTATTTTAGTTTTCTCTCTCTCTCTTTTTTTTTTTTAGCTAATCTTAACTTTTTTCATTTTATTGTAAAATGTTGTTTTCAAATTTAATAATTGTAATAAGGGAAGAATTAGATTAAAGTGAATGTTATTTAAATAAAAAGAATCAATCAACAAAAAATAATCTTATTTGATTTGTGAAATTTTATTTCTTATATAGAATATGATAGGTTTGAAATTGTTATATATTTTACTGATTATTTAATTTATTATTTAATAGTTAATTTTATTAAATAATTATTAAAAAATAGTTTCTGAAATTATTTTTTATGTGTTGATGCTTTTAGCCCATCAGATTGTTCTGTTAATGGGCAGTGTGTGTGCATGCTTTGATTTTATCATAGCAAAGCATGATGTCTTAAAAAGATTGTAGTTGATCCCAGAAAAACTAGTTAACATAAAGTACATTAAGAATATGTATTTATATTTCATCTTGTTCAGAGTCATTATTTCTAGGGTTTTTTATCCTAAGTTAATTTATAAGCAATAAAAATTAATAAATATAGATGTTGAGTTATATGTTTGTGTTCAGATATCCAGAGAGTTTTCTGGGTTGCAAAAAGGTAAAGATCATCTTAAAGTCAATACCTTGCACTTTATTTATACAGATTGAAAATTAGTTTATAGTTGCTCTATACGCATATGGTACCATAAAGACAGAGCACTGATGATGATCAGCATGTATTGGTGTTCCTAAATTTTTATGATAGTTATTTTAGTACTGAAAAATATATATGCAGATGAAAGTTTTTTGATTGTTTTATATGTCCTAAGTTCAGCATTGGTTAGATAATTAATCTGTCTTTTGATATTGAACTTCTTTTAAATCCAATCCCATGGAATCACTGTTAATTATTCTTATTTAATGCTGGTGCTATAACTTATTATTACTATTTATTTTATTCCATATGGATTATTTCATGATCTTTTTATATTTGTTTATGAGTATTCATTGGTGATGTTGCTAATTGCCACCACCTCATTATACCTTTTGCATTTATTCTGTTACAATATATAGATATATTTATGTTGAAATGAATGTTTTCATGGGCACATAATTTATAAAACATGTGTCAGTGGAAAAACCATGTTTAATAAAATGAAATAAAAATAAAATACCGATGTTTCAACAAGATAGCAGTATTTTAGTTCTATTTTATTAAACATGGTTGTCTCTGAAAACGTGATTTATAAAACAATATATATATATATATAGCATATGAACAATTTGTATATATTTTTAACAATACTATACTGTATTTAAAACTATGTATCTATTGTGTAATATATACTGCATTTTAAATATTTAATAAAAGCAGATTTTGAAATATTTATTTACTATATATACTTCTAAATTTTAACAATGCAATAAAACCAGATTTTAAAATTATTCTAATGTTTTAAATACACATATTTATATAAAATATCAAATG
This sequence comes from Epiperipatus broadwayi, assembly GCA_028023455.1. Classification (NCBI taxonomy): domain Eukaryota; kingdom Metazoa; phylum Onychophora; class Udeonychophora; order Euonychophora; family Peripatidae; genus Epiperipatus; species Epiperipatus broadwayi. Next base: position 1,648,815 of record JAQFVV010012448.1, on the reverse strand, counting down.
TTAAAAGCTAAAATAATAAATATAATAATCAATTACATCTATTCAAAATTAAAATACTAACTAACATCAAATCAAAAAACCTTGACTAATGACAGAAAATTTTTAATTTGATGTTAACTAGTATTTTATTTTTGAATTAATATATTTATTAATGTAGTTTTAAATTAACTTTATTAGGGTTACTATATGTGTTGGAGATTATTTACAAGTTTTATTGAAACAAGAAAGATTTCATTAGAAAAGCAATAAAATAGATGTTCATATAAATGAGCAATAATCAATATATATCTAATGGTAATTAATTATTATATTCAATAATTAAGTCACTGGTTTGTTGTTAATGAGATCAGATTCCATGTAGCTGCAAAAATCTCAGCTGGTATATGGGTTTGATCTCTGGTCTTAATGTTATTTAATTTTTTTAGAAATAGTGATTTAGTATTGTGAGCTAAGGGATTAAAGCTTAGATAGCATCTTGCAAACCACCGTGGGAAAAGAATGAATGTAGTAACTCTTATATTGAGAAAAGAACCACTTTGTACATTTTTATGAGGTTGTTGATTGTTAGTGAATTTGAATGAGTCATGTTAGTGATTAGAGTATGACAAGGAAGAAGTGAGGAACAATCCATAAGAAAGTGTTCCAATGTTTCTTCATTTCTATGACAGAGGACACATAATGAATCTATATTTATCAAGGGTCACTTGCAGATGAGAAAATAATTAGTAGGAAAGGATTTGACATTTATTTTAATTATGAAGACCAGATATTTGGATTCCAGGTGCCAATATCTGAACTTTTTTATAACATATTTTTTTACTACATAACATGAAAGAATAACTATTATTTGATATTATTATTTTCAATTTGATATGTTTTCCAATAGTTAATTTTATTTAGAAATAGATTATATGAGAGAGGTAGTGTGTTTATTTATGAGAATTATTAAGATTTTGATAAAATTATTGTTAATGGATGGTGAAGTATCAGTAGGGTTAACAGGGATGACACTATTAACACTTGATAAGAAACTAATTAGTTTAGACATTTATTAATGACACTCTGAAGATAAAATATAAAAATTTTATGTAATGAGAGACCCTTAAATTTAATATGTTTTTACATATTTCTTATGCTTAGAGCTGCTACTTTTTTGATTTCAGATTAGTTTGGTGATAAGGAAGTATATATTTTTTCTTGAATAAAGAAGTAAACTTAACAATGGGTAAGAAATAATTAATTTTACAAAATATTAAAATGTTGATTAGTGATACCTTAGCATATATTGAAAGGTATGCTTTGGATAATGCATTGATAATGCATTCTACTGAAACAATAAGCTGATTTTGAATAGCAATTTTCATTGCATTATATGAGACGTGCATTAGGAAACCTAAAACTTTATGAGGAGTAGAGGAAAAATTGGAAGGGATGGTTTTATCTATAAGAATATTCTAAATAGAAGATTTGTTTATATTAAAGTGGATTAAAAAATTGTTAGTATAATTATTAAGAAAAATGTCAAGTAAGGGAAGGAGTTTTTTGATGGGAAAAAAATAACTAAATCATCCATATAGGAGATGTGATTAACAGAAATATATATGCCTGGAATTTTGCTTTTTATTTCCAAAAAGGAGGTTGATATAAGTTGTGAAGAGACGAGAGCTAAGAGAAGAGCCTTGCAGAATAGAATTATGTGGAAAATCCAGGAAAATTTTTCCATTGAAAGTTATGCAAACTTCTCTATTTATAAGTAGATTTTCCAGTATGTAGAAGGATGGTATTAATATATTATATTTCTGAAGTAGTTGTAGTAGTTTAGATATAGGAACTCAGCCAAGGGTGGACTTCATATCCAATTGCACAGCAATGGGCTCTATTTTCTACATTGTGTAATGTGGTCTGTTATTACTTTAATCAGAATAGCTGCTGATAAAGTAGCCAAAGCTTTTTTTTGAAAACTGAAATTTTGATAATGAAAAGAGAAGGAGTGGTTGAATTTTATCTTTAATAAGAGATTCAACTATTTTAATAAGGAATGGAATCAAGGATATGGGAATGAGATTGTCCAAGAGGGAAGGAATATTTTTTTAATGAAAGAAACCGTAGAGATGGGATCAAATTCTGGAATTATGTTGATGTGTTTGGATAAATGATTAACTAAATTGTCAATTACTGCAATTGTGAAGTGGTTGAGATGATTACATAGGAATTTGAATATTGCATGAGATCCTGGAAGAGTATTATCAGGAATGTTGTTTAACTTGAGAATATTGGATTTAGTAATTCCATCATGTTCATTATAATGTCCAAATTAAAAAGGGGCAAGCTTGGGATAAGAATAAGTTTGAAATTTGAGTTTAAAGTGGTAGTATATAAGGGGAAGTATGTTTTCTCTAGTTATCACATTTGAATCTTTCAAAAATGATGGTATTGTTGCTTTTGGTTTATAACTAAGGGTGTATTATATATATCCTTTTAACCAATTATGGAGATCTGCCAGATATATTTTTGACTTTTTAATAGAGAGATAATTAGCCAAGATTTTTTGTGTGTGTTTATATTTTTATTTGAGTTATGATTAAAGGAATAAATGTTGTTAAAAGGGAAATCTTTTTTAGTTGAAGGTATATTGTATCCAATTCTTTTACCAATCTAGATGGAAGGTTATTTTTCCTAGTATAAAAATTTATGCTAGATTTGGTGATGTTTACAAATGTAAGCCATGATTCTACAGGGTTTAATTCCATAATGTTTATTTTTTTAAAATAAATGTAGATTTCTGGAAGGATGGCTTCAGATGTCATGGATTTTAAAAGCAATCTAATAGTGTTATTAGGTCTGAATACTGGTTGACTTTGCAAGTTTAAATCACTTTTAATTGACATTGCTAGATGGTCTGAAAATCTTACAGGTATTAATTTTGGATTGATAAAAAATTGAATGTCAGGCGAGTAGAAAAGAAGATCTATTAGTGCAAAGTGTTTTTTGAGAAAGAAAAGGAGTTTGTGGCAAAAAATCCTTCTGTGTTCATGAGTCCGGCATTAATCTAATGGAGGTATTACTTCACAAAAGTTAAATATAGCATGTTAAAATCAGCAGTTAAAATTATAGGATGGATTAGTAGAAATAAGCAAATTTATCTGCCTTATTAATCTCAATATTAATTCCATTTTGTTGTAAAGATATACTGTGATTATTTTTACTGTGAGAAAATTATAATAGTGTGATACTATGATCATATTGGAATAAAATAAAATTTTAAATTGCTTAAATGGAGAATTGTGGTGTATAATCATTTCTACTCCATCAGACCATGATAACTTAAGGAATCCAAATTTATTAGGATGTCTATATGGGTTAATTTTTGAATGTGATGAAAATTTCAATCAGGAGAATTATATTTGAGTTAAACTGTGTCAGCCAGTTGCTGAGGTAAATAATCATTGAGGAGAGTTAATGACCCTTACATTAACAAGTGTTATGTAAAAATTCATTAAGAATAAAGCTGAGGGTTTTCTGTTATATGTATTAGCTTTTATACTATATTTAAATACTTACATTTCTATTTTTTAATTTAATCATTTTGATAGTAAGAATAAACCACAATGACATAACTATTTTTGCTTGCAATACAGAATAAAAATGTTTAGGGGTTTTTCCAGTCAATTGTGTTTTCATATTATTTTTAAAAGTCAATTTTGATATTAATTTTGCTATACCATTATAATGTTTGGAATGACTGATTTTGTTACTGGGAAAATGGGATGAGAAGTGAAAGTGTTTTTTTTTATGTGACACAGTAGGTTCTAATATTTGATTTTTTTCTTTCTTAATACTTTTTTTTGTATTATTTTCTGAAATGGAAGAAAATTGTTATTGAGATGTGATGGTTTTGCTGATATCTAATTTTTATTGAATTCCTATTTCTACTATAAAAATGTAGGGTTTTCTATTGTTAAATGGGTAAACTTACTTTTTTTGGTGGTGTGTAATAATGGTACAGAATCTTGATTATTATGTGAGTTATTTTTCTTTGGGATTTGTTGTGCTATTTTTAGAATGTTTTTATCTGAAATTTTTTGCCATTTATTATTTTTTTCCCTTCCCAGCTTTTAGAAATATTACCTCTTTCTACATTATTATCAGACATATTGTCACTTAGTGGGTTATCTGTTGTGTATTTTATGCCTGATTCAGTAATAGACATATTTTTTGAGTAACAGGAGTGATGAAATGTTTTTACACTGGTGTGATTATTAATGTTATTACTTCAACTGATGTGGAACTGTTTAGGTTATGGTCAATGTGGCTTTCCTTATTCAACAGTGGATTATCTGGAGATGTTGTAACTGAGGTTATTTGTAACTTTTCTTTATTGCATGATATATTTTTGAGCATTAATGGGGGTCTTTTTTGATGTCACACTCCAAAAACATATGATTTGGGCATTTTTTAATAAGATTTTCCCTGGATTTGTAAAAGAAACATTGTGGGGGAATGCTCTTAAATGTGATGATAAGCAAAGAATTATTCATGGAGTAGGGGTGGGCACATCATAAGGTTGAATATTTTTATTCAGTATAATGTGAAATATAGCAGTATTAGTTAGGACAGGGACTGTGGCTCTTTTTTCAAGTAAATATTTAAAGTTACTGATTTTTCCATAATTGGTTAATAAAGATTGTAAATCATGACTAGTGCAATTAATGGGGTAATTTATGATTTGCCCTCCTAGTTTTAGTTGTTTGTTTAAATTTATATAACAAATAAATTTGTTATTTAGGACATTAATATTCTTTTAAAAAATTTCTTTCTGTGTGATATTTATTAAACTCTAAACTACATAACAATTATTAGGGTGTTTCAAAACTTTATAAAACAACCCAAATGTTTTTGTGCTATACATTCATAAAATTCATCCATCAAAAATTTCATTAACATGATATTAATGTCCATCACCATTAATATTAACATCTTATCATTTTGAATTTTTGAAATGATTTTAACAAAATATTTAGTACTGATACATTGAATTTTTTATTGACTAATACAAAATTTTCTTTATTAAGATTATCTTATTTATTAATATTTGTTCTGGAATGCACAAACTGTCATCTTCAAGATTGTACATTTCTGAAATGTTTTCATTAGTAATATTGTTTTTTTTTTCAGCTTCACTTTCATTATGAGCACTTACAATATTTGCATAAGAAGTTTTACTACATATAAAATTATTGCAATCAGTTTCAGTATTAGAGGAATTTGTCTCCATAGTATTTTTTAAAATGTTTTTATTGCAATCATTTGCTTCAATTTCCAAATGCAGATTTACATTGATAATAGGCATAAGGCTAAAAAATTCTACCATAATAGTATATTAGATCAAAAAACAACTGTACTTTTAACTTACCTAATAGAGTAATTTTTATTTTTATCCGATATTATAGTTTTATGTATAAAAATAGCAGTTTTTAGAACAAACACAGATACTATTTTCACATTATTAGGATTCATATAGACAGTCGCCATGTTGACTGAAAGTTACATTTATTAAAGTATTTATATATTAAAAACAGAATCAAATTTAACAAAAAACAAAAATAAAATACTGTATGTATTAATAAAAATTAAAACAATTAAATATGTTTTTATTAAAACAACTGCAAAAATAAAGACTTTCTTTTCTTTATTCTCCTCATGATGAAAATTGGCAATAATAAAATGTAAATTTATTATTGTAATTTTATGCATGTTTGTAGTTACGAGTGAACCACCATATATAATTATGATGCAATCGTAATGGCAACAATTGTAATGCAAACTAAAAGCAAAATTTAATTTTCTTATTAACTTCTAATATTTTTATTTCTATTACATTTTTTTTAAAAGCTGTAAGTAAATGCATTAACAGGTTTTGAGACAGTAGATATCTTTCAAAGGACTTTATTCAACCAAGTAAAAAAAAAGTTATTTATTTTGTTTATATATTATTACTGATTGTTATGAATACAAATAATGCAATGTTTTGAAAGCTAGCAAAAGTTCACAATCGGATGGGCTGTTTTCCACCTGAGGTCTTGCAATGGTGGCAAGTGGTATCTTTTTCATTTGAGATTTATTAATCTTTAGTATTGATTTCTTTCTTATAGACTTGAAGGTAACTGCAATTAAGACCAGATGTCAAGGAAAGTTTTTTGATTTTTTTTTTGTCTCTTTGACAGATAGAATCCAGTTTATTTTTGAAAATGTTAGGGTGTCTTCTTGGATTATTGCTATATATGAATTTACACCATATACACCATAAGACATACACTTCAATATGAATTTTTTCCTTCATGTTAAATAAAAACATATAAATTTTTGACTTTTTATTTAGAATTATTATAAATAACTTTTCTATTTAAAAAATTTATTTAGGCTACTACTTTTAAAACTTTATGGTCTTCTTTTTTCCTCTTCTTTCTCCTTCTTTCATCTTCCTTCTTTTCTTTCTTCCTTCCTAGTCTTTCTTTTTGTTTCTTTTTCTCTTTCCTCCTTTTTTGCTTTTTTTTTCTTCTTTTTATTTTATGCATATGGGGACATCAATAAAATTTGTAGTGAGCTTTAAAATTGGCTTCCTAAAATGCATTAAAAGCAATGTAGCATTTATCAATCTAATCTAAATTCCCTGATTTTAAATTAATGGGCATGAGATGGTTGTATTAACCAAATCCTATATCATTTTCTGGCTATGGCTTTCATCAGCAAATTGATTGCACAAACCCATTAGACTGTTACTTTTATTTTTTGCACTGTTTAGACTAAAGATTTAGAATTTCAATTTATGCTAAGATTTTAAATCTATTTTGCTTGTTTAGATACACAGGTTTGATACTAGGACATTAACTATAAATTTAAATGATATATATATATATATTGTAACGATATATAAATATGTCATTACATTAATTTAAAATAAAAACTTAAAAGTTCACAAATAAAAGTAAAAAACTAAACGCTAAAATTAAAATGTTTGTTAAACGTATATACATTCGCACAGATGCCAAACTTTAAAAATATTTTTTTTTTTAAAAAACAAATAAATAAGTATTTGAACGTACTATTTTATATATAAAAAAAAAAGTACAAGATTTAAAAATAAAAACAGGTATTAATTAATGTAATCTGTAAATGGAAATAATTGTTTATGAATTATCGAAAACCAAACTGGCCCTTGGGCTCTATTATAATTAAAATGATCTGATGAAAGATAGATAAGAAAATAAAGAGAAATTAGCTTGACCAATGGAAGCACTAAGCCTTGGCTCAGACCCTAACGAAAGTGATGGATTAGTGACGTTTTGTTGATTGAATCCGTGTGGATAATATAAAAAGGGAAATACAGTTTTTTCTGGCAGTTCCAGCGTTGTGTGTTTGAGAGATGCGGTAGGATGCACATACCACACTCTCTATTTAAAAAAAAAGAAAAATGAAAAGACTGTGATACCTTGAACCAGCTATTGCTATCTCCAGAACATTATCTTCTAATGGAGGCGTCGTGGGAATTAAAAGCAGAAACATGGACTCTTCTACCATAAGCTATATGAAATGAACAATTGTTAAAATCAATTAAGAACTTTCGTCAAGTTTTACAAATTGATAAACAAGCCAACTTAAATGTTAAAACGGACTCTTATCTGACTCTTGTAAGTTTTTAAATCAAATTAATAATGTTTAATTTTATATGTTTTCCGATTGATAAAAATCATTTCCATTTTTTTTTTCTTATTGTATAAATTGTTTATTGTTTAAATTTTAAATGATGAAATTTAGGTTGGGTATAGACATTGCATAGGTTCGTTAGCGGTTGATTATGTTGAAGTTTTCACATTTGATTAGAATATATAGGTCAATGAGGTTAATGTGGGAATCTTACGATGAATGCCATGGAGCCTTGTGTATTCCCTTTGCAATTGACATGATCGATGATTTTGTATTTTGATCGATTGTGTTTAATTTGGATGTTTTTAACCGTGGAATCTGTGCAGCCGATCTATGCTCAACATTTTAAAAGCAAATTTATAAAAATAATCTGTGCGAATGTATTTAAATGTTAAATTTAAGTCGGGCGTGAATGGCTATATAGTTTTGTAAAGTTATATTAAGGGAGGGTAATCTTAGGTTATTCATTTCATAGTTGAATTGGTTCAATGGATTGGATATATTTGTATAATTGTAGATGTAGTATGAGGTCCGCTATGGGCAGGATTATAGATATACGCCACACACCCTCTGTTTGCCTATGGATGGATTTGTAAGACGGCAAAGGACCGCAGTCCATTCCTATGGAGTTTTATGTTTATTGTTCTACTAGCCAACAGATGTCACATTCCTGTTGGTGGAGAGACAATGTCTTCTCTAATCTACTTACTGATCAGATGTACATTCCTGACAGTATAGTATTTTGTGTTGTCGTATCATGCTACATTGAATACATGAATGTATCAGATGGATTGGTGCCAGTTTGGTTGCGAAATTTGTTGCCTAAGGTTAAATCAGGGAAGAATATTTTCTTTTCAAATGCAGATCTATGTAGTCTATTCATACTTGACTATCTAAATAAAATATTAAACTCATTGAAACTTAGTTAAATGTAAAATTAAAAGTTAATATAAAAATCTAAAATGTTAAACTTATTCCTCAAAATTTAAATGTTATTTTATATGTGCGTAAATAAATATTTTTATGTGTTAATTTCTGGCAGTGGCCTTTATTTATTGATATTTAAGATATAAATTAAGATATAGATTTTTATCTCTGCGTCTCCTCTGAGCTAGTGACTTGGGCTAACGATCGGAATATTTAAATAAAGTGGAAACTTAACAGCGCGTATCTGCCTACTCTATAAATTTTTCTAGGTTTAAATGCCTAGATGGCGCCCTGTAGAGCAGATATCGTAGTTTGTGGCTAGATTCGATCTTCACTTTCATTTTGATCGTTATAATTTAAATAAAAAATTATTGAAATGAAAACAACAACATAAAAATCAAATCTCCGCTATTAAAATTGTTTACAATAATTAAAATAAAAGTAACAGGAATGCAATTAGCTAGCCAGCTTGTTTTTAAATCAAATGAATTTAAAAACAGGCAGTATAAGAATTATTCTAAAATAAATCGATAAATATTTAAAAACAAATCCGTTTTACATATAAATGCGTGTGTATTTTGATATACGCATTCTTTTTAAATAATAATGAAAATTTAAACCTTTACGTTTAATAAAAATTAAAAGGTTAATAAATATTTTTGGTAATCACATCATTGAAATGGATTTCAATCAGGTTCAACTGCCTCTAAACGTGATCAAAAAAAAAAAAAACATTCCTGTAACTTTTTTTTTTTTTTAAACTATAAACACTTTAAAATATTCTTAGAAATTCGGCTGAACGTTTGCCTCGCACTCATAAAAACAAAACAATATTTCATTTTGATCAAAAACCTTTCCCCATTCTCGTAATTCATTAAAAAAATTTTTTTTATTTTTATTAAAAACAATCCGTCCGATTGCTAAATGCTGAAGCCTTAACTTTTGTCCGGCGGTTCTTTTACTCCTTTTACTAACTTACTAAAATAAGTTCCCTTCCCACTCTTATATTTTCTTAGCTTATACAATTTTCTCTTGTCTCTTTCACGTTCTATTTTATTTTCTATCTCATATAATGGGAAACTGTTTTGCCAAGCAAAATACCTTTCTACTAAGTGTCCCACTTTATTACTCATACTATCAGCATTAGTATACGGAACTTTTTTATCTTCTACCCATTTTTCGAACGTTTTAAATAAGATTGTTTTATATATGGATTCTATTTCAGCTTTAAAATCATATTTCTTAATCTTTTTTCTAACTCTTTTCTTCTTTTCAAATTCATATTCAACACAAACAGTTATTGAAACCAATTTATTTTTAGTTTCACGCGGAGACTCTTCTACCTGCTTTTCTGTTTTTACCTTATAACTTTCTTCTATTTCTCTATCTACATTTACTAGATTTTCCACCACACTTTCTATTTGTAACCCATCTGTGCTTATTTCTAACTTTATTTCCACCTTTTCTGGCCTAGTACAATCCTGTGCTACCTTAATTTCTATATTTTTTATGACCTCAACTTTTTCTACTTTTTCCGTTATTTTCCCCCTCATCTCTCTCAACTCTTTAATCATTTCTTCCTTTATAGCCTGCTGGCCCTGTTTAACTTCACTAATTTCTTTCTTCATTGCCTGTTGGCCCTGCTTAATTTCCTCCATGTCTATTACCAACTTCATCAACATCTTCATCATCATCTGTGACTCACTCTCTTCTTTTTATACAATTTGAGGGTTTTTGAATGAGACAGGACTTTCTTCTACCAATGCCACCCTGTCGCTTTCTTTGTTGACTTCCATTTTCGACACAAATTAAATTCACAATACTAACTTCTTAAAAGAAAATCTAAAATCTAATAGCAAATAAACCGCTATTTACTGTTTTCTATAAATTATTTCAAAACAAAGACGAACTATATTTAACTCTTCAAATAAAATTACTCCGACAGACTTTTTGAAAATATGCTTTTTAAGTTTCTAAATTATTTCATTAAAAAGAAAGACAAACTATATTTAACTCCTGAACTAAAATTACTCTGATAGACTTTTTGAAAATACGCTTTCACAGTTGATAAATTATTTCATTAAAAAGAAAGACGAACCCCATTCTTCCAAACTGCTCCAAAATACATGCAATAATTAACAAAACCGAACCTCCACCTACTAAATCTTGCCTCTTACACCTGAAATCTTTCTCAATTGTCTAAACAAAATCTCACATGAGTTTGAAAACTTGAAGCCTCACGTTGGTAGCGCTAAAATTCTTATCCTATATACCGGATACTCAATCTATTCTGAAACAGAGGGCGCCACCAGACTACTATGTGTCTGGAAAATTTGTTTACTGTGATCAGAATAGATGATGATGATGGTTTGCACCGACTAGACCCAGGGAGAAACAAGAGATCTTAAATTGTTTAGACAATTGAGACAAAAGCACCAAGACAAATGTCAGCCAAATTAAGTTTAAACATATTTCATAAATTTTATTATGAGAAAATAAATTATTAAATATAAGTTTATGATACGATAGATGGGGGTTAACTCAGGCGTGTACCAGACATACTAAAGGCAAAGCTATGACAGACTGACTGATCTTCTAATAAACAAATTTAAAAGGGAGGAAGCAAATTTCATTCAGCAGAGGATTCACCTAAACATTGGTTTTCACCTTCAGATATTTAAACCATATGCCCCTGAAATAGATCAAAGAATCCAGTGCCGATGAGTTTTCCGAGATCTAAGCATGGTCAGATCTCGGATGTCCTTATATCGGTATGAACTGCACCAATTACTACGTTTAAAATAACGGCAATTGATCCACCCCAAGAACAATCGAAAAATATCATTGAAATGAAGAAACAATTAAACTGGTGAATCCCAGCCAAACGATTGGCGAAAATTACTTTAAAATTAATAATTAATGGTCTCAATAAGAGACAAGTAAATGATTAGAAAAACAGTTGGTCTGCCCCAGCAATTAAAGAAAAGAAAATGAATTACAAACAAATTCTGAGTACACGCTCTGATAAATTTAAAGCATACGTAATAAATACAAAAATAAATCTATCGGAGAGTGCACATGAGTACGAGAATCTTAAAAGTTGTAAACACTTTAGCAGAACGAAAGTATCGCTCACCTGTAATTTAAGAAAGGATAAATTTTATCTTCCTGCTGACGACTTATAAAATTACAAAGAAAAACACAATTCCAATTTCCGCTTTTTAGAGATCTTAGAACAAAATCTCCACCTGCGAAAATCAGACAATAAAGTCGTCAGCTAAAAGATTTTTGGAGGTTTAGCAAGAGGGCAAACATAGAGTATAAAATTAATTAATTATTAAATACTAAATAATTACAGGTAAGCATTTTAAAAGCACGACTGCCAAAGCATTTATAAAATTTTTTACATAAAATAGAAAACTCACTTGTCACTCTCCAATAAACAAAACGGAAAGCAAATTAGAATCTTAAAACTAAGATTCTAAGACACACTATAAAATATTGAAAAACACAGCAAATATTAAATATGAGGCTATATTGATTTAAGAATACATATTTGTGGTTAGATTGAGTGGAGATTTAATGAGAACTAATTTACCGTGGGAAGAATAAAAATTAAAATAATTACCTTTCGGTAAAAGCAATGTTCATGTAGAGTGCGCACTTTTACTTAAGTTCATTTTCAGGTTCTTGAAGCAGCAAGGTAGATGTAAAGAGGTTCCAGTTTCTTTTAGGTGTTCAAGGCATTACTGGAGCAAGCTTGGAAGTCAGGGATCCATCTTTTGTGGAGTTAGCAAGCCATTCGGGTGGTGATAACAAGTATAGAATTTTTCATTTTTGCAAGTGAAAGTCTTTAATAACAGCTGATGTCCTTTAATTAAGAAATTTAAATGTCCGCGCTGATATAACTTTCACGTGGGCGCCAATTATAACGATCGATATGAAAGTGAAGATCGAATCTAACCGCAAACTACGATATCTGCTCTACAAGGCGCCATCTAGGCATTTAAACCTAGAAAAATTTATAGAGTAGGCAGATACACGCTGTTAAGATTCCACTTTATTTAAATATTCCGATCGTTAGCCCAAGTCACTAGCTCAGCGGAGATGCAGAGATAAAAATCTATATCTTAATTTATATCTTAAATATCAATAAATAAAAGCCACTGCCAGAAATTAACACATAAAATTATTTATTTACGCACATATAAAATAACATTTAAATTTTGAGGAATAAGTTTAACATTTTAGATTTTTATATTAACTTTTAATTTTACATTTAACTAAGTTTCAATGAGTTTAATATTTTATTTAGATAGTCAAGTATGAATAGACTACATAGATCTGCATTTGAAAAGAAAATATTCTTCCCTGATTTAACCTTAGGCAACAAATTTTGCAACCAAACTGGCGCCAATCCATCTGATACATTCATGTATTCAATGTAGTTATGATACGACAACACAAAATACTATACTGTCAGGAATGTACATCTGATCAGTAAGTAGATTAGAGAAGACATTGTCTCTCCACCAACAGGAATGTGACATCTGTTGGCGAGTAGAACAATAAACATAAAACTCCATAGGAATGGACTGCGGTCCTTTGCCGTCTTACAAATCCATCCATAGGCAAACAGAGGGTGTGTGGCATATATCTATAATCCTGCCCATAGCGGACCTCATACTACATCTACAATTACACAAATATATCCAATCCATTGAACCAATTCAACTACAAAATGAATAACCTAAGATTACCCTCCCTTAATATAACTTTACAAAACTATATAGCCATTCACGCCCGACTTAAATTTAACATTTAAATACGTTCGCACAGATTATTTTTATAAATTTGCTTTTAAAATGTTGAGCATAGATTGGCTGCACAGATTCCATGGTTAAAAAATCCAAATTAAACACAATCGATCAAAATACAAAATCATCGATCACGTCAATTGCAAAGGGAATACACAAGGCTCCGTGGCATTCATCGTAAGATGCCCGCATTAACCTCATTGACCTATATAATCTAATCAAATATGAAAACTTCAACATAATCAACCACTAATGAACCTATGCAACGTCTATACCCAACCTAAATTTCATCATTTAAAATTTAAACAATAAACGATTTATACAATAAGAAAGAAAAAAAATGGAAATGATTTTTATCAATCGAAAAACATATAAAATTAAACATTATTAATTTGATTTAAAAACTTACAAGAGTAAGATAAGAGTCCATTTTAACATTTAAGTTGGCTTGTTTATCAATTTGTAAAACTTGACGAAAGTTCTTAATTGATTTTAACAATTGTTCATTTCATATAGCTTATGGTAGAAAAGTCCAGGTTTCTGCTTTTAATTCCCGCAATGCCTCCATTGGAAGATAATGTTCTGGAGATGGCAATAGCTGGTTCAAGGTATCACAGTCTTTTCATTTTTCTTTTTTTTTAAATAGAGAGTGTGGTATGTGCGTCCTACCGCATCTCTCAAACACACAATGCTGGAACTGCCAGAAAAAAACTGTACTTCCCTTTTTATATTATCCACACGGATTCAATCAACAAAATGTCACTAATCCATCACTTTCATTAGGGTCCGAGCCAAGACTTAGTGCTTCCATTGGTCAAGCTAATTTCTTTTTATTTTCTTATCTATCTTTCATCAGATCATTTTAATTATAATAGAGCCCAAGGGCCAGTTTGGTTTTTGATAATTCATAAACAATCATTTCCATTTACAGATTACATTAATTAATACCTGTTTTTATTTTTAAATCTTGTACTTTTTTTTTTTATATATATAAAAATGTACGTTCAAATACTTATTTATTTGTTTTTTAAAAAAAAAATATTTTTAAAGTTTGGCATCTGTGCGAATGTATATACGTTTAACAAACATTTTAATTTTAGCATTTAGTTTTTTACTTTTATTTGCGAACTTTTAAGTTTTTATTTTAAATTAATGTAACGACATATTTATATATCGTTACAATATATATATATGCACTCACAGAATGTATTTTTGGCTTTTTCTTAAAATATTATATTCCAAATAAAGCATGTACCAACTGCATTTATATTTCTAATAAGAGTGTCTGTCAATCAACATATCAACCTGCTTTCAGCTCTTTTCAGTTAGGAGATAAAAATTTCAAAAATACATTTACTGTCTCTCTTTAGCTTAATACTATCCAAACTAACAACAAATTTATAAATAGATAAAGGTTTTAAAAATAAATCATTTTTTATGTACCTGCACAATATCAAGTCAGCAGCTAGAGATTTTAATGATCTGAAAAATGTTTTAACTGTATGCACTTTTGGTCATATAGCTAATAAAGAATGCATCACTTAATTCTTCAAGTAATATTTGACAACTTTCTTTTGTAAAGTATGGAGATTTTTTTAAGTGGGCCTTATGCATTGTAATAGTACATATTATTGATCAACAGCAATAATAAATATAATACTAAGTATAAGGTGATTACTGACAATATTCCTCATAAATTTAGGTAACAAAAATTAATGATAAGTGAAACTGATTGTTGAATAAATGCTCTACAGATGTTTGTAATCATAAATGTAACAAAAATATTATAACTTAACAGGGTTAGCTGGGCTGCAAATGCATCATAGATTTTGGTGACCAAAATGTAATAGATAAAATTATGAATGAAGTAATTTTCTCCAATTACATCCTATATAATTGGGCTATCCAAACTATGAGAGATAAGTGCTGCAGTTAGTCAACCAAAATTATAGGTAATACATAAATAAGTTGATCCACAAATTGCTCCATAATGATTTATATTTATATCTATAATGAATTATAGAACTTGTAAGGTGCCAATGAATTCATGAATATGTGTCTCTCAGCAAAAGAAAACTAGAATTCAATAAGTAATAATTTACTTGCTAATAAGGTGTAGTATGTGATATACAATTGACTATCTTAATAATAAAAGATCAGTTGTGTAATAAAATAATTTTGTAAAATGAAATGATTTGTGCAAGAGATCAATCAATGGATATTTAGATTAACAAGAAAATATAAATTTATCAAAGCAAACATTAACTCATTTAGATGATTAGGACAAATAATATAAATTTTTATTCAACAACTGTAATATAACATCAGTCAATGTATATTTATAATATATCTCTGCCAGAATGCAATTACTAAATATGATCTGTAATTAAAATCATTAATACTTAAGTCATAAAAGGGTTAATTACAGTCTCCCTCTCACAAACACAAAAAAATAAAATGTAATGAAAATTTTATTACTCATATTATTTTTTATATATTTCATATCTTTCAAATGAAGTAATGCTTTTTTATAATAATAGTTATTATATAATTTAAACTAAATTATATGGAGTATTGCTTATGTTTTAAATTTAGATTTGTTTTTACAAAAAATAATAATAATAAGTCTGATTTACTTGATTTTTTTACTACTTAAGTATGTATCAAATGATAAAATAAGATTGCATTAATAATTAAAATTATTAATAAAGAAGATTTTTTGATAAAACCTATCAGTAAGTGAAAGTTATGTTAGTAGATAATTTAAATGAAATTTGCCTATTGGTGACTGTTATCAAGTTCAGCATATAATTTTGGTTTAAGCTCCATTATTTCATGGTAGTTTCTTTGGTACTCCCATGATACAAAACACAAACATAGGGTTCCATGAAGATTTTAATTATTAAATGATGTCCAACTATTCCTTTTATTGATATTACAAACCATAACAAATCTAACAATTTGATATTTTCATGGTGGCTAGCATAGTGTTTGTTATCCATTCTATTTACCCACAAAATGAGGAAAGTTTGCAATCTTCTCCTATGTGACTTTCAACTCACAAAGAATTATTTTTTTTGATAAATCCAGAATCTATTGGTAAAAATATATGAAAATAAAACACAAATTTTAAAGAAAAAAAGTATATGTATTTTTTTTGCTAATCTTGTTTCTGTCACTTAGTAACCAATAAAATGCAATCATTTTTTATTATTAGTTCATGAATATGCGGTTCTCCTTCTTTAACTTTAATAGACCATTGTTATTATTTAATATAACTTAATAAATATATTTTATTTTTAAATTTTAACAAATGAATTGTTCACTCACTCTCAATTTACTGAAACTAAATATATTTATTAAACAAGATTTTTAATTGTTTTCTTCATTTATTCACTTATAAACTATAAGTGGATATAAAAGTGGCATGCATATATAACATATTCTTCCTTAATAAAAATTAAGAAAATAATTGTAAAAAATGAACATAAGATCATCGCAATCAACTAAACATTCCATCAATATTAATTAAAATTATACCACAACAACAATAAATTAGTACTTGTGTCATATATTTTTTAAAAAATATCTAAGATATTATTTCATAGTAAGGTTTCAAATTACAAGCATTATATGTTTCTTTGACAACTGTACTTTTCATCCTAACTGGATACTTGCAAAACAAGTTTATAATATATAAGTTGCATAAAATTTGATTTAATAAAAGTAATTCCTTTATCTCTAATCAACAGAAACTCTTCATACCAAATAAAATTATGAATATAGTCATTATTATAAATTAAATATTTACTACCATATTCATAACAATTCACACATTTAATTGTAGCCTTGCAATAAGCTATATTTTCCAAACTATTAATCTCACAAACCAAGCATATATCCTTGATCTTACTTTGTTATTGAGAAAAATTCTTCTGATCCCATTCAATGTGTCTACATTCATGACTACATATCTCATGATGATAAAACCATTTAAATTTTAAAGGCTTTACTTCTAAGATTAAAATTTTATACCAATTACCATTATTTGAGCTTGTGATGGAATTACCCTTTAATGAAACCTGGTCATTTAATTCAGATTAGTTCACATCTAAGCTAATATCATAATATGAATGAACATATGACTTCCAAACTTGTTTCTGTCTATTCTATATCTTCTCTATCTCTTTATTAATAATTTTTTGACACTCATTTAACTTAGTTTCTGAGATTCTACTTTTATTCTGACATTCTAATCTCTACTTTTTAATTTTAGTTCTCATTTTTCAGATTCAATTTTGTTCGTTTCTATACTATTTTACAGTTTATTGATTTTTATTTGCATTTGATTTTAAGTTTTTTCCATTTTACTCTCTAATTCATTAAACTTAACTTTCAAATCATTTATTCACTGTGTCACATTCTTATTTCATGAATGAACACTGTATGCACATGCTTGATTTCTTGTCTTGATCTATTTTCTAACTCATAGTGATCTTCTTCAATCCTCATTACTAACATTTCCTGGCCCCATTTCATGTCTAGTTTAAGCTGAACTTGGATTTGTTTCATTTCTTGTTTAAATATTTCTTGACTTTGCTTCATTTCCAGTTGACTCTTGTCATACTTTTCTTGATTTTCATTGATCTTATTTATTAGATCTCTGTCTTTGTTTTATGTTTATTTACTTCCTGTCTTTGCTTCATTTTCCTCATTAAGCTCTTCAACATTGCTATTATTCATTCATTTTTATCATTTGTTTATGTAACAGAGACCTCGGTAACTTCTCTTTCCTGTCCTAACATATCTATTTCCTTCTTACTATTTATACTTTGTTTTTATTTATATTTATTATTTTTATTTTAGAAAGAAAAGAATATGACCTTTCTTCTCAATTCAATATCTTAGACCAAATGAAATGAATAACTTGTTTTTCTCTATTATGCACCATATGTTGACTCCTACAACTTAATTAAATTTCTACTCATATACATTTCAATTTATGTAAGAGAATCTTTCAATATAAGATACCACAGTAGCATTATTTCTTAATAGTGATTGATTTTACCTATTCACATTATTATTTTCCCAAACTAACATATTATTTCTTTTTAATTAATAATATGCTGATGCATTGTGGTGAAACTTTTCTATATAACAATTTATGCAGGCTCACCACCCTCAGAGTTTTGTTACTCCATAATCACAGCGTATTATTAATTACAAAGTAATAGTGAAATAAAATATTTATTTATTTTTAAAAAAATTTCAACTTATATCATATTTAATGACTATGCTCAAAAGACTTTGCATTATGATATCATCAACAAATTCAAACAATGAGCACCAATGTTTTCCATCTATTTTCTAATGTAACTAGGAGACACTACCTTCAATAAAATAAGTTGGCTTCAAATGCATTTTATTATTTATTTTAGAGTTAATTCATAAAGGGAACTTAATAACATTTATTAGTAATGAACCCACATTCCTTTGGCATTTTATTAACATATAACACTGGTGCTTTCAAAGGTATAACCATAAATGCTTACTTTTATTATTATCTGGCAAGCCTAGGCACCACTATCTAGTGCTTTGCCATCTCATGCCCCTTTAAGCATACTTACAAAATATTTTATTTATAAAGTATTTTACAACTGTTATTTATCAATTAATGTATTGTTACACCTATTTTTCAGAAAACAATTTGATAATCCACTCTAAATTCAAATCCTTAACAAAGCACAACTACAAAATTAAAATTATTATCTATTGTATTATTAATCAATTTAATCTGACACTATCACACACAAAAAAAAACTTTACATTGGAATCATTATACAAATATTTTAACCTTATCTATTTATCATTTTGCAATTCCAAATATCTCATGAGTCATGAATAAATACTTTAGCTCTTGTTGGGTAGCCAAATATAATAATGTATATTATTGGTTAACAGCAATAATAAATATATTAGTAAGTATAAGCTGATTACCAACAATATGCCCCATAAATTTAAATAATCAAATTAATGATAAGTGGAATATAAATACCCTACAGAATTGGATAATCATAAATGTAATGAAAAATATAATTGAGCAGGGCTAGCTAGGCTGCAAGAACTTCATAGATTTGGGTGAATAAAATATAATAGATAAAATTATGAATGAAGTAGTTTTTTTTTTCCTATGCCATAGCATCGGCCGGGATGTGAACCCACACCCGTCTGCAACCAACTACTTGCTTGCAAGGCAGGTACGATGACCTCTCGGCTAACAATGCTTGACAATGAAGTAGTTTTCTCCATTTATGCCCTACATAATTGGGCAATGCAAAATATAATGGATGTGTTGTGCTTAGTCAGCCAAAAATATAACTAATAAATAAATAAATAAGTTTATCCACAAATGACTCTTATGATGATTTAGATATACATTTATTATGAATATATACTATGAATTTGTAAGTTGCCAATATATTTATAAATATGTGTCTTTGTTTGGCAAAAAAAAAAAATAGATTCAGTAAATGATGATTTATTTGTTAATAAGGTATACTATGGGATATACATTTGGCTATCTTAATAATAAAATATCAATTGTATAATAAAATAATTGTGTATAAAGGAATGATTTGTGCAAGAAATTAATCAACAGATATTTAGATTAACAATAAAATATAAATTTATTAAAGCAAATATTAACCTATTTAGATTGCTAAGATATATGAGCACAGACTTTCACACCATCCACCACTCTATCTCATAACACTGATACACTTGAACACATATATGTTAAAAAGATAAATAATCACCAATATACATTAAAATGGATTATGTCCTATACATGAGAGGTTAGATTGACCTTAGGTCAACATGGGTGTGACAAGAATCTCAGCCTCAGTGTGGCCTTTGAGCATTCCATCATCAGATTTTCAATTGGATGGATGGTTGAAGAGTTGGAGTGTGGAGTGGATTGAAGCCTGTCCATTAAAGTATGAAGATTGGCTATCTTAATATATATCTGAGCACTTATAACATATATGTGTGGAGATGGTAATCTGGACCAACTGATGATTGCTGGTTTAGCATGAAATACATATATTGGTGATTATTTATCTTTTCAACATATA
Source organism: Epiperipatus broadwayi (assembly GCA_028023455.1). NCBI lineage: Eukaryota > Metazoa > Onychophora > Udeonychophora > Euonychophora > Peripatidae > Epiperipatus > Epiperipatus broadwayi. Next base: position 1,628,234 of record JAQFVV010012448.1, on the reverse strand, counting down.
TGTGTTCAAGGGTATCAGTGTTATGAGATAGTGTGGAGAGTGGTGGGTGGTGTGAAAGTTTGTGCTTATATTCCCTATATATTACATATATAGACATAGGTATATAATAAGCCTGTGTTTCAGTTATTAGATTGCTAAGATAAATAACATTTTTTTTTAATTCAACAACTACAATCTAACACCAGTCAATGTATATTTATAATATATCTCTGTCAGATTGCAATTAGTAAATATAACCTCTAATTAAAATCATTAATACATACAGTTATAAAAGAATTAATTTCGGAGCCTCTCTCATACACACATACAAAAAATGTAATGGAAATTTTATTATTTATATATATGTATATTGTATACCTACCTGAAATGCTTTCACAAACCCGGAATAATAATTGCAATACTGATATTATCTGTACACCTACCTGAAACGCTTTCACATACCTGGAATAATAATTGTACTACTGATATTATCTGCCCATCTACTCAAAATGTTTCTACAGACCCGGAATAAATGATTCCAAACATTGATGTATTAATATAATATGTATACCTACCTGAAATGCTTCCACATACCTGGAATAATTTATTGTAACACAGATATTATTTGTTCATCTACTTTAAATGCTTCTATAGACTTTAAATCAATAGTCAAAAACATTTATTTATAAACTGTGTATGTGCACCTGCTTAAAATGCTTCTACAGACCTGGAATAAATGGTTAAAAACATTTGCATCCTAATTGTATATTTGTTCATCTACTTTAAATGCTTCTATAGACTTTAAATCAATAGTCAAAAACATTTATTTATAAACTGTGTATGTGCACCTGCTTAAAATGCTTCTACAGACCTGGAATAAATGGTTAAAAACATTTGCATCCTAATTGTATATGTATATCTAACTGAAATGCTTCTATCAACATCAGAAGGTAATTATGAACATTTATATATTATCTGCATCCCTACCTGAAATGCTTCTATCAGCATCAAAATGTGATTATCAATACTTGTATATTAATTGTATATGTATATCTATCTGAAATGTGTATTTAGACTTCTCATGTGAAGTAAAAAATGGGTTTTTGCTCAGATAACCTACATGAAATATCTTTAGATTTCTTCTCATCATGTGAACTAAAAATGGGTTTTTGCTTTGATAACCTAAATGAAATATCTTTAGACTTCTTCTCATCATGTGAACTAAAAAATGGGTTTTTGCTCAGGTAGAAATATTTTTAGACTTTTTCTTATCATGTAAACTAAAAAAATGGGTTTTTGCTCTGATAACCTACATGAAATATCTTTAGACTTCTTCTCATCATGTGAACTAAAAAAATGGGTTTTTGCTTCGATAACCTACCTAAAATATTACTAGACTTCTTTTCATTATATGAACTATATTAAAAGGACTTGCTAATGAATTATTGTTAATGAAATTGTTATTAAAAATTAAGCTAATAGTTTAGTTCCATTTTTGCATCATTAGTTATTCATTGCATCTTGCTGACAAGAATCTCACGCCTCCTGAGCTATGTTCGGCATAACCAGATGATGGTACATAAGGTTATCATAAAATGGAACTCTAGTTGCACTATTTGGAAAACCAAACACATAAATTTTTAGATGCTTCCAGTCTCTATGGTGCTACATTCTCTGATGAGCAGGAAATATTGTTGTAGGTGGTATGCAATTTGCATTGAGGAATGCCAATCAATAGTTTCTTCCTGCAATATGCTCATCAGGAAATAAAACCAACAAAGAGTGGGATTGGTCCTTGTCTGGTTACAATATATATATATATATATATATATATAATTAAACGAGTCATAAATTTTATAACTTGCTTTTAAGCTTGAATTTAAATGATCACTTGATGGAGCTTACCAATAGCTCTAATCAAGCTTTATTTTTATAAGTGCTGAAAGAGAAAGAATTCAAAATTTCTATCGGAAAGTTCCTATCTCCAGACCAATTTGTTTCAAGATTATGGTTCATCTTAGTAAAGCACTGAGATTCTAAAAACTGTTTTTAGAGTTCCAACACTCCACTGAGGTGAACCATAAGCTTGAAACCAATTGGTCTGAAGATAGGTTTCTAGAGTTCCAGTGCTCCACTGAGGTGAGCCATAAGCTCAAAAACAATTGGTTTGGAGATAGGGACTTTCTGATAGAGAGTTTGAATTATTTCTCTTTTGGCACTTATAAAAATAAAGCTTGATTAGAGCTATCGGTAAGCTCCATCTAGTGATCATATATATGTATATCATATCTTTCAAATCTAGTAATGTTTTATAATAATAGTTATTACATAATTTAAACTAAATTATGTGGAGTATTGGTTATGTTTTAAATAATGTGTTAATAATTGATTAAAGTTTGACTTAATTGATTTTTTTTACTATTTAAGTGTTTGTCAAAAATTATTAATAAAGATGATTTTGATAGTTTACCTATCGGGAAGTGACCATTATATTCTTAATTATTAAGTGAAAGTTATCTGAGTATATAATTTAAAACAAATTTGTCTATTGGCATCTATTATCAATTTTAGCATATAATTTCAGTTTAAGCTTTATTATATTATGGTGTTTTCTTTGGCATTTCCATGATATGAAACACAAACATAGGGTTTTATAAACATTAAATGATATCCAACTATTCCTCTTATCAATATTACAATCCATCATAAATCTAACAGTTTGATAGCTTTATGGTGGTTAGCATAATGTTTATTGTTATCTATTCCATTTACTCACAAAGATATTAAATAAGGGAAGTTTATGTTTCCCCCCTCCATGTGAATTTCTACACATAGTGCATTATTTCTTTGCTATAAATTCAGAATCTATTGATAAAAATATATGAAAGTAAAACACAAATTTTAAAGAAGAAAAAGTATATGTATTCTTCTTGCTAATCTTGTTTCTGTAACTTTATGACCTACAATAATGCAGTCCTTTTTTATTATTACTTCATGAATATACGATTCTCCTTCTTTAACTTTAATAAGGCTATTGTTATCATTCAATATAACTTAATAAAAATATTTCACTTTTAAATTTTAACAAATGAATTGTTCACTCACCTTCGATTTTCTCAAACTATACATGTATTTATTAAACATAAGATTTTTAATTGTTTTCTTTATTTATTCACTTATAAGCTATAAGTGGATAATAAATGATGACACCTGAATATCACAGTATATAAATTAGACAGAAATCAAAAATAAATTAATACAATTGTTCATTTTTATTTCAATACTTCTTCATTGTTCTTTACATAAATTCAGGTATATATTTATTAATATGAAAGAATAGAACAAAGTGAACAGATAGATAATAAAAATATATATATAAATGTTGAATTATTAATGTACAAACATCATATAATTATATACTTAGTAGTTGTTATTAAAGTAAATCAATATTCTGAAAATGTAAATGATTGTGAAAAATATAATTGCTTTAACATAAAGCATTATAAAATATTACTCAACTAATTATAATATTTGTAAAATAAAATATTTTTATTTTTACTATAGATATTTTTATATATTGTATTGTATATATTTGAGCGAAAATTTAATTTCTTTCTTTCAGTTAAACAAAGAGTTCTTAATCAGTAAAGTCATCAGTGAAAGAAAGTTCTGCCTCAGGCCACACAAATAAACTTCATAGTTTGGAAAAGAAAAAGAGCTTTAATACAGGTTATTTTTATAAGAATTGAAGGTGTTTTATCTACACACCAAATGGGATCAAGATATCCCCATCTGGTGGAGAATGCTTCCAGAATGCTTGCCTAGGCTTGCTAATGGAATAAAATATCTTACATAAATGGAGATCCATTAGTGACTAGCAGCCTTAATTCCTTTTCAAAACATACTTGATCTTTTCTGAAACCATGTTTGACTAATGTTTTAAAAAAAATAAACAAATCTTTTTTTTCAATAAATGGTGACAATAGTTGGAAAGTAAATGCTAGATTTTATAAATTTTATTATTTTTCATTCAATTTGGTATAATATTTTAATTGACAATAGCAATAACAAAAATCAAAATAAATAATAATAAATTGTGTTAGAACTAATAATTATTACTAGATAGACATTAATATAAAATTTACATGTAAAAGGTAATTAAATAAATATTTAAGAAATATAATATCTGTCTAGCTAAGAAGAATGCAAAAGCTTCAATATCATATTTCAGTAATCATTTATCATAAGTTTACTATTATTTTCATATAATATTTTTTTTAAAACAAGACAAATCTTAATGCTATTTTATAATTTCTATTACTCTAAAAGAATATATATTGTTTAATTTATGCATATAGTGTGTGTGCATGTACATATGGTATATCACCAGGGAGAATTATTTAATCACAGGATAAGTACCCAGAAAATTGTATTGTGTAGCATTAAATATAAATTAAGTAGTTAGTAATTCTAAAAACGTGATTATTAAAGCGCAGAAAAAAATATTTGTGATTGTGGTGATCTTATATTGGAGAATCTCAATATGCATTAAAAAAGAGGTCAGCACAACTGCCTTACAAGCTGTTGTCCCGGATTAGCAGGTTTGCTTCCCGGCCGATGCTATAACACATGAAAAAAAGGGAGATTTAAAAACATCTATTACTACAAAATAAAATCGACTTATGAAAGGAATAATGTACAAATATTTTTATGCGTCTAATGCCCATGAATTGAAATGTAACAGAGAATTACATTTTAACTGTAACAAGATAAAGGTTTTACATAAAGAAAGAAATAATACTAAAGTGAAAAATAAATTTAATTATTTTTAATAATAAAAGAAATAATTTTCTCAATCAACAAAAAGCTAATAAGAAAATTACAAGATATGTAATTTCATGTGAAATATTGCACTGTGGTTGTATTTATATATTGAACTATTTCCATCATCTGTTGTATATAGTACTGCACTATGGTTATTTGTTTTACTAATATATACAATTGATAATATTCATGTTTAATGTAACTGAAAGCATATTTCTGTAATTTTATTTATTATTTAATAATATAAAGTGTTACATTTATTTAGGTAATACATTTAAAATACAATGTCATGGGTCCTTGCAGTAAAAATAAAAACAGTGAAGAAAAAAAAACATTACTCAACAAATTAGTCAAACATCATATGATGAGTGTTTACATTTTTTATCCCTGGCTTACCATTTAGATAAGATTAACTTAATAACTCATGAACAGTGAAGTCATGAACTGCACTGCATCAATATATATATATGACTTCAATTACATCCACAAAATTAAAAAAAAATAAACAAACAAAAAAACTATTAAAATTCATAAATTTAATACATTTTGCAGTATGCGAGTAGCAATTTTTCTGATCTGGGCACCATATGTATTCATATTAAAAAAATAAATTTGTATATAAATTTTACAATAAGCTTCTTATTTTGTTTTTGTTGAAAGCATATAAAGTTTATTATTTACCTGAAGTTAATTTATAAATTAATTATCTAAAGTCACATCAGTGTATGTTTGTGTTATATATCCATAAATAAATAGTGTTGTCTCATTATTTTTTGAAGTTTGTAATCTTTATTTGTAATCAGTAACTTACATAAAATAGTTAAGAGTTTCTTGTTTTCTCCCTGACTTTAACAGACTTTTTTTTTTCTCATGTGTCATAGTATCAGCCAAGAAGTGAACCCGCTAACCCAGGACAACTGCTTGTAAAGCAGCTGTCGCTGACCTCTCGACCACCAATGCTTGACAACTTTAGCAGACTTTAAAAGAAAAGTTGGTAATCTGTCAGAATGTAGAATGCATATGTGAATTTCTCTTGGGTGATTTGCATATGAGTTATGCAGTACTGACAGTTACAATATATTATATTGAAAAGTACTAATCAAAGTTTATCAAAAAAAATGTGAGCTATTATACATAATGTACAGTATATGTGGGAGAGACTTGAAACAATATATAGTAGTAACCTTGGTTATACTGTAATTTGGCTATTTGGATTGTGTAATAGCTATACGAAAAAATTCCAAGTTGCATCCAGATTTGAATCTCAGATCCAGAACAAACACACATGTTCATTAATCTTATAGCATTATGAAAAAATATATTTATTGTTAAGATTACAGATATACATCATAAATATATATATATAAAAAATACATATTTTGCGGGTTCATCCATGTTAAAAACTTTTAATATTAATATACTGACATTTCGACTTGGTCACACAAGCCATCCACAGAGTTATAAAAGGTAGAAAGACGGTTGTAGAGGCGCTACAATCATCATCTTTAAAACCTCTCATTTGGCTCAGATACATAGATGACACTTTTGTCATATGGCAACATGGAAAAAATAAATTAGATAATTTTTTCTTACATTTAAATAATATGCATCCTCATATTAAATTTACAATGGAGACAGAGTCTGATGGAAAACTCCCTTTTCTTGATGTTCTAGTCACCAGAACACCAAATAGTTTATCTTTTTCTATTTACAGAAAGGATACACACAGAGACAGATATTTGCATTTCCATTCTCATCATCACCCTACTCAGATAGTTTCTGTAGCCAAAACTCTTTTAAATAGAGAGATAAACCTTTCAAATGAGACACATCTGAAAGAAGAAATAAATCATATTAATAGTGTTTTATTAGCAAATAGTTATAATTACAAATTTATAAAAAAAAAAGCCTTATTTCAAGCCCAAAATAGAAAAAATAGGAAACAAAAAGATGATAAATCAGCTATTAGGATTTGTGTTCCATATGTAAAAGGAACTACAGACAGTATTGGATGTATATTAAAACGCTATAATATAGTTACAGCATTTTCTGCTCATCAAAAGATCAGCAATATAATAACCAAGCCTAAGGATTCAACCCCTCTTGAATCTCATGGTGTCTATCAAATCTCATGTAAAAATTGTAAAGCTTCTTACATAGGTATGAGTAATCGTCGCATCAGTGTTAGGAGAGATGAGCATGCTAATGCAGTTAAACAACACTCATCATCATCAGCACTCTCACTCCATACTATAGGTTCAGGTCATAAAATTGATTTTTCTAGTACCAGGATCATATCCAGATGTGATAATATCTACCAATGCAAAATTAGAGAAGCCATTGAGATACTTAAAAGGCCAGATTGTATCAATAAGCGAGATGATACATGTAAACCTCCTCCTATTTGGAAAGATTTTTTAAAAAACATTCCTAAATTTAACATTTTTGCTATTGGTGGAATTTTAACATTTTATTCAAATCAGTGATTGTAGCGCCTCTACAACCGTCTTTCTACCTTTTATAACTCTGTGGATGGCTTGTGTGACCAAGTCGAAACGTCAGTATATTAATATTAAAAGTTTTTAACACGGATGAACCCGCAAAATATGTATTTTATATATTTAACCCGTGCAAATCTTCGTTTTAACATATATATATAATATAATTGTACAAAAGTTGTTAAATAAAATTTTCTGCTGTTCTATTGAAAAACTATTTATTTACTTTATTTTTTCTTATTGTATATTCATACCTAAACAGATCATTTAAGTGAATGCTGTATATTTATATAAAAAGAAAAAAACTACTTAAAATATATGTTTGTTGATTCTAAATAGGATTTTGACAGATTACATAGAAAAATACTTGATCATCATCTGGTGTTGTTAACTGCTAAGAATCATTTGACAAAGTGCTCCAAGGTCAAATAAAAAAAGCTCTGATCATTCATAATACAAAAAAAAAAAATTCTACTGCATTCATAAAGAATTAATCAAAAGCCATAAATTTAATAAATTATTGTATTAGCTTATTTAACTTACATTGTTGTTATTATTATACATTATATTAAGTACTGTTAAGTCACTCTTATGATTGCTTTTTTTAATGCTTGCTATTGACACTTTATGATTTTTTATCATCCTTCACTAGTGCTAAATATTAGTGTTAAGATAGACATTACATAGTAGAATGAAATATATAGGGAGGTTGAATTCAGACTTTCACACACCCTTAACTATCCACACAATCTCATACTGCTGACACACTTGATCACACACATGTCGAAAAGATAAATAATCACCAATGTATATATTTTGTGCTAATCCAGCACTCGTCAGTTGGTCCAGATTATCATCTCCACACACATATATACAATCAATGCTCAGCTTATTAAGATAACCAATCTTCATACTTTAATGGTGAGGCTTCATTCCACTCCATGACACAACTCTTCAGCCGTCCATTTCATTGAAAATCTGATGATGGAATGCTCAAAGCCCGCATTGGTGCCGTGTGAAAATCTGAGTTCAACCCCCTATATATTACGTATTGGAGTGCTGGCATGAAAAAGCCTATATTATAGAAAAAAAATTCACAAATTAAAATATTAGAATGAAGTAAAACAAAAAAAAATAATAATTATAAAAGTTAACGCATATATGAAAATATGCCTATAAATGTTTTATGTGTCAAAAAACAACTAATTTTTAGAAAAAAATATCTTTAAATAAATTTGTAAAAAACTCAGTAAATTTTTCATTTAACATCTACAAAGCTATTAAATTTTTCTTTTTTAAATTTTTTAATCAATAAATTTTCGTTTATTATATATATAATAAATGCAGGAAAATAAAAATAAACATTTAAAATAATACGAAATAATATATGCTATAATTTACTTGTTTATAAATAATATATATTAAAAAAAACAACAACTCCAATACTCAATGGAACAGGAATAAAGACTTCCATGCAATAATAAAAACTGATGATAAAACAAACATTCTATTATCAAATCGTTAATTTCATGTTATATATTGCAATTACAGGCTTTATAATATACATTAAAACTACCGAAGAGAAGACAAAAAAATAAAAGCATAACTTTTATAAAAACATTTTTAAAAATATTTCCTCTTTTTAAGAAGTCACAATCATATTTAAGATTTTTTTTAAATAATGTTTATTCTTTATAATTTAATTTTTAAAATGTTTTTAAATTGCATATAGTATATAATAGAAACTCTAATAATAGCAGACTTACCTTGAAATGTATGCTTTTAATGCATTTCTTTCTCAAATGATAAACGTCTTTACTTGCTTTTTTTTATTACTGCATTAACTATATTATGATTCTGTTTTTTTTAAATCTCTTTTTTAAAATGTATATTCAAAAGCTTTTAGTATTACGGCTTTAAAATAAAGTTTATAATATTATAGCACAAGATATAACATCTTATATGAAAAACAAGTGCACAGCTAATATTTGTTAATAAATTTAATGTATAAAAATGTTTAAGTTAACTGAAGCATTTTTTTGAACAGTTATTGATCTACACTTCTTGCTGTCACGTGATCTAACATCGATAAAAACCTTATCCTCTGACTTTTGCTAATAGTTTCGATCATAACAAATTATTTTTACTTTTTTTTGCAGTGCCAATTGAAAATAAAGCTTTAAGTGATCACAACTCACATGTTTTTTTAAATACTACACATGATTAAAAAATTTCTACTATAATAGATTATTCCTTCTGCTATAAAATAAATAGCTAAATAATTTTTTTAACACATACATCTAATATATGTAACTAATCTATTGAAAAGTAGTTTTTGATTTTAAAGGGTCTATTACTAGTTTACTATTCTTTATTATTCGATCATGATAATATTTATATCCGTAGTAAGAATAAATAATCATTTTTAGAAAACTATTTACCCATAAGGTTTAAAGCTATGGTCAAAAGTTAAAAATATCTATATTGAAGCTCAACCTGGTGCATTTAAGAGATACATATTCTAAATAGGCAAAAAATTATGCAGTAATTTAAGTATAAAGAGTTGTATGTTATTTAATTCTATAAGTTAGAAAAAAATTACTCCAATTCGCTAATGATATGCTAGTTAAACAGATTTTATAACATCAAAGAATCTCTCAGTTTGATGACAGGTAATAAACTACTAAACATCTTACGATCACCATTTCTTATGCTTGCTTATAACTGTTATTAAAACAGACAAAATTCTCAATTGAATAGGGGCTTTTATCAGTGAGGATTGAAAATATTGTGTTTTCATTTTTAGACTCATAGTTTTGTAGTTTAGTAGAGATAAAAGGTGGCTGGTAGTGGGTTGCATTAGATCCTAAGATCTAGGCACAGTGCTCTCAGATCCAAGGGATGCTCACTGATGAAAGCCATAAGCTATGAAATTAGTCTGGCGATTATCGGATGAGTAGCTACTAGATAGGCATTTTATCCACAAGCCTTTTGGTATCCATTGATTATTCTGGCTTGCACTGAGTGGCACTACTGTATGGAGAATTTTGCCTGTTTTAACAATAGGTAATAACAGATAATTGACCAATATCATATATTAAGTCATTGTTGCTTACTATATTAACACTCTATGGTATTAAAAATACAATAATATTTTGTAAAATAAATCAATATTAGTCATGTGCTCCTGATATTAAAACTTTTTCAAAGTATCATTGTGAATTTATCTAATAAATTAACTTCAAACTACAAAAAAATATTAAAGAATATATAATATGAAGTAGGTATTGGTTATAATACAATTTATTTTTAGTTTATTAAGCAAAGCCAACAATTATAAAGGCATTTAAAAACATTCCCTTACATTAATAATAATAAGTACAATATAATCAAAATCCTTACTAATGATCAAACATAAAATTTTCCACAATGTTGTTTTCAAATAACTAATAATTATTTCAACACAATTGAAATAAAACAACTATATAAAAATAAATATTTTCTTTATTATTGAACCAGTTTTCACCCTATATTAGGGCATTTCCAATTCAATCATTAATAACTTATAAAAAAAAAAAACAAGCAAAAAAAAAAAAAACCCAAATCAAACATATATTAAATTTTCCAATCATCCTTTAATGCCCATTTACTATTCAATTTTTCAGGTTCTTCAACTAAATTAACACATTTACTCATATTCTTCTGAATGTATAATGTCTCATAATATTTCATCTAATATAGTCTTTAACATATTTTATAACTTCCATATCTTCAATATATCTCATTCTATGACCAGTATATAAGTAATCAACATATGATCATGAATTCATATCCTTTATATCAATAGCCCAAATTATGTTTTTTTCCCCTTTCTATTGCTGTTTTCCCTGTTTGACCTATATATAATGAAAAGAAAAAACTAGAGATGGTTTAATTCCTATTTATATTTTCTAAAATTTTTATCCAGAAATTATATGAACAAATTTTACAGTCTATAGTTGTTTTCAATTGCACTCAGAGATATGATTTTTTTAAAAATATTAACTGGGTATGTAATTAAAAAATGCATCAAAAGATATTACATTTATCTTTTGAGGTTAAAATAGGTTTTGGACTAATAATATGTAGTATTAGATAATTCAGATTTGTAAATTTTGTGGTTATCAGTATAAAATCTTTTTGGATTAATTAATTCTGCTCTCATAAAATTATTAAAATGATTTAAGCACTCATAAAAAAATAAATATTAATAACAATACATTTTTTATAATAAATTAAATATTACACACATATTGACAAAATAAACTAGTTGATTAGAATATTCTTAAATTCAGTATTCATGAATGTAAAAATCACGAGTTTAAATACCAATGATAGACTATCATTGCTTAAACTAAAAATATCTAAAGAAGAGAGGAGAATAATATCTCTTGAATATTATTATTTATATGAATCTATATGTTATGGTTTGATGCTAAGTTAAAGTGCACACACTGAAGCTTGAGATTGATGATGAATAATCTTGCCATTTTATATGCTTCAACTTCTTATAAATATCCAGCGACAAAGTCATTTGATTTTTTATTATTATTAACAATTGAATGCATTTGAATAATTATCAATAAGATTTGAATTTTCTATAAAAAAAAAAAGTAACTACTATATCTATACTGTCAATCTTAAGCACAGCTACCATACAATTAATAATTAGCAAATGAGATATCTATTTATTTTTAGATAGAGATTACAATTTAAAAATACAAAAATCTTTGCTGCAACAATAATTTCTTCTTAAGTATGTCTCTTTGATGAGTTATTGAAGATGTTTTTGCTCAGCAGGAGATCATTTAATGAATGTTTTAATTTTTATCTTTATCAGACTAATAGTTATATATATATATATATATATATATATATATATATATATATATATATATATATATATATATATATATATATATATATATATATATATATATATATATATATATATATATATATATGAGCATTACAAATAAAAGCATAATCAACAAAAAAGCAATCAGCCACTATGGTTGAGTGATTGTTTTTAACCTACAAAAGAAACAACACTATGAAGCACTGTGGCCATTTGTAACTAATAAAATATGGAGGGGACTCTAAACATCCACACTAATGATGATGATGTTGATGATACAGTTAAGCTCAGTGGATTATAAGTTACAATAAACTTTACTATAGAGACATCCATTAAAATAAAAGGGAATTTTTAAAACAATGACAAATGCATTCTACTATAAAATAAATAAATAAATTAAGAAGAGGAAAAACTTCACTCATTCCTGTACAATACTTTTTCAAATCAAGAATTTCCCTCTATTAAAATGCATTCTCCAAGTAGCATAGGTATTTTGCACTTAATATAAAATCTTATAATGAAATTCTTTACTGTATCTTCTTTAAATATCTTAATAAATAAATATTTATCACCAATCAATTTTATTGTCATGATCTGATCTAACCTACTCTTATAGAGTGAAAGATAATGTACTTTTCTTATAGTACAATGAACCATAGTAAGTTTCTCATGCCACACTATTAACTTTTGCACTAATAAAATGAATTAACAATAATCAATGAAATAATAAGTAATGATCTCGAGGTTTTTTCTTTATTAATTTTAAATATTAATCAACATATTATGTTGTTGAACAAATGAATGACATCCTAGTAGACTAAAGGAGACACACACTTTTCTTATAAGCTAATATATCCTAATATATTATATTAATAACAATAATTAATTAAAGAAATGTAATAATTGCATAAAAAAAATTAAATTTGTAAAATCAAGGATTTTTATCCAGGATGACACTCGAGTAAATAGAGAGGAAGGGTACCTTTTATATCTTTCTTCTATTACTCAACAACACAATCAAAAATAATCAAAATCTAAATAATGTATTCTTTGTTTGTAAACTAAATAAATAATATACAGTTTGAAATGAATTAATGAATTCAAAATAAAATCAAATAAATATTCACTGCAATTCCAATCTTTGGTATTGTAACACTTATGCAATTTTTGCAATTTTAAATTGGGATTATGAATCTGTACAAAAATTGAATATCTGATTTACCAAGATTTCTATAATATAATTAAGAATTCCAGACACAAGAAATCATATATAGAAAACAAAAACTACATTTTAATAATGATAAACGCATTTATTAATATCAACTTTACAAGTTACAAAATTTTATTCATAATTTTCTAAAGAAAGTCATCAGCTAAACATAGGCGCTGTTTCTTTTGACAGCCATGAAATAAATGATAAAATAATCACCTACACACTAGCAACATTGTCCTTTACTGATACAACCATTTGGGTGAGCTATTAATGATACACTCATTTAAAATAATATTATTTCAATATTTGACTAGTTTATTTTTAACATATTTTTAGACTAAACTACTTTATTAAATAATCATTTAATAAAACTTTCAATTATAATAAAGCAAAACTATCTTTTAGATGTACTTTTTGTCTAGTAATAACTAACAATATTTTATTGACAGCATTTAAGACACACTAAAGATTAAAAAGAAAACTTTAATCTGAACTGACAGGTGGTTGAATTTTTACCAGCAAAATGTTATGATAATGTTAATTATCATATAAAACACAAATAAGGTAATTAATTTCTGGTGTTATCTGCTTAATAATAAAAATATAAAAATACTCATCAGAAGTCATGCACCCAAGATACTTTATTTTGCCCATATCCACATAATAAAATATTCAACTTTAAAATGTCTTACCAATCCATCAGTGAACTACTTATGGATGGTCATATGGATGATATTGCATATGTGTATCTCTTATCATGCTATGCACAAAATAAGCATTAAAATTACTAATATATTTGTTGGTTTACTTGTAAACTGCTGGAAAGGCCCAACCGCACAATACATAATTACTTCCCTTAATGAAATACTACAGATAGAAAAGTGTTCCTGAAGCAATAATTCAAAAATCTACTTTATCATTACCATACCAGTCTTAAAACACTAATAACTTTACCTCACATGGTGGAAAATAACTAATATCATTATGAGGGATAATAAGAAAGAAAGACTCCTCAGAGCTAACTACACAACTGGAAAAATACAATGATAGATTCCAATACTTTTATCTTATATAAATATATATGTGGACAAGGTCTCAACATATGGAAATGGAATATATACCACGAAAAACAATCCTCTCTATGGACCAAGCTGCACTAGCTAAACATGAATATAATCATAAAATATTGAAATACAATTCTTTCATGAGAAATAACTATTAAGCATTGAGAAAAGCAAGCTCAAAATTCTCTAACATACAACATAAATAAAACACAACTTATAATAAAGCCACATCCATCCCACATGTATTAAAATGGGATTAAGTATATATCCTAGGCAAAAACAATACTAGATTGTCACTTAAAAGCTAGAGAAATCAATCTTCACTCTTTAAACCTACATACATTAAATAATATATAAAACCAACAAATTACTATAAGTCAAATGATTATAAAATATTTTAAATTGCATAATAACATTTTTACGATTAATAAGAAATCCACACATTAAAAAAAAAACAGCATAAAATTTTATAAATTAAAGTGGACCTAATTAACATAGACAAATATTGCTAAATATAAAACTAATAAATACCCTATCATATAAAAAGCTTCATAATGAATTGTTATATCATAATAATTAAAAAAAATTATTAGCTTCTGAAAAATCATACTGGCTGTTTAGCCATATAAAAAGTATTAAACCTTTTATAGAAGTCTCCGGTCATAGACGGACATGGTTTCTGGTCACTCGAAAACCGTCAGTTTTTACATTACTGTAGTGACTTTACAGTCATTTTAAAGCTTAAAAAAGTACTGTATGATACTGCCCTCTCTAAAATTATTTTACAAGTAAAAAATCAATAATATTCAAATTTAAATTTTATCAATGGAAGGTGGTCTTTCCTAGGTGCTGATGGGTTATTGCCCATATTGGACAAAAGAGAGTGCTTGCAATAATTTTCACCACTCCAACTTCTTTGTTTTTATTTTCAAAATGAAAATGAAAGTTTTAAAGCATTTTAAAACTATTTTTTGACATATTATAATTTATTTAGATAAAATATGCTGCAACTAACTTTATTTTAGAAAAACAGTTAAGATTTTAGTAAAAATTATTTACTTTTATACAAAGTAAATTGAGAAAGAAATCAGTGATGTCTGCAGCACTTTTTAATTTGTTATAAACTTTCTTTTTATCTCTTTCACTATTGAATATTTTTATAATTATAAATATAAATTTATTTTTGAAAAAACTTTCGTTCACTTTCATAATCTGACAAATTATTAATATACTTTTTACAAATTAAACAAAAATGAATATAATATTAAAAGATGAATATATTTTTACTGCTGATTCTGTAATTGACCAATCAAAAGTTTATAACTCACTCAGCCAAATGGATTTTTTTTACAGGAAAAATGTTAATAAACACTATTCATAAATGTAATAAATGTATCTTCACCAGGACATGCATACTTCACAATTGCCTTTAAGCCAACAATAAAAAAAATAAATATAAAATTTTACCTTCTCCATCATAAGAGTAATTGCATAATTTTGTTATAAATTATAAAAAATATGATAGCATAATAGTAAAATAATATAGAATAATAAGAAAAAATAATAAATTATTTTTAAAAAAAACCACCCATAGTCTTTTTCATGGTGAGCAATCTGATGCAGGTAAACAATGTTATTTTTCTGGAGATTTATTTTAAAGAGTGATGCATCCATCATATTTTTAGAAAAGAATAAGAGCAAGTATGACCTTATGAAACAAACAATATAATAGAAACACTTAAATAGTTACAGCAAAGATTTGAATCCACTTTTCACAGGTTTATATAAAAAAATTAGCCAGCTTGTTTTCAATATTTTGATTTTAACAGCAAATATCATTAGAAGAATTTTCATTTAATTTTGTCTATGGTTATATACTGGAAAAAAGAACAGCTTCTTCATTTATTAAAGCTTTTTAAATAGTCTTCTTAAAATTGAATTCTGATCATTCAAGCACTTAGTTATAGTAATAAAAAAATACTATCTACTTTAAAAGTCTGCAATTTAAATAATTCAGTTTCACAATGTATAATATTATC
Organism: Epiperipatus broadwayi; assembly: GCA_028023455.1. Taxonomy (NCBI): domain Eukaryota; kingdom Metazoa; phylum Onychophora; class Udeonychophora; order Euonychophora; family Peripatidae; genus Epiperipatus; species Epiperipatus broadwayi. The sequence continues at coordinate 1,611,720 of JAQFVV010012448.1, read as the reverse complement.
ATACATTAAAGTTATGTTTTCTTTAATAAAGCTTCACATTAATTTATTCACTTAACTTATCTTAAATGTTTTTTTGCAAACATTACTAAAGTAAACACACAATAAAGTTCATCTTCTTTTATCAATTATGCAAATCAGCATTTTAAAAGTCTTTATCAAGATAATACTTTAAAATAAATTTACTCAAATAGTCAATCTGTTGAAGCAAAATTTTTTAAACTTTAAATTCCACTTCAAAAAGTTTTTCCACAGTTAATTTAAATCTTATTTTATTAAAGGTGAGACATAAATAGTAAAAATAATACAGTACAATGTTTGATATAGTTTTGAAAAACAATATAAATCATGTTACCTTTTTCTTCTTTAAATTTCAGTTTAAACACAGATAAATAAACTGAATTACTAAAAAGCAACCATTTTCCCCAAGCATTTTTTAAACCCTTTAAATGCTTCTGAATTAGGTTAGGTATAAGAAACAAAACACTTTATTATCTTCCTTCTATCTATGCATTATTAATTAAGAAATAATAAAAGTTTTAGAAAATTAACATTTTAAATAAAAATTAATTAAAATAAAAAAAGTTACTGTATCCTTGAGGAGCAAGCATACCCAAGAGATTAGCAGCAGGAGAGAGAGTAATAGCACACACACACTAACAATTCTCATTTTATGCCTTCATTTTGATAGACAGCTTAATTACACACACCTTCCAAAATATGCAATGTACTATGAAAAACTAATTAAGAAAATTACATAATTTTGAACTATTTTTAAATACCATATGATAATTTAAAACTTTTAGTTGACCTTTACTTCTAAAGTAATTATCTAATTAATAAAAAAAATAATACATTTTTTATTTTAAATCACCACTTTTTAATTTATTTATTTGAAGCACTTTGGACTTATTTTAAAAGACTTTATGATTAAATTAACCATTCATTTATTTGTGAATACCTAACAACTAAAATTAACTTTATTTGTAACAAATAATATTTTATTTAATTACCTCACATGCATACAAATTCTCACACACATGCACACATGAAATTTGCTTTACATCTTTTAAATTTAACCTGTTTTAATAGTTAACTAGCATATTTTAACTAGCTTAATATTATTTAAAATAAACTATTAAGCTTTATTCAGATATTTTAAACTCTATTAAATAAAAATAACTCAACTAAATTATTAATCATTTTGAAATGAATTTAATAAATATATTATAACATAAATAAACTTACAAACTATCGTACACACTTTTAAGCATAAAATTAACTTTATTCAGTTGTATATTATCTCTAATTCTGTTTACCTTTTATTCTCTATAAAATTATACATAAACTAAGCATTAATTTTTAATTTGAAAGCATACTTATATTATATATAAGGGTTATATCTTTATAACACCTTTTAAATTATTACACATTATATATTTTGTACTTATACTTATTTGACTGGAACAAATTATATCAATGAAATGAAATTTAGATAGCATAATTTACACATTTTATTTGCACAATAAATGTTATCATCTTCTCGTTTTTACTTATCTTTTTATTTTTTTTATTTTAAAAATAGCATGAAATTATAAAGTTAAGCTACTCAAGTAAGACAATGTGCAATGACACAGGGCCACAATATATATATATATATATATATATGTGTGTGTGTGTGTGTGTATGTAACTATAAAAAATAATTTTGAAAATTTCATCTACTTATTCATATAAAAACAGTCATATAAATTATAATTGAAAATTTAAAAATAAAATTGAAATAGATCTTTTTTATATATATTGTAGCAGTGAATAGCCATCAAATAATGGAAGATATAATAATTCAGAAATAACAGCATTTTATAAACAATGCAGGCTCTAGAGAAAAAGCATTAAGTTTGTTTCCATAATTGTGTCTATGAATATATTGTTATGTATTCTCAAGCAAATATTTTGTGTGTGTACTTTTTAAAAAAATTGTTAACTAATTATAATAATAATTGTACAAAAGGGAAGTTAAATGAATTCAGAACAAACCATAATTGTTAAAATTGTTAACTAAACTAGAAAGTTTTCACTTTATTAAAAATCTTTATATTTATAATGCAGTTGGTTGAAAAGAAATTCAAATTCATAAATAAATAATGTTTTTTTTTTAATATTTATCTGTTTCCCTTTTACATTTTATAATTCATCATAATTATTTAACAATAAACATTCTATTATGTTAGATTAAGATGTTTGAATGGAGGTTAATAATTTATTTATTAATAAACATATACAACAATTTATAAAAAGGCTGTGACAGTAATTTTAATGATTAGATGTTTTGTTATCAGAGAGAGCAGAGTAAAAAAATATTTATCATAAAAATCACCATCAAATAAGCATATTATTCACTACAACTTGCCTTAATGAAGTACATTTCATAAATATGCATTCAAAAATAGAGATATATTGTTAATATTTCCATTCTTATTAAATATGTAATGCCTACATGTGTAGCTTAAATTTGATCAAAATGATGTGCTAAAAACTCCAGTAGTCAATCTCTTGGCTGGCATAGCTGCTCCACAGAGGATGAGTTGATATTATACAGCCTAAACTTGAAAACCTTGCCTTAGCATGAAATGAAGATATCTGGTTCATGAATAAAAATCATTGTTCCTTGATCCTACTTTATTTCTTTATTAATTCTAGAAGAAAGAAGAGGAGAAAATCTATTGATGCCTGCCAATTAACAATCCAAAATGAAAACCAGTAAACTGAATTATTTACCTAGCAACAAGTGAAAAGTATTATGAACTATTTTATGAAATAAAACAAGTTTACTTTATTCTACAACTGTATATAATAATTTAATAGATTAAGTTATATATTTCTGACTATGTCAAGAAGTACAGAAAATTAATTAAGGAAGTAAAGTGAAATAACTGCCTGACAAAAGAAAACAAATAAATAATCTCAAGGATTATATGTTGTACTCATCATCAACAGCTATAGCTGAATAAACATTAAAGTACTTGAAATATGATCTATATATATATATATATATATATATGCTTTTTGTTGGCAAAAGATTATCAGACTGATGTAAAATCTTTTTATTTATTTTTGTTTGTATATACAGTACATGATTATACCAAAAATTAACAAGTAACATTTATTTAAAACAGGCAAAACTCACTATATGTATTGCCACACACAGCAAGCTAGAGTAACCAATGGATGCCAGAAGGCTTGTGCATAAAATCTCCCTTCTAGTTCCTACTCATCCAATATCCCCAGACTAGTTTCTGGATGAGTAGGCACTAGATGAGGATTTTATGCACAAGCCTTCTGGCATCCATTGATTACTCCTGCTTGCTATTTGTGGCAATACATATAGTGAGTTTTGCCTGTTTTAATAAGTTATAAGCAAGCATGGGAAATGGTGATCATGTAATGCTTATTAATATTTATTTAACTATATTTGTTTTATATATATTATCCATTTTAAATAATAACATGCTGATGCATTGCAGTGAAACTTTTTTATATAATAATTTGTAAGCTTTTTTATATATTCTAATTTGCAGACTTAGTGATTTCAGAGCCCTTGTTGCTCCATATTTATAATCTTTTCAGATTATTAATGTTATATGCAAATGTATGCAAATTGCCTCCTATACCATCCATTTTTTGGAAATTGCAAAACAAGTGGCTCTTCTATTTATTGATTTGGCATCGCTGGTGATGAAACAAGATTCCTTAATTTTTCTCTTGCTATCATTCATTTCCATGCATAAAATGTCAGCCTTGAAGGGCTCAAATCTGTGGTTGAGTTCTTGCTGATGGTCAGCAAATTCAGAGCTGCTTTCTTTTTTGGTTATTGCACTTGTATATGTGTATTTGTGCTGAGACAATCTATTGCCAACTGTGGCATGAGTTTCTCCATAATAAACCGAATCACACACCATTTGAGGACACACAATTCTATATACCACCTGGGGGGTTTCATCAATGTTTCTTTTATCTTTGGTATTATTAATAAGCCTATTGGTGTTTGGAGGGGTAAGTAAATTGATATATATATATATATATAATAGAGAGACTGGTGATCCAAATTGTAACCTAAAACAGAAAATAAAGATCCAAGGCATGTCCAAGCTAATGATGGACTATGTACAATACAACCTCAGCTAAATAATAATACTCCATAATATATAAGCTGAAATGTCATGTAATAGCTAAGTTTAACAGGTCTATACAATAAATGCCATATGCTACAATAAGAAGATATACATAGGGGTAAGTATTTATAATAAATATAATAAAAATACAAATTAATAATATCAATAAATTAAAAGGAGCAGAACTCTCAATTTACTCTAGCATAAATAATAAACTCTTAATATTGTGAGCATATGTCATTGATGTTACATTTAAAGTCTTTTACTTTTATACATCTACTACAACTACAATCCTTACTATCCATTTTTTAAGTATCTTATTGCCATGATAAGATAAAACATTATATTTACTTTTATAAAACTTGGAAAATGTTCTTTTAAATCCTTGCCACATAAGATTCAATTTTTAAAATAATTTCTTCATTAACAAGATAAATTTGAATAATATTAGGTCTCTAACACAAATAATTTTTTATTGTTGAATTTTTCACAACATAGAGATGGATTATTAAGAGCAACTTTGTCAAGACAAAAAGATAAATAATCTTGAATAGAATTATGTTTAAATTAACAAAAGGCATCTAATAATTTGGGTTATAGTTAAATACCATAATATAAAATATATCTACTATCAAAAGTAATTATAGGTGCAAGCCAAGGTTAAAAAAATAGTATTCCAATTTAATCCTTTAGGAACAAATATTATTTATATTGAGTTATAAAAAAGATTTAATATTAAAATGGCTAATTTGGATTTTCAATCTTGACATATTATTGAGATAAGGCATTTTCTTAAGTGTGTCATGCATGTGAGTAAATACATTTTTGGGTTAAAACAGAGGTAAAACTCTTTATACCGCAGTGTCACCCAGTACTAGCCAGAGTAATCAATGGATACTAGAAGGTTCGTGCATAAAATCTTTATCTAGTATCTACTCATCCAATATCCCCAGACTAGTTTCTAGCTTGTCACATTCATAAGTGAGGAGTTTTAGATTTGAGAGCACTACACTTAGATCTTAGAATTAATGCAACCTTTTAGCAGCCACCTTTTATCTATTTAGTTAACTATAAAGCTATGAGTCCAATATAAAAACAATAATAGTTTTCAATCCAAGTTTATTCACTTGTACATTCATATAGATCTTAATCCAGTTCAGCATCTATATATTTTGTTGTCTTTGATTTTTTAGTAACCATACATAGTCACCCTCATCTCATTTAAAGAATTGTTATTAAACCAATAAACTTCACATGATCACCGCTTTATATACTTGACAAGTTCTTAAAATAGAGGCAAAACTCTTCATACAGTAGCACCACTCAATGCAAGTTACAGTTATCAATAAATGCGAGAAAGTATGTGCATAAAATAATTGTTTCATTTTGGACTCATAGTTTTATGGTTAACTAAATAGATAAAAGGTGGCTGCTAGAGGGTTGCATTAAATTCTAAGATCTAAGTCTAGTGCTTTTAGATCCAAAGCTACTCATTGATGAAAGCCACAAGCTAGAAAGTACACTGGATGAATACGTACTAGATAAGAATTTTATGCACAAACCTTCTTGTGTCCATTGACTTTTTCTGGCTTGCACTAGGTGGCACTATTGTATCTAGAGCTTTGCCTTTGTTTTAACAGCTTGTATAAGTATAGGAAATAGTGATCATGTGATGTTTTTGGGTTCATTAAAAAAACCTCACAGTTTTTTTGCCTGAGAATATGTTACTAATGATTTTATTAAAAGAAGATATATAGTATTTTCTACTTCACAGAATAATAGAATTATTGTTCATAAGCAAATTATATTTTTCCAAAATAAAAAAGAATTGACAAGATATAGCATTAAAACTGCAAACAAGGTGCTGATCGTAGTCATTTTAGATCTTTTTTTTTGAAATTTGTAGATGAGGCATGAGCCTTAAAAATGATATTCTAATCTTAATAAATCCATAAATGGTGCAATTGTAAAGATAATATTTCAAATTAATGGAAAAAGTATTTTTATCATCTTTTGAATAATGATATAAGAATGCAGATGGCAGCTTCAGCAATATATCTTCTCAAACATTTAGACAAAGATATTCATATTAATGAGGTTAAAGCAGCTTTTTATATTCTTAAAATTAGAAAAGGTATAGATTTTTATGAGATACCCATAAAATTTTTAAATAAAGTTATAATATATTAACTTCAAATCTAATGGCTTTTTTTTCTTTAGGAATGTAAGATAAATGAGAATGTGACATATTTATAGATTTAGCTTATAAAATAAAATATAACTGCTGTAATTATTATAGGATATTAATTCTATGTAATACAGCAGAAGTACAATCACTGATTGCATTGTATAGTTTGCTTCCAATAATAGATTAGTGATATTTTAGAGAAGGAAGAGTCATAAGACATATATAGAGATATAATTTTATTACATGCAAATACAAATACTTTAAAAGCAGTGCTGTCATTTTAACTGAATACTTTTGTTTTTAGAACCTTATTTATTAATTAGCTTCTACATGATATTTTATAAAAAAGAATTATTTTTTGCATGGAAAGTTTAAGACATTTTAAATAAAAGCTGGTATAACACAAGATATATATTAGTTCCAATTTTATCTTTTATTTTTAGATGAGTGATTTGTGGAACTGTTATAATTTGGATTTATAAATCAGATTTCAAAATATTTTATGGGTTTGATGATGAAATTTTTCTTTTGAATTAACAAAGATAAAAACTTTATGATTAAGGTTTGTATAATTATACTATGTTGATCCATTCTTGATAATTCAAAAAATAATTTATAGAATTAGTTTTTAGTAAATGAGGTTAATTACATTCAAATAAATGCTTATTTATAAATGAGGTTAAGAAAATTTCAAGTGTTTTATTATTCAGAGATGAAAAAATACTTTCAGTAATTTTTAACTTGGTTATTTTCAGTTTAAAATATACATCAGTTCAAATACTTTGGTAACTTTTTAGATGGATTTACAGACTTGAGTGCTGTTGATATTAATGTACTACTGCTACAATTAATCTGATAAAAGACAGGATAATTCATTATGGTGATATAAATACCTCAACTAAAAATACTTGTATATAGAACTTTAAGCCAATAAACATCACATGTTCACCATTTTTTATGCTTGCTTTTAAAACAGGCAAAACCTTCCATAAAACTGTGCCACTCAGTGCAAGCCAGAATAATCAGTGGATACCAGAAGGCTTGTGCATAAAATTTCCATCTAGTGCCTACTCATCCAATATCCCCAGATTAGTTTCTGGCTTGTGGCCTTCATCAGTAAGGAGCCTTGGATCTGAGAGCACTGCACCTAGATCTTATGATCTAATGCAACCCTGTGTGTTGCAATACATATAGTGAGGTTTGCCTGTTTTAATATAGAACTTTATTATGGCTCATTTATTACATGAAAGTTCAGCAAAGGTCATGTATGAGAATAACACAAAGGCATTAAAAAAATTCCATATAAGATTACTTTGTAGCACTTTGACAATATTATGTAAAGATTACAAGACTAATCTGTGAGTTTCATCAGTTTTTTGGATGTTATGATATTGAATCTATTATTGCAGAATCCAATAGTGGATTTGTCATGTATATGACTTGAAGGAGACACTTATCATTACACATTATAAAGATTATCACAAAGCCATTCTTAAAAAAATGCAATATTAATTGCTTTCATTGAGAAGATATGAATAAGGACACACTAAAATAGAGACACAATTAGACAAAATATTAAAATATTTCTGAACTAAAATTGAAAAAGAAATTTAAAGCCAACATCACTGAATGTTAAATAAACAAATTAAAAGACTTGTATGTAATACATTGCAATATATTATATGGTTCACAGATTGATTTACATATTCATCACAAATTTTTAAGTTCTTGTTCTAGAGTAAAAATAATCATATTCATTTACAATTAGCCACTAATGAATGATACTGAAAATTATTGTGGATATAAATGACTTAATACAATTTAATCAATAGCAATAGCTTCAAAATACCAATTATAATATTTGAATATTTATTCTTAATACCATGTATATATATATATATAAATCAGTTTGACCATTACTAGGACAATTTCAAAATATATATATATTATAAATCGATGTCTGTATTTCTTCAAAATAATATATGCAAATATATAAATAAATATTTAAAAATACAGTATTTAAAAGCTTATAAAAAATATATGTATAACTGTCACTTAGGAGCGCATCAAACCAACTTGTGGCTTTGTCAACATATATTTTTTATAAGCTTTTAAATACTGTATTTTTAAATATTTATTTATAAATTTGCATATATATACCAGACATCATTGCTATAACTTTGGCTGTGGTAGAAAATATATATATATATATATATATATATATATATATATATATATATATATATATATATATATATATATATATATATATATATATATATATATTATCAATAGTAAAAAAAGATTCAACATTTTTTTAAATATAGCAAGGAGCATAGTGTAGCATTTTCTGATTTTCTACCAAAATGATAATTTACAATCAGATTCATATATAAGGGATTCAAACTCAGACTTTCACATAACCTCAACTCTCCATGCCATCTCATATTGCTGACTTACCGGATCACCCACATTTTGAAAAGATAAATAATCACCAATATATGCTAAACCAGCAATCATCAGTTGGTCCAGATTACCATCTTCACACATATATACAATCAGTGTTCAGCTTTATATTACGATAGCCAATCTTCATACTTTAATGAACAGGCTTCAAACTTCTCCAACCCACAACTCTTCAGCCGTCCATTTCATTGAAAATCTGAGGATGAAACGTTCAAAGACCACATGTTTTTATTTAGAGGTGATGATTTTTGACTTAATGACAAAAAGTCATATCAAGTAATATCAAAGATATTTGTATAATTCATAAATACAATCATTTTAATAATATGTAGTCCACATTCAACTCCTAAGCAATAGTAATTCTATAATGTCATTGTATTATGAATCAACAGAAAGGCAATCTATAGCTTTAGGATATATGTAGAACTAGCCTTTTATAGTTGTTTTGGTTACATCATAACAATTCCAAAGGTAGGTTTAATCAATCCAATTTTCCTAGTTCGATTTATTTTGTCTAATTTTATTTAAATGCCTTTCAACTTGAATTTTTAATTGAATTTTTTAAAAAAAAAAATACACTGCCTATCATGCTTATGATTGTTTTTTTTTTTTTTTAAATCAAAAGTCACTCTGACACACAAACACACGCACACATTTTAATGCTTGAATAAATAATTCAGTGTAGGAGTTTTGCTATTTGCTTTAATATCATTTTCTTCTTATGTTTAAGAGCTTATCTTTGTAATTATTCTTTAATTTGAGACATAACAGAATTTTCTTTTAACTCGTTTATGAATATGATACTTCATTTCCTTTAAAAGTGAATGATAATTTTCCATCTTGAAAATAATCATACGTTATCATAACAGAAATAACATATGACTGCAATTTTAAATTATAAAAAAAAACTGATTAAGAATTGCATATGACCATGAGCAGAAATTAAAATTAAAGGAAATATTTTATCATCTGTACTTTTAAATTGCTCTTATATATGTGTGTTTTACAAAAAATTGATATCTCTAGAATCATCTGCAGATCATCAATATGTATTATCTATATATGTTTTTTTTCTTAGATTTGCATCAAAATATGTGGGTGACAAAGTAAATCACTAAGAAAAAGAACTTCCTGACTAGTATTAAACCTTCTAAGATTCTATAAGCATTAAAACCATCGCTTTATGTTCAAAAATATAGTATATTTAATCAAGTAATGCATAAAGAAACTGTACTAAATCTATAATTAATTTGATTATAGTTTGTGAAACAAATACAGTATTATGAAAATATAATCAAAATTTCAAAGCAATCGGTAAGAAGAACTTTCGGAGATTTAAGATTTTGAACAAACGAACATTTATATTTTTATTTATATATATTATAAAACAGGTATATTAATCTTTAATATAAGTTTTATATCTGAGCTAAGGATAATAGTTTGTTTTTATAAATGATTAATAACAATCATTAGTACATTTATATGAAGTAATCGGTAATTAAGTTGTAAATACAGAAACCTTGGCATTTGTAAATTAAAGTGTAATATGAATAATATATATATAATCTAACATAATAAAATTTTGATTACTCATACAAACTGGGAGTGGTTTAGAGAGATACATGAAAATACTGTGTTTATAAATTGAATTTTACAACAGTTTACATCAATAGATAAGGACAAAAAATATTTGCTGAATAAGTTTTTCTGCATTATTTTTTTATGTAAACAATTATTTTTGTTATATATTGATATTTTATTTTATACTATATTATGTGATTTATATAATACAAGAGTAATTATGCAATAATTATATTTTTGAATAAGAAGTATCACAAAAAATAATAGGTTAGCGTTTGTAAGTAATAGCAACGTAATCTCCAAACAAAGTTAACTTGACAATGTATAAATTAATTAGTTGACAATGAAAATATCGAATTAAAACAGTGTTATTAAATTATATATTTTTATAAATATAGAATTTTACTTTATGATTGTTCTAATATTTTCTCATTTTATAAAAGAATCTCAAGTGCTTTATTAAATGTTTTTTAATATGTTACATCAATAATGAAAATTTAAAAGAAAAAAACAAAGGTTTTTTTTATATATAAAAATTGTACTTCAATCTTATTAATAATTAAAATAGTATTTTTAAACAAACATTTCCAAACACATTCTAAAATATTTCCATTTCTTTTAAAGATATGATAGCCCTTTTTGTTTCAATAAATATAATATCAAATCAATATCTTACTTTTTATATTTTTGAGTCATTAATCGTAATTAATGTATTAAGCAGTAAAAATAATAGTATAACAATCAATACATTAAAAATTGATACATTTGGAGAAGACAGTCAATGGTGATTTAGATAATTGATAGTTTGAATTTAATAATGCTGACATAATCGATATTCTATTGTAGTTTACTTTAATTTATAACGTAAAAATTTAACATCTGGAAATATAAAGTATATAATTTGTAATTAACAATAGCAACAGACTCCATATTACTAGAATCTAGAGATAAAAAGGTAAATAAATAAGTTATATATATATATATATATATATATATATATATATATATATATATATATATATATCTTGTAATAAAAGACAATGAGATGATATATTCAATCTATTATACAAAGGAATAGTGAAATAAACTGCAATGATAGATCAAAACATCACATAATCATCATTTCATAGGCTTACACATGCTGTTAATAGCAATATCATACCCTCCAAACATTGACACCAAATTCAAGTCTTTTAATCAATGTATATAGAAAGGGTTTATGCACAAAATTTTTATCTAGAGCCTGCTCATCCAATATCCCCAGAGTAGTTTTTAGTTTGTGGCTTTAATCAGTGAGGAACCTTAGATTTGAGAGCACTGCACCTAGATTTTGGAATCTTACACAATCCTCCAGCAGCTACCTAAATAGGTAAAAAGTAACTGCTGGAGGGTTGCATTAGATCTTAAAATCTAGATGCAGTGCTCTCAAATTCAAGGCTCACCACTGATAAAAGCCACAAAGTAAAAACTGGTCTGGGAATATTGGATGTCTATGTACTAGATAATGATTTTATGCATAAACCTTTCTGCATCCATTGGTTACAAAGACTTGCACTTGGTGGCAATACTATATGGAGAGTTTGCTATTGTTAATTATAGATCAAGTAGATAAATTTCATATTGGTCGACCTAGCTATTGTAATGTTGTGGACAGAAATTAACTCCAGCATCAAGCATTTTATATTTATAAATAAGTAAAGTTAGAATGTTTTCATTACCAAATAGTAATATGAAAATTCTAGACACTTTTTTATAAATAATAATAATGTGAATATTATTTTAATCTGTTATAAATGATTGTAAAAGAGACAGAAAAATACAAAATAATGTAAACATTTTTTTTTAAATTCTTTTTCTTTAGTAAATTTTAATGCATAAAAAGTAATAGTATAAATCATTTTTTTCTACCTAGTAAATTACTGAAACGTTTTAATTTCAACTTTTAAAAAATAATACGAAAAAAGATAAATGAATAAAGGTTTTATTAAAAAAGTCTCAATATTTATTAAATTTTGTTTTAATTAATTTTTTTTTCACTCTATCTCTCTCCAAACCAAAAGGCAATATTTTGTAAATCAAATTTAATTAAGAGATTACCTTATTTTTAACTTAATAAAAACATAAGTGCAAAATATTTTTTATGATTGGAATTTAATTTTTTTGTCTTTGACATAAGCCTTTTGTAAAAATAAACTAGATGGATACAGGACTGTTTTAAAAAATATTGGGGATAGGTTAAATCAGCAATCCTGTACCAGTGAAGAACAGTCATTAATGACTCTGCTGTTGAAAAAACCAAAATCAGAAGTTCATTGTGAAGGGCACATTACAAGTAAAATAAAATCTTTTTTAAAATTGGTTTGAAGAAAAATATGAGCTAAGTTTTAGTTAGTAACCTACCCAGTAGATATAAATGAGGAAAATACCCCTAGTTGCAGCAAGCCTTGTTTCCATTCAAAAACATGCCTAACTATGTCTTTATACTTTAGCCTGACCTGGAAACTTATTAGATTTAAAAAAATGAATAAGTATATTCTGTATAGAAGTTTAAAATTATTCTCCAACAACAATGAAGAAAAGCTAATTGTGTGCATTGCCCACATGTTAATGGAGAAGTTCTATAAGCCTACAAAAATGATTGTTAAACTCAACAATAGAAGCCAATAGAAAAGAAAACTGAAAATTGTAACAATCAAAGATGGACTCAAAAGAAAAACAAAACCATGGTATAACAGTTTAATGTACATATTATAAATACATTTATAAATAAAAAATTATAAAAATAATAACTGGTAATAATGAATAATTTCATTAATTTAACATTTTCTGTTGAAACAACTTTTTTATTTTTATTATATACCTTCACAATTCACTTATATAATTAAGAAAAGAGAAAGTGTGTTTAAATTATTTTAATTTTTCTTATTTTTGAAATGTTGTTTTGCAAGTATAATCAATAAAAGAGAACACAATTCTGTCTAAATTTAAAGTTGGTAACTAACAATAAGTTAGTATTAATATATAAAATTATATTTTGTTGATAAAAATGTATTTAAGTTTGAATTATTATATCATATTTTTGTATGTCAACTCTCTTAATTATTTATTAATTTGTCTCTTCGATGAATTGGTAGTGTGTGTGACTTGATTTCAAAATAGCATAGTATTAAGAATTTTTAAATTATTTCAGTAAAACTTTCCAAATTAAAGTCAGCTTATATGTTTACTTTCTCTTGTACACAGTTCCTAGGGTATTGTGATCTTGAGCTAACTCTAAAGAGCAATAATGGTTAAATTATTTATATGTGGGAGTTTATGTTTATGTTTGGACATCCAGATCATAATTCTGAATAATGCAAAATTATCACCTTTAAAGTCCATTCACTGCATTTTGTTTCTTTTATTAGAAAGTTAGTTTATAGTTGTTTGCTATAGTGTGCTAAGAGCATTGATGATTATCAGCATGTATCAGTATCCCATCATTATTTGCTATACACGCAGAAGACTGTCTTCAATTGTGCACTGTTTGGTAATGACTAGATAAATATCCTGTTTATTATGTATCTCTTTTAAATCTAGTTATGAAGGTTTATTGTTGATAAGTTAATATATTTATGTGTAATGCTGAGTATGCTGAGTAATTTGTAGTTTATAACTTTTTATTAGTATAACTTTATGTTTGTTCCATGCTGATGATCTCATGTTTTTTTCTATGTTCATAGCATTTGGGGATGATGAATTTGCATCTCTTAATTTCATTACACCTTTGTCACATACCATTACAATTGGTATCTAATATGGGGTTTGATGATGATTACATTCTGTTGGTCACTATACAAAATAGCTATATAACTTGAAGTTCAAGTATAATTACACTTGAGAAAGAAAACAGTATTTTGTTGCAGAATTAATTAATTAAAAATGTATTACTGTGAAATAGTTGACAAGAGGATGCATAATAAGTTTATAATTTGATAAGTTATAAAAATTTATGATATGAATATATATTTAAAAGAGTTTATATTTAAAATAGAACAGAAAATTAAGGCTTAGTTTTTAAAATCTGGACTGAGCTTTTGGCTGTTGGAGTTTGTTTACATTTACTTATAGTATTGATGATGGATGAAAGATTTTGTCATTGGCTTGAGGATGAAATGTTTTCACACAACTCCATGGAATGTTCTATTTCAATGCTATAACACCTCATTTTTTAGTTTTATGTTTCTAGTTGTTTGTCATGATCAGTTAGCATAATCCTGCCATGGCCAGCTTCTAGGTCTCTAAAAAAAAGTAAGGCAGAACATTAAACTTTTATATTTTTACCTCTAAAATTCAAAGAAACAGGATCTTGCAAAGATTTCTGTATTATTATTCTATTTAAAATTACAGAAAGATTATAGGGTCTTAATTGAGATAGACCTTCTGGTGTTCATGCTGCTTTGTGCTTATAATCCAATGGCTAGATTTAATATCAATCCCAGTATTTCAAATTACAATTTTTTTGCTATCAGATGCTAGTCATATCTCAGAAGAAAGGTTTTGATAAAATACTTGTTTTATGAAATTTATTGTAGGTATCTTCGTGTATTTAAAATAGAACAATAATTAATAATAATAGTGAATAAGGAAATCAGTGACACATGCATGAACAGGATAGAATTGGAGAATAAAACAGGGTAATTAAATTAAACAAGTAAAGACAAGTATTGAGACAGTCAGGCTAAAGAAAAACATATTAGAAGTAGTAGGTAAAGTGCAAGGTTGTATGGAGAGGAGATGATGTGAAACTTATTTTATAAGATATTTTTAAAAGATGTGCACTATTTTGAAGATAACAAATAATCAAATATTAGTTTACATTTGTTTTTGGAAAAGTAATTCAGTAAATTTTCTTTAAGATTAAAAGTAAATGTTCATATACTAAAAATAAAATCTTAAAGAATGTAGAATGAGCATGATCAAGCAAAAATCAATACCCAACTAAAGATGCCCAGAGATCAGAAAAATGAACATGTTAACCCCTATATTGCAAATGTTCAGAGAAATAGAATAAGAAAGAGAAGAGGCTAATAAAAAGAGAGAACAAATAATAAGGATGATAGAAAAACAACAGAACAAACTCAAATAAAAAAGAAACAAAAACAAAAGGAAATACTAAAACAATTATAAGAAATGTTCAAAGATATCAAAGAGAAATCAGAAGCAAGATTACAAAACAGCATAGAAAAAACAACAAAAAATGAAACAATGTGTTCAGTAAGATCATCAGAATATACACCAAAAAAGAGCAGAGAAAAAAAGAATAACAAAAAAGATGTTATATATCATTTTCAGAAAGTAATGCAAGAGGAAACTAAAATAATAAATCTGATTACAGCTGAACTGGAGGAATTAAATCAAATGATAAATTCAACAAAGTAATTGGAAGAAAAAAATAGAAAATGAACAAAAATATATAAAAATAATAAATCAAAAGAAGGAATTAGGGGGAAAAAATTGATATGACAGTCTAAAATATTCAACAAATAATAAGAAAATGCAGAATCAAGAGAAATACATATTAGATATCAAAATACTATACTCAGGTTTATCAAAGTCAAAGATTGCAGTTGAAAACATTGATTTCTTATTGTATGTTAAATCAAACCTATCACATAAGGTCTATCAGATGATTATGGGTGATGACTAAAAGTATTAAATAGATAGTAAAAGTGCTTAGATAACAAACCCATAAAAGTTTTGGAAATAAAGATTTTGGCTCTTTCAACCATCAAAATAAAGGATTTCCAAAAGTGAGAAATAAAACTAATCTAAAAAATAGAGCTGTTAAAAGAAATAATAACTATAATCCACAAAAGGCATGGATGAAGAAAAGATTAATAACGGTCCTGAGAGTAGAGACATTTTGAACCAATCATTATACTTTACAACAGCTCAACTAAAGTGAATGAATTAAAGCATAGAGATCAACCCAATTCAAATGAATGAATTAAAGTATGAAGATCTACATGAACATCTCTATAATCCCAGACAGCACTAGTAATAAAGGTGAAAATTAAAATATAAGTTAAAATAGTGAGAAATAAAATGTACAACCACATTTCATTGTTTTATTATTTTAAAGAAGAGTATTAATGTTGTAGACAGAGGCCTACTTTGGCCATGTCAAGTATTACACATTTATAAATAAGTAAAGTTAGAGAAGAAGAAAATTTAAACTTTTTGTGTTTTTATAATAAGAATTGATTTAATTAAATGTTTTCTTTATCAAATTATATGAAAATTCTGGGCATTTTGCAGTAAATAAAGATGTGAATATTATTTTAATGTGTTATTAATAACTGCAAAAGAAAAAGTATAAAATAATGTAAATAATTTTTTTAATTCTCTCTCTCACCCCCTTGATAATTATTTATTAGTTTTAATGCTTAAAATAGGTATTCTTTTCTCCTTAGTAAATTACTGAAAAGTTTATTTTTAACTTTTTAAAGACAATAATAAAAGAGGTAAATGAATGAAGTTTTTTTAAAGCAAATGGTCTCAACATTTTTGTTAAATTTTATTTTAATTAATTAGTTTGTTTCTTTTCTCTTTATCTCTTTTCAAAACAAAAGGCAATGATTTTCTAATCAATGTCAATTAAGAGAATCTTATTTTTAGCATAAGAAATAAATAACAGTAGAGAACATTTTTTCTTATAATTGGAATTTAATTAAATTATTTTTGTTTTTGACATGTTTTATAATTTTAATTTTGAAAGAAAGAAATAACTAAAAATAAGCTCAATTGGTCAGGGTTAAATTTGGTGAGGATGGAGATAAAATGTGATTGGATAGCTACATAATTATTCTAAAAAATATTTAGGATAGAATAAATCACTAGACTTCAGTGTCTTGTGAAGAACAGTCATTGATGGTTGAGCTGTTAAGAAACCCAGAAACAGATGTTCAGCTGTGAAGAGCACCCTATAAGTAAAAAAATCAAAATATTTTCTAAAACTGGTTTGAAAAAAAACCATGTGCTAAGTTTTAGCTAGAAGTTGAACATCATTAACCTAAACATGTAACTTGTTTCCTAGAAAAATGTAAAGGAGGATAATATACCTCTAGTTGCAAATAGCTTTATTTCCATTCAAGAGCATGACTTTTCTGTCTCCATGTTTTAGCCTGATTAAGAAAATTATTAGATGTTTAAAAATTGGACAAATGAATTAAGCATAAAAATTAAAAAATTGTCTATTGCAAAATTGGAGAAAATTTGACTGTATGCATTGTCCTAGAAAAATGTGTTAATGGATAAAATTCTATAAGCCTCCAAAAAAAAAGGTTTGTTAAAACCCAACAATAAAAGCCAACAGAAAAAAATTGAAAATTTCAACTATCAAAGAAGAATTCAAATGCAAGACAAAACCATGGTAAAGGTTTTTTAATGTGCACATTTTATTAATTTAACATTTTCTTTTTAAACATATTTTTTCTTTATATTAGTTGCCCTCCAAAATTCAATTGTATAAAAAATTTTAATTCTGTAAGAAAAGGGAAAGTCGGTTTAAGTTAAGTTAATTTATTTATCTTTGTAATATTGTTTTGCAATTTTAATCAATGAAGAAAAAAACAATTTTATTTAACATTAATGTAAATTAATTGTTTTAGTAAGAACTAACAACAAATTAATATTCCTATATAAAATTATATTTTGTTGATAAAAATGTATTTAAGTTTAAATATCATATCATATTTTTGTTTGCCAATGTTAAATATTTATTAGCTAATATATTAAATAATTGTTAAACATTATAGTTTAAGTCTTATTCCTCCAGATATTTGTTCTATGAATAGTGTGTGGAACTTGATTTCATAATACCATAGTGGTTTAATTTATCTTATCAAATTAAAGTAAGCTTATATATTTATTTTCTCTTATACACAGTTCATAATATCTTATGATCTTGAGCTAGCTCTAGAGAGCAATAACATTTAAGTTATTCATATTTGGGGAGCTATGCTTGTGTTTTGACATCTAGATCATAAATCTGGCTGGTGCAAAGATAACATCTTTAAAGTCCATTCACTGCATTTTGTTTATTTTATTAGAAATTCAGTTTGTTTATTTTATTAGAAATTTAGTTTATAGTTGGCTGGTATACTAATGGAACCATCTGGTCAGAACATTGATGTTCAGCATGTATCAGTATCCAGACATTATTTTTCACTTTGAGGGATGGATTGATATTTAAGGATGGGCATGCAGATGATTGTTATATTTTGCCCTATGTTTGGCAGTGGCTAAATAATTAACTTGTTTTAATGTGACTCTAATAAATCCAGTTGTAAGGGTTAACTGCTGTTTATTTTTGGATAAATGCTGGTAATGCAGATTATGAATAGAGTTGTTGTAACTACTTATATAACTTTGTTCACTGCAGATTGTCTGCTCTTATTCACAGCATATGGTTAATCTATGCTGATTCTCATGTTTCTTGTATTTTGTCATTTTATATTTAGTCATTCTATATTTGCTCATTGAGTTTACTTATTCTATGGGGATATGTTTTCTTATATACCCATGTTTATCATCACTTTTCTACATCTATATCATTACTATATATATATATTGTAACAATCTGGAGAATAACACTTAATGTGATCTGCACTATAGGGCGCCATCTAGGCATTTGAGCCTAGAAAAATTTATAAAGTAGGCAGATACGTAAGTCAAAAAAAAACTTTTTATTTTTATTTTGATAAATATATTTTGATATCCAGTCGTTAGCCCAAGTCACTAGCTCAGGGAGTAGCAGAGATTTAATAATATAATATATTATCTAATTATATTTCAATATTAAAAAATAAATAAAATAAGCCACTGCCAGTAATTAACATACAAAAATTTATTTACGCACATATATATATAAGATTTAACATTATTTTAGATTTTTAATTTACATTTTAAATTTTATACTATTATTAGTTCGCACAGATTTGTTTAAAAATGTTGAGTATAGATCGGTTACATAGATTCCATGGTCAAAAACATTTCAAAATAAACATAAACGATCAAAATACAAAATCATTGATACCGTCAATTGCAGAGGGAAATTTATAAGTAACCCAATAGCATTCACCATAAGATGCTTGCATTAACACCAATAACTTAAACAACATCTGAATAAATACATTTTAGATACTCACCATAAGGTATCAGTATTTACCGAATGTCTATATATATTTTGAGCGAATATGAAAACCAAAAACATAATCAACCGGTAACGAACCCACACAAGTGTCTATACCCAACTTAAATTTAATGCATCTTTATTTAGAGTGTCGAGTATGAATAGACCACATAGATTTGCATTTGAAAAGAAAATAGTCAATCCTTGTTTAACCTTAGGCCAAAGGTTCGCAGTCAAACCAAACTTCAATCCATCTGATATATCGATGTGTTCAATGTAATATGAATACGGCAGCGCAATTAGGTTAAGAGAAGAAACTGCTTCTCATCAGATAGGAATATTACATCTATCAGACAAGAAGAGCAATAAAAAAAACCCATCAAAAGGAACAGCGTTCTAGTCTTATAATCCCTTCCATAGGCAAAACAGAAGTGTGTGGCATAAAACAGTGATTCTGCCCATAGCGAATCTCGTACTACATCTACTAATTAGACCAATATATCCAATCCATTGACCTAATTCAACTATGAAACGAATAACCTAAGATTACCCTCCCCTAATATAACTTTACAAATCTATATAGCCATTCATGCCTGACTTAAGTTTAATATTTATATAACTAGTTTAATGGAAAACAGAAATCATAATAAAACTTAAAGAACAAATAAATAAATAAATGGAAATGATTTTACAAAAGAAATACATTAAATAAAATTATAACTAATTAATAAATAACATTGGTCAGATAGGATTCTATTTCTTAATTATTTTAAATATGGAAAGTTTTTAATTTAATGTTCATTAATTATAAAGTTCTTACGGTTTTAAACAGTTCATCTTTATCTGTTGCTTGCCATTTGAACGTGAATTCCCATGCCGTCCAAAAAAGATTGGTATTCTGTTGGCCATTTTATTTATTCATTCGGAGGTTTTTTACTCCAGCTGGTCCTCAATGTAGAAAACGATAGTTCATTTCTCTTTCTTCCTAGCAGAACTGAAGGGATTGAAGAGTGCGTCTTTTCAATCCCTTCTCCTTCAACTCCGCACTAACACATATCTGTCCACTCGTAATAACCAACTAATTAACTCTTTTATTTTCATACCTTTCCTTTTATAATAATTTTGTGGATTAACTCAACATTATGTCATGATGGTGAAAACCTTTTCGTTGAGGTCCGATTTCCCGATGGATTTCTTTCATTTGCTAAAAGTTTCTATTGTTTTCCTATCTAACCGATGCTTATACATTTAAATGCCCAAAGGCTAGTTTACTAATTAAAATAATCATTTCCATTTTACAAAAGATTAATTAATTTGTTTTCAAACTTAAACATATATTTTTATCTCTAAATCTTTTCTAAAAATTTAGTTTTAAACTACTCTTTTTTTAATAAAGTTTTATTTTAATAATTATTTATCTGTGCGATTTTATATATATGCGAGTTTAAGATGATTTTTTAATTTTCAGTTTTTAATTCTTAAAAAAGAAATTTTTATTGGCAAACTTTTTTTTTTTTATGTTTACTAATAAAAAATAATGTAACGTACGTATGTGCCCATTACAATTTATATATATATATATTATGTATTTTAAATTCAAATAATTTAAATCGATATTCACAAACAATTTTATATTCACCCCAAACACACCATTCATTTAAAATTATTAAATGTGCAATTACTTTCAAACACCTTCAAATATCAAGAAGTTCTTTTTTAGATTTTTTTAACTATATCATTTAAAATTATTGATTTCAATTTATCTATACATCTCTGTACTAAATTTACACAGCTGTTCAATGTATACATATATTTATATATGTATTAAAGATAGATAATACCAATGGGCACCTCATATTACCTAAATTAGACGCTCATGACCATCACATAATTAATTTATAATTTGAATTAATGATGTCTTTTATAGGACAATAATTAACTACCATACACAAATTTAAAATACTAGTCCTTAATAATCACGCACATCGCACATTTTCTTAAATTACACAAATTTTAAAACATTATAGTTTGTTATTTATTTAAATTTTAAAGAAATTAATATTCTTATTTATATATAGATGGGTAAATAATTTATTATTATGAATCAAATTTTTGACCACTTACCCAAATTACAACTACATTTCATTACTTATAAAATTTATTCGGACAGTATTGAACTATGTAAGCAGAATAATTTTGTTATTTGAAGCAACAGAAGTAAAAGGAAAAAACGATAGAAATAAAATTTAGTTAAGTTTTTATACATAAATTTACTCAAACTTTCAACCATTGAAAATGAATAACTGCAGTAAGAGTAATAACATGATAAGAATACTAAACTTCTTTTTAGAGATCTATTGTATGTCTTGTGATAATCTACATTGTCTCCGAATTTAAATCCTGTAAGATATCATGAAATGTAATTCTCACATAAAGAATTCACTGTATTTTTTTAAAAATTATTTGCAATAAATTTCAAAATAAATTTCAAACATTTATTTGCAATAAAATCACACAAATATAAAATAAACTGACATATTAACAGATTATAAGTTTTATAATCAATCATTCATTTAATTTTTCTATTATTATGAGAAAAACATAATAAACAATTTTTTTTAAATGGAATAAATGCATATGATAAAAGTGTTTATATTTTATTTACACATTTCGTCAAGCATTGGTGGTCGAGAGGTCAGCGACAGCTGTTTTACAAGCAGTTATCCTGGGATAGCGGGTTCACTTCCCCGGCTGATGCTATAACGCATGAGAAAAATTAATATTTTGAACATTTAGTTTATTTTTTACTTTGACGATAATGTTTCTCAACTGGTAATTCTCAGAAAAACTTTAGTAGTCTGCAAAAAGCTTGTAAATATATTCATATTTATTATGCATTTGTTACAAACTTTTAAATTATGACTAACTTTATTAAATACGTATCTTTAATTTGGTGTTAAGATTTTTTTTTGTTTGTTAGTCATTTTGTTCATAGAATTCATAGAAAATAAACTAAGAAACAAAACATTACAAAAATTATAGTAAAGTTTTTATTTCCTAGTATTAATCATCTCACAGTAAAAACACTGTGCCATTAAAAGTTTTGTGCATGCTTCATGCATTAAGGTGAACTTTGGTATGTAGAAAAATAACCTAACAATTGTCAGTCATATGTACTATGTAGTTTGCTGTAACCAGCCATTTAAAATTGCATTGGTGCACATTGATAGAAATTGCTATATAATAATTGTGTTCTATAAATAAAGTATATTATGTACTTGATATATATATATATTTGATACATTTTAGCTGTTCAAAATGAATATTAACAAAAAAAAACATCAAAAACTATTGCAGACTTTTTTCCAAAATCAAGTGGAAGTATTTTGAATACTAATAAAAATATTATTTACTCACAAAATGATTTGCTCCAAGCAAAGTGAAAATATATTGTTGTCAATTCTGCATTGAAAGGGAAAATTTACCCAGAACTCAATGCATTATTTGCAAAGAAATTTTATCCAATGAATCTATGAAGCAAACAAAATTAATACATCATTTATAACCAAACAACTACAAAATAAGCCATTAGATTTTTTTTCATGTAAAAATGCTGAATTAAAAACAAAAATCATCTTTTAAAAAATTTCTTTTAGTGGACAAGTCTCTTGTAAAAGCAACATATTTAGGTGCTTTAAGGGGTGCTACATGCAAAAAGCAGTAATCAATTGCTGAAAACTTAATCAGCCCATGTTTAATAGATATGTGTTCTGAAATCCTAGGTATGATTGCTAAGTCAAAATAAAACTTTGTCACTTTCTAATAATACTATTCAATGCAGATTTTGTGAATTATTAATTAATTAAAAAGTAGCAAATTATTTGTTTGCAATTTAAATAAATGAAACTACAGAGGTTACCAATAAAGCCATACTTTTATGTTATATTTACTATGTTAATTACAAAATTAATGATGCAATAAAAATTTTTTTTTATTGCATTGAACTTTCTAATCACACAACTAATTCTGTTATATTTAAAACAATTGATAATTACATTGAAAAGAACTCACACAATTGGAAAAATTGTATTGCATTATGTATTGATGTAGTGGCAAGAATGACTGGAAATTATTCAGGATGCAAAAACTATTAATAAAATAGTGGATTATAAAATGATTTTTATTCATTATGTTATACACTATGAGCATTTAACTACTGAAAAATTGTCTCCTAACTTGACCAATGTTCTTACTCAATTGATAAAAGTGCAATTCAATAAATTCAATACAATTTTCAAGTTTATACAATGAAATGGAATGTGGACATAAAAATTTACTACTTCATGCTGAAGATTTTTTAAGAACTATAATGATTCCAATTGCTAAAGAGAAGAAAGCCACTAAATGTGAAGAGTATACAACAATAAGTTTGTTGTCTCATGTTTCTAAAGTTTTATTGAGGATTTTAACTCAAAGGATTTATGGAAAGGTAGATTATTATATTGATGAAGAACAGTTTGGTTTTCGGAAAGGGAAGAGCACAAGAGATGCTATTGGTATTGTTAGGACAATTGTAGAAAGATATATTGAAAGAGATAAAGGAATTATATGTTTTGTGGATTTAGAAAAGCATTTGATAGAGTAGGCTGGAATAAACTGATGTCTATCTTGAGAAATAAAGGAGTATTTTGGAAAGAAAGATGATTGATATACACTATGTATAATGGTCAAAGAATAAGAGTTAGATTGTGGGAGTAATGAGACAGATGAAGTGAATTTAGAAAGTGGAGTTAGGCAAGGATATAGTATGTCACATGTTTTGTTTTATATTTATTTAAAAGATATGCTAAATAATTATTTGGACTGTGGAGGAGCAAATGTGGGAAAGATAGTAATAAAGGATATAAGATTTGCAGATGATATGGCTCTTATTGCTGAGAAGGAAAAGGATCTTCAGAATATGTTGAATAAATTGGAAGAAGGATATATGGCATATAGAATGAAGATTAATATTGAAAAAACTGTTTATGGTTGGGAGAGATGCAAAAAGACTGCAAATTAAAATCCATGATTACATGGTTCAACAGGTGAAGGGATTTAGATATTTGGGTAGTTGGTTGAGTGAGGATGGAAGAAGTGAAGATGTAATTAAAAAAAGAATAGCATTGGCAAAGTTGACATTTGTAAAAAGAAAGAAGATATTTTGTGGACCTATGGAAAGAGAATTAAGAATGATATTAATTAAATGTTATGTGTGGAGGGTATTAATGTATGGTTGTGAGACATGGACATTGAGTAATAGAATTAAGAAATGATTGGAAGTTTTTGAGATGTGGACATGGAGAAAAATGGAAAAAATCAGTTAGATGAGTAAAATAACAAATGAAGAAGTTTTGAAAAGAATAAATTAGGAAAGAAGATTGATTGAAAATATCAAAGAGAGAAAGAGAAACTGAATTGGACATATATTAAGAAGAGATTATAGTTTAATGAAAGATGTTTTGGAGGGAATGGTGAGTGGAAATAAAAAGAAAGGATGGAAGAGATTGACATTATTGGATGATATAAGAGATAGGAAGGCTTATGTGGAATTGAGGAAATGGGCAAGGAAGAGAGTGGAATGGAAGAATGGATGAACTGATGTAGTGACTACTCTCTGGAACTGTCTATGGGATGGACTATTATTGACTGATTGACTTTATGCAGAAGTACAATAATTATTGAAAGGAAAAATATTAATAAGACTTTATGAATTAAGAAAAGAAATTAAAACATTTCTAGAAACAAATAAAATTAGAATTGAGAAATATTTGTCTGTGATAACAATTGAATTACTAAATTGCTTTACTTGTCGGACATATTTCATTAATAAATGAACTAAATTTAAGCCTGCAAGGAAATATTACTACTTTTGATTTATAGAATAAAATTGAGACATTCAATAAAAAGTTAAACCTATGATGTAAGCTGTAGATGAAAAAAAAGGACGATATATTTCATTCATTTTCAGAATTGATAAATGAAGTTGATATAAATATTGATGAATTGACAAATACTTTTGATTTATTTATTAAAATTGAGACATTCAATAAAAAGTTAATACTATGATGTAAGCTGTAGATGAAAAAAAAGAATGATATATTTAATTCATTTTCAGAATTGATAAATGAAGTTGATATAAATATTGATGAATTGACAAATACTGTTAATGGACATTTAACAGAAAATCGATTGTGCATTTGATTAATATTGTCTACAGGATGAACACACATGAAAAGGCAATATGTGGATTTTAAATCTATTTATTGAACTAGAAAATAACCTGATTTGGAACAGGAAAAATTAATAGACTTACATTGCAAAAGTATATTAAAGTTATTATTTCATTTGACAAATATAACTTAATTTTGGATTAAAGTGAAAATCCGGAATTACACAAAAAGCTTTAATGGGCTATTGCCATTTTTGACCACATACTTAGATGAATTGACATTTTCAGCAATGACACCCATAACCTCAAAAGAAAGAAATTGTTTATTAATAAATCCAGCTTTGCACTTAGCAGTCACAAATATATCACTAAGATTTGATTAGTTAATTACTGAAAACACTCAGCATTTTTGGGTTTATAATTATGTTTTGCTCAGTTATTTAAATATTGCTTATAATACTTCTTTCATATACACTTCAATGCAAACAAATTTTTTTTAGAAAACTTCTTTATTTTCCTTAGTTTCAACTTTCCAGCAGTCTTCATCAGAAATTTATCAAACTTCTTTTGCTTTAAAGTCATTTAAATATTATTCTCCATTTTTCTTCAGATTTTGTTTATTATTAGTTTAATATTTTGTTAGTTAATTTACTTTTACTATAATTCTATCAATTATTTAATATTTTTAAATCAATATATATATATTGTAACAGACAGGGTTTGAATATAAGAGATAATGCAATATAGAGTGTTAATTGTGAGTGTTGATATGGATTGATTGTGTATATGCGAAAAGATGTATAAATAGTCAGCCGAACCCTGTTACAAAGAGTGTGAAAGTAATATGTAATCTGTTAAAGGCTGGACTGTAGGTCTGTATATATAGTTGTATGTGTGTTATTATAAGGTGTGTATAAGTATTAACAGTTATATGTGAGATTGACGAGAGGTAATTATATACGGAGTTGTATAAATTTGTTATTTGTTATATATATATATTGCTGTCGTTAATGTTTAAAGTCTACATTTTTAATAATATGGATGGTGACATGTTTTTCTTGATTAATGCATTGAACATATAGAGCTACATAAATAGAATGAAGTGGTTGCTGTGGGCAGTTTCACTTAATGATTCTGTCTGTCAGAAGTCTTAGAACTGGTTGAGTTGGTATTTTGAAACAATAGAAGATCTGGTCAGTGGCATATGAATCAATAAGAGAAAATGTGAAGTTAAAAGGTGTAAAAGAAAAGAACTTTTTTTTTTATTGAGGATAAAGAAAAGAAAAAAAAGAGTAGTGTGTTATTGGGAAGGAAAGAGAAGAAAAGAGCGCGGATTTTAGAGATCATTAACATGTAATTGATTAAGAAGTTTTAGTAATATTCCCATTGAAATGTTGGGGTAATTATAATAGTGTGAGTTTTGTCAGACTGGCCCAGTGGATCATTATTGTAGGACTCACCTGAATCGAATTTATGAAGATTCGCAGTATTAAAATTATCAAGAGTAATGGCGACAAAGCACGTGCAGTTAGGACCTCTTAAGTACTTTAACTCTAGAGACCATTTGACATATCACATTGCGGACTGTTTACCATCCTTAGGATCAACAAATACCGATAAGGCCAGTATTTCATTAGGATTATAAATGTGTGGACTGTTAGCTATGACCACGTGGACATTCGATCGTAATTAAGGTAACATGACCTTTTCTCTATATATGTATGTTCATTAGATGCATAGCAATAAAGGGACCTGTGTTACTTCTATATTAAATACCATAATAGATCTTTGTTTAAGTAAAATAAAAATATTAAACAAACAACTCTGATGTGTAATTACATTCTTTCATTGATATATATATGAATCATATATGTGTGTATTTGGAATAAATGGGTTGTGCGCATAAATATTAAGATGTGTATATGTGTGTATAAAACTTAGAATTTAATGGTAACTAGTGTAGAGCATATAGCTTAATTTTGTTATAACTTCTGGGCTAGAGTAATAGATTTATAAACAGGTAAATTATAGTGTAGTATATGTAGATATATGTGACATAATCGGGAATTGTCTTTGCTTTGTTCTCTCGTTAGACCATGTTATCCAGACCTTGAGATAGAGCTAGTCTGGACATGCTACCCTAGATATATACAGATACAGAACCCTTATTTATGTTTTCAGTGAATATAATTCTTATCAAAGTGTAAGATTGGTGCTTGAGATGGGATTTAAACCATGCTCATAAATATATTTACTTGAAGCTGCGGGAGAGATCGTATATGCGCATGAATTATGCACAATAATATGGGTAGATGCTTAAAATATATATTAAATTTGTTAAACACTACTATAATTATATTTTACTATATTAACACCTGACCTTCAATTTTTTTTGTTTGTTCAATATTTCATTTAGTCTGTAATAAAAAAAAAATTTAAATTCATTGGTCAAGGGCATGCAGTCAACTGATTTATAAGTATTAAAATTATTAGTAATAATGAAATATATATACTATTACCACAACCACTGACTTAATAAATTATTTATTATATATATTAAAACAGGAAAACTTCACTATACGTATTGCCACTCACTGCAAGTTAGAGTAATCAATGGATGCCAGAAGGCTTGTGCTTAAAATCCCCATATAGTGCCTACTCATCTAACATCCCCAGACTAGTTTCTGGCTTGTGGATTTTGTCAGTAAGGAGCCTTGGATCTGAGAACACAATACCTAGATCTTAGGATCTAATGCAACCCTCCAGCAGTCACCTTTTATCTCTACTTAATTACAAAACTATGAGTCTTCAGCTGAAAACACTATAATATTTTCAATCCGAACTCAGTAGCTCATATAGTGATATAGGTCTGAACTCAGTTCAGCACCTATACATTTTGGTGTCTTTGGTTCTTTAATAACCATAGCCATCACTATTCTATTAAGAAGGATTGGTTTTAAGCCAATTAACATCACATGATCACCATTTTTTATGCTTGCTTATAACTCCTATTAAAACAGGCAAAACTCACTATACATATTGCCACTCACTGCAAACTAGACTAAGGAATGGATGCTAGAAGGCTTGTGCATAAATCCCCATCTAATGCCTACTCCTCCAATATCCCAGATTAGTTTCTGTGGCCTTTGTCAGTGAGGAGCCTTGGATCTGAGAGCACTGCACCTAGATCTTAGGATCTAATACAAGCCTTTTGGCATCCATTGATTATTCTAGCTTGCAGTGAGTGGCAATATGTATGGTGAGTTTTGCCTGTTTTAATAAAAGTTATAAGCAAGCATAAGAAATGGTGATCATGTGATGTTTAAAACATTGGCTTTAAACCAATCCTGCCTAATAGGATAGTGGTGACTATGGTTATTAAAGAACCAAAGATACCTAAATGTATAGGTGCTGAACTGGGTTCAGGCCTATATGACTATATGAGCTACTGAGCTTGGATTGAAAATATTATAGTGTTTTCAATTTAAGACATAGTTTTGTAGTTAAGTAGAGATAAAAGGTGACTGCTGGAGAGTTGCATTAGATCCTAAGATCTAGGTGCAGTTCTCTCAGATCCAAGGTTTCTCATTGATGAAAGCCATAAGCCAGAAAATAGTCTGGGGATATTGGATGAGTTGGCACTAGATGGGGATTTTATGTACAAGCCTTCTGATATCCATTGATTAGTCTAGCTTGCAGTGAGTGGCAATACGTATAATGAGTTTTGCCTGTTTTTATAGCAGTTATAAGCAAGCATAAGAAATAGTGATCATATGATGTTTATTGGTTTATATATATATATATAACAAACTGACAATAAATATAAACATCTTTTTTTCATTTTTGGTTTGTTAAACTTTCTGCTTAATTATATATATTGTAATGATAAATTCAATGAGTTTCTTTTTTATGTGTAGTAACTGCAATTACAAGCTTTTATATATTTAACGTCAATTAAATGAATTATGTTACAAAAACAAATAGCTCCTTTTGTATATTTACAAATAATTATTGTTAATATAATCATTGTCATCTCCATGTGGCGTTATATATATATTAGTGTATCTGTAAACATAGCTTAGTATAAGAGTAAATATTTGATAAATAGGCTTATAAATACAATTTGACTTAACTACCATTAATTTGTTCCACCAAAGGAATGATGATGGATTTTATTAGCACCTTCACCCTCAAGTATTTTATTTATTTTAATCAGGCACCAAACTTCTTCAAAACAAAATGATTACTTGGCGTTGGTTCAGATAATAATCTTCATTGAATAGTAATTTTCTTTTATTTATTTATTTTACCGTTACACTCCGGTATACCATTCAGTGGTTTGCATGTTCTCAGAGAACTGTGAATATTTTTTCTTAACTAGCATATGTATGTTAAAGTTATCATTTTATCTCGTATAAAAACCAAATAAACAACTAGATTAACCAAATAATTTATTAACTTAACAAAGTGTAAAATAGGGAGGTTCATCATTATACTATGTAAATTTCAACGCAAATTTACTTCTTTCATAAAATTATTAAAATGATGAATAAAAATAAAGACTTCATCTATATTTATTTTCTTTCCATTTTATTATCTCTCATATAAAATAAAAAAAAACAATTATATATTTTTTCTTCCAAACAGTTCAACTTTTTCTGATTTCCTTTTTATTGAATTCACACGTATAGATAAATATAAAATGAAACATAATACATTTAGAATTATTTTGATTCAAGTTCATAAGTTTAATCATGAGCAAAAATAAAATATACTCTGGTAGAATATTTGATTATAATTATTTTGTTGTGTTTATAAATTTAAAGTCCTTTTGTTTTTGTCAAGAAATAGATTATTCTAACATCTTACTTCTCAGCAGAATTTCACAAATTGTGATCTTTGTGTTAATATATCACGTTTCCGATAAATATAGTTATGGCAATTCAACAGAATAGTACAGTCTTTCCTTTTCTTTGCATATTATAACAGTTGGAATTATAACTCTTCACAAACTTTATTTATGAAATCGGGCGGTGTGCTAGGGATTTCAACCGACATGTTATTAGCTTTTACTTATATCCTATATTCTTTAGGAAAGAAAACACTTGATCCTCCTTGGATTGTAGTTAACAGGACTGTTTAATTATGCATGATGCATAGCAATATGCAAATTATCTTTTTTATTTTGTTCATCAGATTTCTTATTTTTTCTTTTTTAAAACAATTTGGGAACAAGTCTAAATAACAATTTCCAAATATCATTTTTATTTATTTCATACACATTTTATTAATGTGTATTATATATACATGTGCACAAGGGCATAAACACACACACATGCATTCTTCTTTCAATCTCGTTACATAGCCTTTAAATTGCCAGCTACTATGGTTACAATATAAATATCTTATTGACTAATAGATTAACCAGCACAATGTTGATTTAATATAATAGTACAGCGCATGTGTAAAGGGTTGATTACCTTTTGTTTAAAATTATATATATCTTAATAATATAAAATCACATTAAAAGTTATGATACATAATAGATGCATTTCAAATTTATTTCAATGTTATTTGATATGGATGTTACAACTGTCTTCATTTAATATTTCTAAACTTTAAAACTAATTTTTAGTTTTAGTTAAAGAATAAAAGTTCTAACCAAAAAAATCTAGCTCATGTAATTGGAAAAAATGGAGTGGGGATGGGGTGGAAGTGAGTTGTAAGGGAGGGGTCATTTAACTATATAAAACAATTTATTTTCTTTTGCAGAATTTGATGTAAACAAATAAGTGCATTTTTTAAACTTCATTTGTTTGGCATTATTGAATTACTGTATTATCTTTTCGGAAAACATTATATGAACCATATTGAGAGTAAAAGCATGAAAAAATGTACTAGGTTTATTTAACATCTAAATATATTTTTAAAAAATATTAGATTAGCAAGCAATGGAACACTATTACCAATGGTGATCAAATGTAATCAATTCATCATAGTTTTACTATTTGCATTCAAGCAAAGATTTTAACATATGAAATATGCACACACACAATAAAACTTGTTTAATTCAAAACCAAAGGAAGCAGAAATTTTTTTTTAATTAAGCAGACATTCAAATTCTTCAAAACCTAAAAATTTTAACATGAGATTAAGGAACACCTGAAAACACATTTGGTCAAAACTAAAAAATACCATAATAATTTGCATCAGATTTAGTAATAATAATTATTTCCATTTTTTTCCCTTTATATAAACAATACATGTTAATATCATGCAACTTTTGTGATGCATAGCTAAAGTATGTTATTACACATTACATGCATTGATTCAGAAATGGCACTTCAGGCAGCTAGAAGAGAGTACCAAGTACTTTTTTGCATGGACACATATATTACAATTACTGCCATTGTCAGTAATAATATTTGTTTAATGAAGTTTATTAATCACACCATACACAAGCATGAAAATTAACAAATAGGCACTTATATCAATGTGTAAAGAAAACCAACTATCTCATAAATTTATAATATTTTACCTGAAATAGGGACATCATCAGGTAACCTTACAAATTAAATCAGGCTTATTGTTCTCCCTCATATGTTAACACAATGATATTTATTAATTCTATTCAAGAGATAGATAAAAATATATATTGAAAAACACATAAATACATATGTATTACAAATAGAATATTAGAAACTGTATTTGTTTTTTGTTTTTTAAAAAAAACTATATTTGTTAAAACTTAAAATTTCCATAAATACTTGAATATTATACGTAATTATTGATTCTGATTAATAGAATAAAATTTAGTAATAATAAAATTCTTTAAAAAATGCATATTTAAATATATTATAATTATAAATAGAATGCCAGGAACAGATTTCATGAAACTAATTATTATTTGTAATTAAACAACTTTGTTAAATGTTTTTGTTTTAATATATCTTAAATGTATTATATATATATATCAGAAGGTATGCTTAATAATTAACAATATATTTAAAATAAAATACTAAAAGTTTATTCAGTAGTATAATAGATTGTAAAAAATTAAATGTTTTGTGATATGGCTGTTGATAATTCATGTATTATTATTTCAGTTAAATAATACATAAATATAAAAGTAATGGAAACAGCAACATTTTGCATTATATTATTTTACTTACTTTCAATAACAATTTATTTGCATTCTATTTAGGTTTAATTCTAGGTACATAAACAGCTACAATTGAAATCAATTACAACTTATGAGTTTTTTTATAAGCAAAAGGTGAGTAAGATAGTCTATCAATTAAACAATTCATATTATTAAGATTCAGTAGAGCTGAATCCTTTGAGTAGAGTTAAATAAAGTTTTGATCATAGGGTCATTGGAGCACCTGGATTTAGGCTTTCTGTGGGTATAGATGGTTGAGATCAGTACGGTGATGTGATTAAAAACTAAACTGTCCCCATGTCTGGTCCATCAACCAGGGTTGACCAGTGCATTTATCATCCTCTTTAATTTTACACAGGGTACTGAAGAAGAGTTTATCAATGGGGTTGTCACAAGCTTTACTGAATGTGACTATACATCTGACTGACCAGATTGAAAAGTTAATAAATGTGGCAAGACATATCAATGGAATGTTTCTTTTTTTGAATGCAGGCTTGAGCATGATGTACGCAGGGTCTGAATTGTTGGTCCTATTCAGTGCTAGGTTACGTAGGTATGTCCATGATCCGCAATAATCAAGAATATGGACTGTGGACTCCTCCTGTTTCATGCATAAAGAGCAGAGGTGGTCGATATTATATCCCCTTTGATAACAAAGGAAGGCTGCAGTAGGAAGAGCCCCCAGGTTGACCTTCAGGAGAAAGTCAACAAACTTGGGACTTAGTTTGAGTAATTTTGTTATCTTTGAGAGTTGCAGTATTCCAATTGGGAGTACATTACCGGTTTTGGTTTTGCCCTCAGAAACCAGTTGGTAGACTTGCCAGTAGGATAGTCTATTTTGGAATAGTGAACTCGATGTTCTAAAGTTTTGAACAGTGATAGACACTTGATGTTGGAGCCAGAGTTTACGCAGTTTAGGAGGGGGCTGATCGGTAGGATCCACCTCTATTGGGAAAGGGCATTCCATCTCTAGGTTATCTTTAAAGATTTTATAGAGAACATTATGGGTTCTTTGGAGATAGAAGACTTTGAGAGAATGGAGTCCGAGGCCATTGAGAAGTTTTGGTTTTTGAAGCACGTTCAGACTGATGACAGGAGCTTTGCTCCCCCAGCACAATCTCCTGCATAGGGTTTTGATTCATTTGGTAAATCTAAATTGTGGTAAATTTAATTGTTGGGGAGAAACCGGCCAAGTAATATAAAATTTTGGGTAAACCACTGAATTTAGGAGGGCTACCTTCCCAAACAGAGAAAGATAAACCTTGGATAATGTAGTAATTAAGCCTTCAATCTTGTTGAGTAAGGAATTTTCCAGATCTCTCCTCATGATGGAAGGGGGAGAGGCAAGATAGAACCTAAGAAATTTTTGGGGGGAGGCCTCAAACCAGCCAGAGATCTTCTTGCCAGTGAGGATCATCCATATATCTGACTTCTCTCTGTTAATGCTGAGACCGAATTTGCTTGCAAACTGGTCCAAGAGTTTTTTGAGCCCCATCAACTCACTCTGGGATGAAAGGAATACACCACATCTCATACCACATCATCCATATATGAGATGTGGTGTATGTTCTCCTTCAGCATAGGTATTGCAATTCCAGGGAAAGAAGCCTCTATGCATAACAGCAGCGGGTTGATGTAAGCTGCAAAGAGGAGAGCACTCAGAGGTGAGCCCTGTGGGATGGAAATACAGGGCTGAAATCCTGGGGCAACTCTGCCATCCAAAGAGAGAAATATCTCACGATTTTGCAGGAGGTTCTCTATCATTTGGAGGTAAGCTGCAGGTACTTGAAGCTCCTCCAGTACACTGAGTAACACATCGATCTTGACACAGTCAAAGGCCCAGCAAAGTTGAGTTGAATTGTGACCGGTCTGGGGTTTCTTTTTCTACGAACATAGTCAACCAGAAGACAAAATCGGTTGACGGCATTGGCAATCGAGCTCCCTCTCTTGGCGAATTGATAAGATGAAAGATGACTAATGATGTTATCTTGTATATCCTCTTTGATGAGGCTTTCTATTGACATAGTCAGTAAAGGAAGCATTGAGATCAGACAGAGATTCTCCAAATCATGTGGGGCCTCCCACTTTTTGATAAAAGGAACCATGGTGAATGGACAAACCATCTGCCAGAAGATCCACCATTCTCTTGACTATAGAGATGGTGAAAGATCGAAGATGAAGCAGTAAAAACTTAGGAATGCCATGCAGGCCAGGATGCGTTCTGTCTGGCATGAACTTGAGTTTTAGAAGAATTCTGGCCTCAGTGATTTTATGAGTGGCAGAACTTTCTGTGAAAAATTTTTTCCACAAGTTTGACACACCAAAGGGTTGGAATTTCCTGCAGTAGTGTTCATGAATCTTGGCCAACATGGATGTTCCTGCAAAGCTGTTGCCTTTACCTTGATTGATCTGGGGGTCTTGGAGTTTTTGCCATATTCAAGGGCCCATCTGAAATAGCCCCTGGTCCAGCAATGTTAACCCTTAAACCGCTAATTATATTATTGGTTGTATGAAGTAAAAATCAAATCTTTTAATTGGCCAACTCACAAACTGAAGACAAAGCCTATTGTTAAAACATATTCGCCTATAATATTAAATTCAACTCAGATACGTTTATAAAAAGTATATTACTAATTTTTCAGGTTATGAAAGAGAACGAAAGTTCTTTCAAAAATAAATTGCTATTTATTTATTTAATATAGAGTATATGAGCACAGACTTTCACATGACCCACCACTCTCCACTCTATCCAATAACACTGATACACTCAAGCACATATATGCTGAAAAGATAAATAATCACCAATATACGTATTTCATGCTAAACCAGCAATCATCAGTTGGTCCAGATTATCATCTCCCACACATAAATACCATAAGTGCTCAGATATTTATTAAGATAGACAATCTTCATACTTTAATGGACTGGTTCCAATCTACTACACACTCCAACTCTTCAACCATCCATCCAATTGAAAATCTGATGATGGAAGGCTCGAAGGCCACCCTAAGGCTGAGATTCTTGTCACACCCATGTTGACCCAAGGTCAATCTGAACCCCACATGTACAGGACATAATCCATTAAATACATATGCAAGGATGGGCAGACATCTCTATAATGTAATAAGTGAAACACAGGCTTGATATATACCATGTGTCTATATATGTAATATAGGGTATATGAGCACAGACTTTCACATGACCCACCACTCTCCACTCTATCCAATAACACTGATACACTCAAGCACATATATGCTGAAAAGATAAATAATCACCAATATACGTATTTCATGCTAAACCAGCAATCATCAGTTGGTCCAGATTATCATCTCCCACACATTATCTTTTCAGCATATATATGTGCTTGAGTGTATCAGTGTTATTGGATAGAGTGGAGAGTGGTGGGTCATGTGAAAGTCTGTGCTCATATACCCTATATTACATATATAGACACATGGTATATATTAAGCCTGTGTTTCACTTATTACATTATAGAGATGTCTGCCCATCCTTGCATATGTATTTAATGGATTATGTCCTGTACATGTGGGGTTCAGATTGACCTTGGGTCAACATGGGTGTGACAAGAATTTCGGTCTTAGGGTGGCCTTTGAGCCTTCCATCATCAGATTTTCAATTGGATGGACGGTTGAAGAGTTGGAGTGTGTAGTAGATTGGAGCCAGTCCATTAAAGTATGAAGATTGTCTATCTTAATAAATATCTGAGCACTTATGGTATTTATGTGTGGGAGATGATAATCTGGACCAACTGATGATTGCTGGTTTAGCATGAAATATGTATATTGGTGATTATTTATCTTTTCAGCATATATGTGCTTGAGTGTATCAGTGTTATTGGATAGAGTGGAGAGTGGTGGTTCATGTGAAAGTCTGTGCTCATATACCCTATATTACATATACAGACACATGGTATATATTAAGCCTGTGTTTCACTTATTTATTTATTATAAAATATATTCAATTTCAGCAAATATAAAGCGAATGTCTAAACAAAAAAGTGCTGATGCAAACGCTTTTTTTCAATTTTACGTTCTGGAAAAGTAAAGATTTCTTTTTGCTAAATCTTAAATATATTTTTACTAAAATCTTCAATATTTTTCGAAAATAATTTTGTTTTTTTTGGTATATTTTTTAAAAAACTAGTTTAATTTCTCAAATTATATTTTTTTAATACTTAAATTGCATTCGAAATGAAAATCTCAGCGTTTTTCTTTATTTTCTTTGATCAGGCGGTTTCTTTGTTCTTTCCAGCCAATCAGAATGTCTTTTTGGGCTGAGAGTCGGCTGACAGCGAATCACTGACAGGGTTCTTTCTTTGTTTAGTTTAAAATGCGGTTTTTTTGATTTTTTACTTGTAAAATAATTCGGAAGAGGGCACCATCTTACAGAACTTTTAAAAACCTAATCAATACCTGTCAAACGAATATTTTAGCATAACAACTAGCAGAGTTAGGGTGATGTCAGATGTCGACGAGATGCCTCGTAAGAGGCAGTTGAAGAATTAATGGTGAAGGTATTGACGGGTCCTTTTGACCGAGAGATATTCAGCAACTGCTCTCTGTAAGAATCTGTATTTAGCCTTTAGTATTAGGATGTTTGGGATATTCTGAGCTACATCGGGGAGTTGTTTTAATTCTCTGGAAATTGAGTCCAGCTCACTAAGTATCCAAATTGGACCCTTGGATTCACTAGTGCATCGGTTAATCAGGTCTGTTAATGAATTGACAAAAACATTCCAAGCAATATGTGCAGGGAAAGAAAGAAGTTGCTCCCTATTGAAAGTGATGTAGGATTCTGATATTAATTGAACTGTGATGTTGTATTTAGTGAGCATCCTGATGGTCCGAAGCATATCAACTGCTGTTTGATAGTACTGGGATTGATTCTTACCTCTAGAGCAAAGTGGTCCAATAGAACAGTTGGCCAGAGATGGGCCTCCAGGATGGAGAGAAGAATGTAAGATCTATTGATGAAGAAGTTGTTCTGATATAAAAAGAGAATGCTGATTGGGGAAAAAATTTTCTACCACTAATAAAGGGTTGAGTTAAACACCGAAGGAACTTTGATTGAAATAGTTCATATGAGTGGTTAAAGTCCCCGATAATCACCATTGGTAGAGGACTCATCCTGAGAGTGGAATTAATTATATGAATTACACTATGAACAAGTTGTGAATCTTTTGACAAATAAACATTCACTAAATTCATGGACCATCCTCCAAATTGTACTATGGCAATAAGACAATTGGAATCGATATGTAGAATCTTGAAAAGAGATATTAGGAATCTTTTATTAATAACTATGGCAACTCCCCCAGAAGCTGAGGTAGAGTATCTGTAATGGAAGTAACCCAAACTGTAAATAAGGTTGATAACTTGAGTGTCTGATTTCACATGTAGCTTTGTCTCACAAAGGCAGAGAATGTCTGGGCCAGAATGATGAAACCAATGTGCTAGAGCATGGGCTCTGTCACGAGAGTTCAGACCTTGGACATTGATAGAGACTATGTTAAACAGGAATGATTTGATCAATCTCACCATCCTCAGGAGGCCTGACCTTATTAGAACCGAATTTGTTCAGATCAGGGTTCTCTCCAGAGTGGGGAGAGACCCAACATGCTTGGTCCAACTGTGATTCATCCCCAACCAATGCTGAGAAGAGATCAAACCTATCCAAATAAATGGAGCATTTAGAGCAGTCTGACTCAGGGATAACTGATTCCCCTACTGGAGAAAAAGTTGTTGCAGGGCCTGTGTATCTGATCTTCTTTTCTCTATGTCTGGATTTAGACATCAAGAGGTTGTAATGATCTGTAGAAACCAGCAAAGGTGGGCTGTCATCACTGGCAGTGGTGGACCTGTGTATCTGATCGTCTTTTCTCTAGGTCTAGATTTAGACATCAAGAGGTTGTAATGATGTGTAGAAACCAGCATCGGTTGGCTATCATCACTGGCAGTGGAGTTCACTGGTGTTGCCCTAGATTTACCATTCCTATTTTTCCTTTTGTGTTGGGACTGGGGGGACCGGGGTCTGTTGTTGATTACCTCATGAGCAGAGGTCATTACATGGTCATCATCTTAATCTTCAGATGATGTTTCATTTAACTTCTCTCTATTTAGCTGAGTGGACTGTTCTGGCAGTCGTAGCTCATCAGTAGTTTTCTTATCTCTGGCCATCTCTTGTGGATTAGGCAAAGAGACTAATTGTCCAGCCATCACAGTTCTCTTGAAGGAGTGGCAAGATATTTAGATAAATTGGCTGTGGTTCTAACTGGTGGTTGAAGCATTTGTAGCATGCTTTTGATGGTACATTTGTGGTATTTTTTAGGGATTTGTCCACATAGTTTATATTTGTGGTCTTGGCAATTCCTCCTAATATGCCCCCATTACTTACAAAAAAAAACACTGGGGAGACATTCCACAGAGTATTATTATGAGGGGCGCTTCATTATCTTTGATCAGACCTGGGATAGACAATGGAGAAATACCTTTGCCAGACCACATTAGTATACACTTCAGGGTCTGCTTGTTTCTTCAGTATATAATTAAATGAGACAATCCTTCCAAAGGGGGAGAGAAATTTTTTGATGGTCAGCCCTCTCAAAGTCCTTCCCACAATTATGGACCTTTCCCTCTAAGATTGTGGTGCGGTTTAAATCAATAGTAACCAGGTATCGGTTAACAAGTGATTTGTGATTATTACTGAATGCCTCTTTGGCAACAATGTTTTTAAATTGGATAATCAAGTATCTATCATTGGGGTGAAACAGAATCTTATATATTGAACTCCAAAGAACATGCATTTTAAATAAATCATATAAGTCTTAGACAGGGAATTTAAATAGGCTGAGGTTTCTGTTGGTTGTGGATAAAATCACAGCATTATCATTTTTGTAATTTTTGAATGTTTTGTGTAGTAGGGCTGGGACCGACTGGTTGAACCTCTCATTAATTTTGCCATGTATCAATAAATCACATGGGTGATTGACTTTCTGATTAGGTGAGTAGTCTTCTAAAGTTGCTTGAGGTGATTCTACCTCCTCATTATCTATGATGAGCATAGCCTTGGAGAATAAGTCCATTTGAGACCCTCCATCTATATTGCCTTGTCTGGAGGCCATGGGAAATGAGACCCTCCATCTATATTGCCTTGTCTGGAGGCCATGGGTAATGTTGGAGGTCTGAGATTTAAAGCAGCCTTTTCTGCATAAGACATTGGTTTTGGGCCTAATCGGGCAGTATTATATTTAGGGATTTTTTTCGATAAGGCTCTGTCTTCAAAAGTCTCAACAGTGTTGGTTGTATCACTGGAGAGATCAGAGTCTGACCTACAGATGCTGTTGCCCAAAGTAATGTCAGACTTCAAAAGATTACTCTTGGACAAATAGCCATTCAGTCTAGATTCAGAGTTGGCACTTAATTCAGGGAAATCTGAGCTTAGAAATCTATTAGAGTAATTTTTGGGGTATGAGAAGCTATCTAGAGGAGAGCTTTATTGGTTGATGACTTATTTCTAGGTGAAGCTTTAAAGAAATGAGAGGCTGTGTTGCTTGAAATTTAGTATTAGATGTGGTTTCAGAATCCATGGGTGTCTTATTTGCCATCAATGATTTTTGGGGTGCTTCTAGATCATTGGTTTCAAATCCAATCTCATCAGTGACAAATTCCGGAGCTTTCTGTAACATTGAACCAAAGTCAACCTTTTCCTTAGTAATTGAAGTTGTAGATAAGTTGGGGTAACTCATTTTTACTGTAGTGGGTTGAGTCATTTTAGATTTAGAACTGTTCATAGGGAAGTAATCTACTGATTTGTTTTTTTTTTTTTTGGAAGTGTTAGTTTTGGAATTTTGAGACCTATCTGGGATAATTTATAATTTTGTACTGCCATCTACCTTCTTGTTGGAAAACGAAGTGGGAGATTTCTCGTTGGGCTTTAGAAAAAGAACTTTTGGGGTGAGAACTGTTCTTTGAGAGAAAATCTATTGATTCTATAAATTTGGCTAGGTTAGCTTTAATATTTAGGGAGTTTTCTGCCTTCTGAGAATCATTATCTAACGAAAAATTATCTCTGATGGATTTTAAATTTACGTTATGAGAATTTTTGTTTTCCAATGGTGCCACTGTTTCCAAGGTTTTTTTGGGGTAACTTTTCTGGTAGTGGCTCAAAAATTCCAATTCTTTCACTGATGTGTTCCTTACATCGGAATATGTATTATTCGACTCTAAGATTGAGATTGAAATTGGTTTTTCATAGTTTTCCTGTTGCTGCAAAGTTTTTCCGCAATCCGGCACTTCCAGAAGCAGCTTTTCATATCGTAACTCTAGATTTTGAGCAGTTTTCAGGTCAGAATTTTTTTTTTTCCAAGTGATTTAGTTAGTTTCAAAGTAGGCTTAGAATTAAAAGTATTATCTATCATTTTGGTGTATGGTTTTGTTTTGGAAGAGGGGATAAAGCAGTTTTATTTTGATCAAAGTTAATGTTATCAGTTTTCTTTTTGACCGCTGTTTTCTTTGGCAAAGGAATTAAAGAAAATGACTTCTTAGGAGATACTAGATTCACTTTATGAATAGGATCAGCAATACTGGAAGCTTTTTAACTTCTCTGATTATTGCTACCGATTTTAAATTCATCCATTGGATCTTTTCCAGAGTTTATTGGAATAAGTCTATCTCTTAGCTTGGCAGTAGTATTATTAATGACAGCCATGGATGTTTCCCAGAATGGACTATTCACCATCAAGTTTGTGCATGGGAATTTAAATCTTTTCCATGCAAAAAAAAAAATTTACTTAAAGACTTACCT
This sequence comes from Epiperipatus broadwayi, assembly GCA_028023455.1. NCBI lineage: Eukaryota > Metazoa > Onychophora > Udeonychophora > Euonychophora > Peripatidae > Epiperipatus > Epiperipatus broadwayi. Next base: position 1,569,943 of record JAQFVV010012448.1, on the reverse strand, counting down.
GTTTTGTTTTTTTCAAGAATTTTTAGGACCCAAATCATGCAAATAAGACTGATCCAGTCAGAGCTCATGAATCATGACCTGCTCAATCAGGCTACCAGAAGTAGACTCTATATATTATTTTACTGTTAATGATATATATTTATTTATAATGCAAACTTTTACATATAATCAATCATTAAACAAGGATTAACACCTCTCATTCTATTGGCAGTTGTAATTATGAATAAGACAATCAATGAAGGCCAGATATATTAGTCCAAGAGTGCCGTATTCAAGTATGATCATGTGTCTTCGATCATTTTTTTTTGATGAATAGCCTTTATCCCTTTTTCTGATTTTCTCCAGGCTGTTACAAAACAATAGAACTATTTCTGATTTTCCAATAACTATTTTACATCTGGTTTTCCATAATGAGAATATGGTGAAGATTGTCATCTGATCAGTCTAAAAATTTTGTAATTTATACAGACTTGTATTGAGATGATACAATTTACTCCCATTTGGGAGTGGTCACGGATGAATTTCCTGACTTTGTCAAATTGTGTACAGGCTCTTTAGGTGTTCAATTGTCTCATCTTCTCATCCACACATTTGGCATATAGGGTCAAGTTTCTTGAAACCTCTTTTATATACAAAAAACCAATTGGCGAGCAAAGCATCATGATTTAATTTGATTACAAAATTAATGAATTTTGGTTCCAATGCCCAGAATTTAGTTCTTGATAGGAGATTATTGTTAGTTAGATTTAGTTTACTTGGCAAACATTGTAACTCTGGATTCATCAGGTGATATTCTTCCCATAGTCTGATCTTATTTGTGAATGGTAGTTGTTCTGGTGTAGCAAATTTCCTTAAGTATTCATTCAGCTTCATTATCCAATCCTCCTTTGGTGGTAGTCAGTCAGTGGGCAAAACAATTTGTGTGATCTCATGATACCTGTATAGTAGTGTCCAATTAACAATTAGATTATAGGCCCTTTGGGTGTAGAAAACTGGAATTGAATGTAAAGAGAGGCCATAAAGTTTCTTAAGCTATTGTATTTTATTTAAACTTAAGGCCACTGCTCCTCTACACCAAAGCAGCCTGGAACACACAGAGTTAAAATCTTGTTTATAAAGTTTTTATTCAGCTTTATGATGGAGATAAAGTAGGAGATCTTTGTAAATATTTTAATGTTCAGCAGTGTCACCTTCTCCTGGAGGGAAAGGTAAACTTTGGACAATGAGTTGGTTACCTTTCTGTTGATTCCAATATTGCATTTTGTATTTCTTTTGTCATTGCTGTTGGCAACCTGGATATGGGAAAGATGAGAAATTTTTGGGGCTCTGCTATAAATTTAGCTGTAACTTTCTTTCCAGTAGCAATTTTCCAGGCCACTGATTTATGAATATTAAAGATGAGTCTGTAATCAGCTGGGTATTTGTCCAGTATTTCATACAGCAGAATTAGATATTTGATCAAGGGAAAATTACTAATATGTCATCCATATATGCTATTACATTAATTGATTTTTTAATCCCAGGGATATAAGTACCAGGGAGTGAGCCTTCACTCTATGTTTATCAAGAGAGGGTTAATATATGCTACAAAGCATAGGGTACTTAAGGGCAAAGCTCTGTTGAACTGAGAATGAAGGTTTGAAGCCAAAAGCTATTTTACCATTCAAGGTGATGAAGATCTCTTGGTTCCCCAATAGGTTGTCTATTATTTGGATATATGCATATGAGGTGGAGTACTCAGCCAGTATCTCCAAAATCTTGTCAGTCCTGACTGAGTCAAATGTTACTGCAATATCCAGCTGTATTGCAAGAGGCTTTGAATTTTTTCCCAATCTTACATGGTCAACCAACAGCTTTACCTGGCTCATTGTGTTAATTGTTGTTGTTCCCTTTTTTGCAAATTGAGAGCAGAAATAAATTGTAGAATTTTTCCTTGAATATTGTCCTTAATCACAGATTCGATATTTTGATTAGCAGAAGGGTCATCAAAATGAGGCTTAAATTGGGTAGTGCTGTTGGTAGTTTGTTTTTCTTAAGGAAGAGATATAGATCAGCTATATCCTTTCATCCATTTGCAAGGAGGTTAATCATGTTTACATAACAGGAATGGCAAATTGACTCAAGTGCATGAGGAGAAATCTGGGGATCCCATGAAGTCCTGGATAAGCCCAGTCAGGGAGTGAGGTCAATTTGTTCAACACTGACATCATTATCCAAGATCATTCAATCCCTGTGGGACCTCCATGCAGCCCCCCAACCTGTGCCTGCATTCTGCAAGTTCTTCTGGAAATACTCTCAAATTCTCTCAAGCATCGATATTCCTGTGTAAGTTTCCCCTTCAGTCATTATGGTTGTTGGTGTTGCCTGCTTATGTACTGCCACTAGCGCCCATCTAAAATATCCTCTTGTCCAGCAGTTTTTGTGCATTTTATTATACTAATATGATGAAGCTGTGAGTACAGCTAGTATAATATAAAATATCATTACATAACAAAACTAATTATATATATATATATATATATATATATATATATATATATATAAGAATATTACAGAAATGCTTTTATTAACAAATATTTTTGCTCTTATCAATGTAATTTAAACAATTTTAAAGCTTTAATTTACATTGCATACAAAATGTAGAGAAAAAAAAACAATGTAGGGGGTTCCTCCCTTCCTGTGTTTAAAAATAAATATTACTATATAAGCAATGTAATTTGAAATATAATATATTATTACATAACAGCAATAATTATATATATATATATTATAAGAATAATGTTGAAAAGATTTTTTCAGCAAATATTTTCAGTATGATGTAAAATATTCTATAGCTTCAATTTAAATATATTGCATTCATAATGTCATCCAATTGTAAAATGTATAGGAAAAAAACACCTTTATATAGGTGTTTTTCTTCTCTGTACATTTTAAAAGTAGATGTTGCTATAAATGCAATGTAAATCGAAACTTTGTAATAAAGGCAAAAAATATTTGCTAAACAAAGTTTTTCTGTATTATTCTTATTAATATATATATATATATGTTTACATATAATATTTTATTTTATATTAGACTGGGTGCCATGTGCATTAATTTAATATTCTTAATCTATAAAGTACATATCAAATTATTTACTTTTTTTTAAAACTATGATATTGTTCTTTTAAAATCAACCATACACTATACATACAATTCTCATATTTAAATTTATTAATTATAATAAAGACATAATATATTCCATTTTTTATTTTGCAAGTCAAGTATTTTTAGACAATGATGAAGTATTGATAAGGCTTTGTGATTAAACAAGAAGAAAATACGGTATGGGTAGTTAATAATTATTTTAAAGTTAAATTTAAAACATAGTGCATTTATAAAAATAATAATACTGAAAACCAACAGCTACCCCAACATTCACACTATCTAATTAATGGCAAAATCAAACTGAAATATTACAAATACAGGAATTAGATACTGAGCTAAACAAGAATATTGTCTAACCATGGCAGGTGATATCTAACTGAAATGTCAATACTAAAATAATACTGACTGCTACTGAGCCATCAATTCACTCTAACTGACACAAGATGATTAAATGCATCAATAACTACTGACCTAAAATATTACCCAGACAATGGTAGATAAGTTTCAATTGAAACATTAGAGTCATAAAAAATAAACTACAGCTATGTGTAAAAATTGTATTCCTTTTGCCCCCATAAACATATTCACTTCAACATATACATGCATTCACATACATTCATAATATATAATTATAACCAACTTTAATATTTTAGTATTTGAAACTTTTTAACAAATTACTTTACCATTTATTTAAAGATTTTAAAATTTGAATACTCTTAAATGTAATGAATACTAAAAAAAATTTAAATTTTAAATGCTAATGATATGATATTCACTTGATTTACCAATCTAATTGGTTTCAAACATATCTGAAGGCACTATTAACCTTTGATCTGAACAGATAATAAAAGAACTCTTAATTTAGACGTTCTCTTTAATTTCAAGGTATGGATAAATGACTACTTTTTTCTCTCATAATGAGGCAGAATAATGACTTAGCCTTCAGATATGTTAATTGAATAAAAAAATGAAATCACTAATAAATTGTTATAAGCAAATTATCAAACCAGAAAAGTGGATTTAAACAACTGATAGTTAAAAATTTATTTAAGTATTTTGTAACTTTTGTATAGATTTAAAAAAAAAAAAAATGTTTGTTGCTGAAATTATATTATATTTTATAGATTTGAATGCTGCATAATTTATTTAAAAAATTTATTCTTATTCATAATTATTTAAGCATTTAAAATTATTTTCGTTTGTACTTTCATCTATTTTTTCATCACTGCCTCAAAGTGTAATATTCCGTATAAGTTGAAAAGTCCAGAAATAAAATTTAAAAAATTATAAAAAAACGTTGCTTGGGAGATCATCAACATGACTGGATCAGCTATAAATATAAATATTTGCAAACTTCTTTTTTAGCTTGTCATATCTGACCCTGCCTTCAGAAATGGACTATTCCAGATTCCTTGCCTGATTGGCTAGCACCCAGTTGCTATCCAAAGGGATTAAAACCTTAACTGGGGTTCACACACTGAATCCACATGTTTCCAGTAAAATAGGGGATCTGCCTTTAAATAGTCAGCCTTTTGGAGGCAAGGCAGAGAGCAATTACTTCTGTTAACCTAAATGACAAAATGTGCTCTCCATTAAACCTTCTGCCATCAGCAAAGGTATTTATCTAGTCATTATTGAGACATCCATGCAGTGAGGCAAGTCCACCTACAGACTGGAAACTGCTATGTCTAGAACTAGAGCTGACTCGAGGCAAGCTAACTACATAGCTGGAAGAGTCTTACCATAACTCACGATGCAGGCTAATCATTAGCTGGAAGCAAGTTCCTTATTCCCCATGACTATCTCAGCATTGAAACGTATCAACTGTATTTGTTCATTTGTTTAACTAATGTCCGTATATATTTTGTACTAATAAATTTTACATATTAATTGCTGAATAGTTGTTCTTTTTTATCTGTTGGTTTGGAAACGAACCTGCAAGCCTAACCAAACACAACATAGCTTGAATTCAAAAACTAATATTTCTATGACTAATTACTATTTCAAACATCAAGCAATAGGCAGTACATTTTTTAAAAACAACCATTTGCCTGAAAAGTCAATTTTATCAGTTGTTAATCTATTCACAAACAATTACATCCAAAAGTTCAAATTGATTTTTGTAAATTAAATTTTAAAAATAAATGGTTTATTGCTAGAGAGCTCATAAAACATTCATACACTTTCATGCCACCCAATAGAAACTATTCTTATAAATCAACTTACTAATTAATGCCTTATATGGCAGAGAAATAAACTATTTATTCATACTATCAATTAAATCTTTATTATTAACTGATTTATAGATATTTTTATTAAATATTTCAAATAAATTCATGATTATATCCTAACTCAATATAGTCAGAAGCAAATTGACTCCTTTGAATATCTTATTATTTTCAAAATTGTTAAGTCTTCTATTCCTATAACAAAAATTCAATAAAGAAAGTTTCTTATGAGTAAAAGGTTGATAACTGTCTGGCCTTATCATATTTTTTAAATTTTCTGCTTTAATAAACTGACTACAAAATAAAACATCAACTTTATCAACACTTAAATCTAAAAATTTTAACTTATCAAATTCAAATGTATCCCTCTCAATAGTAAATTTAATATTAGAATCAAAAGCATACAATCTATCAAAAAAATCTTTCAATTCATCTTTCTTTCTAACAAGCAAACAAACATCAACATATCTAACAAATAATTTTAAGGAATCAGAAAATTATTAATAACACTACTCTCTCAAAAATCAATATAAAAATAGCCCATTAAAGGGAAAATAACATAACCAATAACCCATCCCTCTTTAATTTTATAAAACATATCATTACAAACAAAATACATAGAATCCTCTAATAACAATAGCAAATCATGAATAAACTTAATCTTACCTGCAGAAAAATATTCAAATTTCTTTAAACAGTAAAAAACGCATTAATGGGAAGAGTATTTTGTTTTTTATATATATATGTTGTACGTTTAGTTTAATTTCACTTGAGAAGGTCTATTTATTAATGGATGAAATCATGGTTAAGTAAGAATTTTAATAAAATTTTGTTGTTTTGGCTAGTATTGTAATGTTATATGAATTTCTATTTTATAATATATATGTTCATTAAAAGTAAATTCTTTCATATAATTCTTAAATTAGTAACAACTTTTTTGTTTATAAAAGAATATAATGATATAAAGTTCTGTTTGTGGAGTATTAATAATGTCAGATTTTTTAAAAAACTAGTATATCATTTTTTATTTTCAAGTTTTTTCATCAAATAGACATAAACCAGGAAGAATAACACTAAAGAAAGTCATAGATATATGATTTAAAGATGAGATATAGTAAAATCATCACAGTAGTCTGTAGAGCATTGATTATAATTGGCAATAAGTTAAAAAACAAATATTAAGTTAAAAAACAAATATTTGTCCCACTTCTATATTTTACATAACTAATATGTAAAACCTGTAAGCTTTCTATTCATCAAGGCTATGTGAATATGTTTTCTTGAGTTTTCTCCATGAAATTATTATTAGTTTTTTTTTTTTTTTACAAACAATAACTTTATGTAATGATTAATGAAAATATTTTCCCCAGTATTCTTACATCATCTGTCTTTAGAACCTTTAAACATTAAAACAACCAAACATTTTTTTTTATTAGCAGAGATGGCCCAATCACAAACAAAAATTCCCATTGTTAAATCCCCCCTCTCTAAAAACCCAAATACTGGAGTTATATAAAATTTTCTTTAAAACAATGCATTACAATAAGTATTTTATTAATAAATTTAACATTTCATTTAAAACGAATATTCTAATAATGTTCAACAATTAAATAAGTATGTATATATTCATATAGGATTGTCTACCTAGCTGTTTCTAGTTACAGCAGTCTAATGTTATGAGACTGTGATTAAAATAATATTATTACTATTCATTAGTGGTAGAAGTTGTCATTGCTGTTAATTTTAAATCCAATCTAGCATATTATATTTAGAGTTATATAATAAATTTGCAATAACATTTTTATTATAAAAATGATTATGACACACAACCTTTTTTTTTCTAAGAATAAATATAAGAGTACAGTATCATTATTTTAAGATAACGTTTCAAAATAAAAGATTACTAAAGTTCATGATATATCTTTAAATGTAAAATGCTACATTAAATTACTTTAAAAAGGAATCATGGGGCATATTGTGCTACCAATGCTTGTTTGAAAGTTTGTGATGATAACACTTTAAATTATATATTGGACCAGGGATTCCCAAATTTTTATAGGTCAAGACCCACTTTCAAAAATGGTAATTTTTCAGGATCCATTCTCTTGTAATTCATATTTAAATTAAATAATTAGCTTGTTATGAAAATAATTACCACTCTTCTCATTGTTAATTTTTATATTTACCATAAGAGTGGACAAGTGGCTAAAAATAAATTTGACAAAAATATACATCATTGTCTGCTGCCACTAAGTACATACTGTCATTATATATATATATATATATATATATATATATATATATATTGTAACGAGCACAGACGTTCGTTACATTGTTTTTTTTTTTATATATATTTATTAAACATGAAAGTAAATTAAAAAGTTCGCATTTAAAAATTTTCTTTAAGAATTAAAAATTGAAATTAAATATCATCTTAAACTCTTATATATTAAATCGCACAGATAATGAAAAATTATTAAAATAAAACTTTATTAAAGAAAAAGTATTTTAAAACTAAATTTTAAAAAGATTTGGAGATGAAATTATATCTTTAAATTTATCTTTAAATATATTTTTGATTTGGAAAACAGGTTAATTAATTAGAAATGGAAATGATTGTTAATTAGTTAAATGTAAACCAGCCTTCAGCATTTAAATGTAAAAACACTAGTCAGATAGGAAAACAATAGAAACTTTCAGCAAATGAAATAAATCCATTTGGGAAATCGGACCTCAGCGAAAGAATCATCACTCCATGACGCAATGTTAATTCAATCCTTGACATTAATATAAAAAGGACAGGTTTTGGAAAGCTTGGTAGTTTAGTGAGTGACTGGAAATTGATTATTACGATGTGACTATATGTAGTAGTCCGGAGTTGGAGGAATTGACAGACGCACGGTCAATTCTTTCAGCTGTTAAAGAAGGGAGAAATGAACTATCGTTTCCTACATTGAGGACCAACCAAATTAAAAAACCTCCGAATGAATAAATAAAACATCGGCTAAATGTATACCAATATCTTCAGGACGGCGTGGGAATTCCCGTTCAAACTTACAAACGACAGATAAAGATGAACTGTTTAAAACCGTAAGAACTTTACAATTAATGAACATTAAGTTAAAAACTTTTCGTATTTAAAATAATTGCATTAGTTTCCTATCTGACCAAACTAAATTAATAATGTTATTTGATGTATTTTTTTTCTTATTTATTTTGTAAAATCATTTCCATTTATTTATTTTTTGTTCTTTAAGTTTATTATGATTGTTGTTTTCCGTTAAATTAATTATAAAAATGTTAAACTTAAGTCGGGCGTGAATGGCTGTATCGATTTGTAAAGATATATTAAGGGAGGGTAATCTTGGGTTGTTCATTTCGTAGTTGAATTGGTTCAATGGATTGGATATATTTATGTAATTAGTAGGTGTAGCCATGAGATCCGCCACGGGCAGGATTATAGATATACGCCACACACCCTCTGTTTGCCTATGGATGGGTTTGTAAGTCGGTAGAATACCGCAGCCCATTCCTATGGAGTTTTTAGTTCATTGATTTACTTGCCCACAGATGTCACATCCCTGTGGGTGGAGAGTCAATGTCGTTTCTATTTCTACATATTGTTCAGATGTACATTCCTGACAATATTGTTGTGTTGTCGTATCATGCTACATTGAATACATGAATGTATCAGATGGATTGGCGCCAGTTGATTGCGAAATGTGTTGCCTAAGGTTAAGTAGGGATAGAATATTTTATTTTTAAATGCAAATCTATGTAGTCGATTCAGGCTTGATCCTAAATAAAACTATTAAATTTAAGTTGTTTATAGACGCTTGCATGGATTGTTTATCGGTTAACTATGTTTTGCGTTTCATATTTGGTCAAAATATATAGACATTCGATAAATAATGATACCTTACGGTGAGTATCTAAAAATGTATTTATTCGGATGTCTTTTAAGTTATTGGTGACGATGCAAGTATCTTACGATGAATACTAGAGGGTTTCTTATAATTCCCTATGCAATTGTCAGTAATCAATAATTTTGTATTTTGATCGTTTATGTTTACTTTGAAATGTTTTTGACCGTTGAAATCTATGTAACCGATCTATAGCAACATATTAAACAGGTTTATAAGCCCATCTGTGCGAACTTGATTAAAAATGTAAATTTATAATATAATAGTAACTCAATGTAAATTAAAGTAAAATCAAAGTTAAAAATAATGTTAAATGTTTAAATGTAAATCACTAAAATAATTTTAAACCTTATATATATGTGCATAAATAAATCTGTTTGTATGATAATTACTGGCAGTGGCTTACTTTATTCTTTTATATACTAGTAAATGATATTATTAAATCTCTGCTATTCCACTGAGCTAGTGACATGGGCTAACGACCGGAATCAAAATTTAAGAAAAAAAAATATATATATATTTTTTTTTGACTCACGTATCTGCCTACTTTATAAATTTTTCTAGGTTCAAATGCCTAGATGGCGCCCCGTAGTGCAGTTTACGTTAAGTCATTTTCCTCCGGATCATTACAATATATATATATATAATAGACTTATGAAATACATTCATGTTTTAATATTTAGCATGACCTATCTAAAATCATTTCATGACCTGGCAGTGGGTTATGACCCACATCTTTGCACTCTCTGTGTTAAATGTCTTGTAAACTTTTCAAATATATTCATCTTCTAATAATAGCCCACAAGTTAGTATATAACTTAATGGTTTGAAAGATATTATTCTCTCTTTTTCGTGTGTTGCTGACCTGATTGGTGACAATGCTAGCATGAAAATTAAATCTAAGATCTCTACATCAATGAATTACTAAGTTTATAATGATACTATAATCAATGAGGCTATTCTATCAATGTGCAATAATCAAATAGATAAATTCTAATTTTTATTAGTTTCTAAACACAGGCTATAACTAAAATTCACAATTGGCTGGTTTTAGAGTGATATTTGGTAATAAAAACAAACTGCAAATAAGTAATAAGTGTTGCCCAATCAAAAGTATCTCTTGATGCAGGATAGAATAGATATAATGCTAATTCATCAAAGGCTAAGTAATATCTTTCGATACAATTTTTTTGGTCTCTTTCTGTAATTTTTTAAAATATTTTCTGTCGATTTTCTTTATGACTGTCTTCAGTGATTCAGATTAGTTATAGAACCTAGTCATCATGCATCCCTCATGCCACCAGCAGTCTTTATATGAATTGTGGCAATGGAAATGTTTATGCAAACACATTACTGTTCTTTATTTAAATATATATTTATAATCCAAACTTCTTTTTTGAATATGTGGTATGAGTGAATATATTTTTATTTCATCAGTTGATCTGTATAATTAACCTAAATTCATAATTAACTTTTTGTTCTTTCTGCTTCTTTTATTTTTGTTATTAAGTTAGATGGTATTTTTTATAAAATAATTTTCCCATATATATATTTCTATATAATTACTTTTGTATAATCAAAAAAAAAAAATTAAATAGAAATATATGGATTAGTTTCCACCTTAATGAAACCAATATTTAAATACTTACAAGCATTTTGTTACTTATATATTTTTAACAATTATTTATTGTTTTAATATTTCATAAATAAAAATAAAGATGTTAGTTTAGTATAGTTTTGGACCAAAATTTAAAATGGAAATTCACTTATATAATTAAGGAATAAATGTCAGAATAAATACATTGATAATATATGTATATAGTTGCAATATATAGGTATGGAGGTAGATAGATAGAGAGGGAGGTAGATAGGTAGAGATATAAATATAAAAAGAATAAGAGGAATTTCTGTGTATTTGTGACAGAAATTTAGCTAGATAAATAAACAATTTCCATGAGTAATAGATATAAATTATAGATATATAATCATATAAACAAATAAAAATTGTATTTTAATGAAAAATAAATATTTTACTTGTTAAGCACAATATTTTAAAATGGTCTTTTTTCATATTTTTCCTTCAGTTCTATTTCTAATAAAAAATATCATTCTTCCTCAAATCTTTACATTTTAGTTAACAATGAAAAAAATAGCTATAAAATTATCAATACAAACTATTTCATTTCAGTCTTCAGTCCAAAAAAATATATTAAATGGGGGGAGGGGATTTCTTTTCATAATCATTTGTTTTAGAAAAATTTCACTAAAATCATAATCTAAAAACAAAGATTATTTGAGAAATAATCATCCATCTGACAGTATATATATTTATTTGATAAGTCAAACATATTCAAACAAAATCTAGATATTAATACCACATACTTATTAAGGAATACATATTTAATAATTTAACAAAAAAATAAACTCAGATAAATAAAAAATACATTTATTTTTATATCAATATTAGGGAGGGGGGAGTTGCACAAGTGCAGAAATGTATGCTTTTTAAATGGGAGAATATTCTTCTCAAACAAAAGTTGATCTCTTTTCTCTTGGTAAACTGATTGAAGCTGCTATACAATCATAATAGTTATAACTATAATATTAACTGGTAAATGATTTTTAATCATGGTTCTTATTAAATAATTAACTTTTTATTGGAAGCTTTTATTATTAATGATTTAAATAGATTTTAGAGTTGAAACCTTTTAATGCAGATTGTTGTACCAATTAATGCAAATCTTAAGTTTAAAAAAAGAAATAAGAAATATTTTTAAAAATAAGACAAAATAAAAGAGAAAAATGGGTATAAAGTTGATCATTAATGATAACAATGAAGAATGTAGGAGTGTAAAAATAATGGATTAAGCATGTGCTTAAAATGATGTAAAATAAAATTAATTTTAAGTAGAAGTGATTAGAATTGTGCACTTACTAATAAGGGTAATAGTAAGATAAGTAAAAAGTTAGAGATAGGTTCTTTTCACTTTGATGAATACTTGGAAAGTGAAAGTTATTTTTTGTTAAAAGACAATAAAAATATGGTAATTATAAAAATCATGCTTAATAATTTACAAATACATTTTTTTTAAATTTTCTTTAAAAAAATTATGTATTTACATAGATGTTTATTATTGTTCTTTTAATGTCATGTGTTCAAGCTTAAATAAAAAAAAATATTACTAACGCAATTCATAACTATTACTCAAACAATAGTCATACAGTTGTGAAAATGTAAAAACTACCCACCATTCATCTTTCAAGCACAATAGAAGTTGTCAAATCATAAAATATCTTATGACAACATTCTAACACTATAATGTTTTGAAAATACAAAAATTATTAAGAATAATAATTTTCATGCAATTTGATATGAAAATAAATATTAATAAAAATAATTGTATAATTAGTTGTTTAGGAAAATGAGATACTGAAGCACTGAAATTTAGTGCAATATCCACGAACCTTTAAATTTTAAATATGTATGTTTTTGCTATGTTAAACTGCATAAAACAAATCATTTTAAAATGTTATTTATAATTTTACATCATTTCATGCTTCTCTGAATTAGTATTTTATATCATTTTTGCATTAGTATAAATGATTACATATATATATAGTTCTTCAATTTATAACATTCAAAAATTTATATACTTTGCAATAAATTCTTGATCCATTATTTTCATATAATTTATTTTTCCATATTATTTATCTGATTATTTTTAGTTTTTAAATTAGCATCATATAAATAATATTAAATTCGCCCCCCCCCCCATCTATCATTTCTCAAGTTGTCATTGTGTCAATTGGAATTATTGACAATTCAGAATCCTGATACAACATTTTCCTGTGTAAATAATATTTTAAAATAAAATTTGCCGTTCATCCTGTTGTTCTTAGGACTAAATGTAAGACTTAAAAATACTGTTGTAATGATTAATTTTTCCTCAAGTATGGTTGTGAGCTTTCATTTGTAAGTTTTAATTTATTATAGTACTTTTATGTATATTTGTGTGTGTTATTTTTATATTATTATTATTAAATGTTTTGCTTGTTATTGTTTTTTTTCTTTCTGTTATAATATACTATTTGTTTTATTATATAAAAAAAATAAAATAAAAAGATGGCAAACTTTCTAGGAGTCATTATGCATGAATAAAAATAAAAGATTTTAAAAATTAGTTATATTTTATTACATGTCTTATGGACCTTCCATGTTCATAACACAATTTCAATGAAAAAGTATTTTATTTCTAGAAAAATCATATTTTTGGAATCTACAGGGGAAATATTGACATTACCGGCAGACTAGCTTTTTGTAATTTATTAGAAATAAACACATGACCCCAAAAGAAAACTTAACAACTAGAGCTTATTAATTCTTTATATATACAACTAAAATGAATATCATAACAACTTGCTTTCTTTCTCGTTGTTTTAGCTTTGAGCTCAAAAGTACTGTATATATAAATTAGAAAATCTTGCATTCTCTAATCTAATATATTTTTTGTTGTGGCTTCTCCCCAGTGTGAACTAAAACATTTCCATCATTGCTATTTACTATCATACTACATGTATAGCTAATTCTGTAGGTTTTAATACTTTGCATAATTACTTTTAATTTGCATAATTTGCCTGATTGGTTTTGAGTTGAAGTATAAAATTTGCACAAAATAAATGCCACTCAAATATTTTTTTCAGTAAGTAATATAAATCTTATTATTATAAAGCGCTGAAAAGTTGAAATTATTAAGTCAGAAGTCGAATTCTGATAATGAGCTATTACTTTAAATATTATAAATCTCTGTGCACACATGTCAGTAATCAGACACACAATAGATTCAAGCACTGATTTAGCATGGTCAGTGAAAGTTGGCATATTTATAGAAATGCACTCTAAACTTAAGTGATTCACTTAATATATAGGGTATATGAGCACAGACTTTCACCCGACCCACCACTCTCCACACTATCTCATAACACTGATACACCTGAACACATATATGTTAAAAAGATAAATAATCACCAATATACATATTTCATGCTAAACCAGCAATCATCAGTTGGTCCAGATTATCATCTGTACACATATATGCTATAAGTGCTCAGATATATATTAAGATAGCCAAACCTCATACTTTAATAGACAGGTTTCAGTCTACCCCACATTCCAACTCTTCAACCATCCACACAGGCTTATTATATACCTGTGTCTATATATGTAATATATAGGGTATATGGGCACAGATTTTCACCCGACCCACCACCCTCCACACTATCTCATAACACTGATACACCTGAACACATATATGTTAAAAAGATAAATAATCACCAATATATGTATTTCATGCTAAACCAGCAATCATCAGTTGGTCCAGATTACCATCTGTACACATATATGTTATAAGTGCTCACTTATATATTAAGATAGCCAAACCTCATACTTTAATAGACAGGTTTCAATCTACTCCACATTCCAACCCTTCAACCATCCACACAGGCTTATTATATACCTGTGTCTATATATGTAATATATAGGGTATATGAGCACAGATTTTCACACGACCCACCACTCTCCACACTATCTCATAACACTGATACACCTGAACACATATATGTTGAAAAGATAAATAATCACCAATATACATATTTCATGCTAAACCAGAAATCATCAGTTGGTCCAGATTTTCAATTGGATGGACGTTTAAAGAGTTGGAGTGTGGAGTAGATTAAAGCCTGTCCATTAAAGTATGAGCTTTGGCTATCTTAATATATATCTGTGCACTTATAGCATATATGTGTAGAGATCGTAATTTGGACCAACTGATGATTGCTGTTTTAGCATGAAATACTTTTATTGGTGATTATTTATCTTTTCAACATATATGTGTTCAGGTGTATCAGTGTTATGAGATAGTGTGGATAGTGGTGGGTCGTGTAAAAGTCTGTGCTCAAATACCCTATATATCCTATATATTACATATATATATAGACACAGGTATATAATAAGCTTGTGTGTTTCAGTGATTCACTTAAGTTTTTTAAACTCTTACTGACATGTGAGTACGCGGAGATTTATAATATTTAAAGTAATCAGCGCATTATCGGAATTCGACTTCCAACTTAATAACAGTAAGTAACATCTAAATGTTATTTCCAAAAATATTTATTTGTACTGGAATTTTATTTGCAAAATTAAAATCAATACTATTATTTATTCACTATTTTTTACATTAATTAACATAGGTTTTAAAGTAATATATATATTACAGTGATTTTAAATTACATATAAATACAAACATTTGCAAATAATAGACAGAAAGTTTTGAATGATAAAATCTGAATTGTATTTCACAGGCATATTGGTAAATAATTATCTACAATTTTTAATAGGTTCCTGGTATTATTTTTTTTTATAAATCTTTTTTTTCTCTCTGTATTGAATGTTCACTATATGTAATTTTCAGATAATATATATATGTGTGTTATTTAATCAACAATTTATTTCAAAATTAATCAGTAAAATCAATAGTCAAAAACAAAGTATTATGAAACCAATTAGTGAAAATTAAACCTGTTTTCCACCATTTGTTTCTAGTGATTTAATACTAATTGAGGTAATACTAGATTATAACAAACACTGAAAACTAACAAAGAGGTTAAAACTAGTTTAATTATAAACTTGATTTTAAAATGCCCTTTAGAAAAATTTGATAAATGGTAAAGACAAATATTTGAACAGATCGTCTTTCAAAACAAATATTAATTTAATATAATCTAGTAACTTGTAAAATATGACACTGAATTAAAAATATATATATTTTAAAAAATCAAATTTGTAACGATTAAAATTATTATAAATTTGGGTTTTGAATTTTAAAATATGATATGGAGACATGTAATAAAAGTTTATTTGACCAAAATAAAAAAATACAACAACCATATTACCAGAAGAAGTATGAGCGTTACGACATAAGATAAAGGTAAACCAGATTAAACTGTCAAAATGATAATGAAAATAAAGCTTGCATGATTAAACTCTATATTCTTTATATTGCATTAAAATTGCCTGCAAATAATAAAATATTTTAAAATTTTGGAATGTAATGATACCTCACCTTTTTAAGGAAATGAAGAACAAAAAGAATGTGTTATGTTTAAAGACAAAAATTAAAGTAAAAAATCACTTAAAATTGATTTTTAAAAATAACTAAAAAGTTAATTAAATACTTTATTTAATTGAAGATTTAAACAGAGATAATAATATGTAGAAAGAGAGCTACTGTCTTAATTTAAAAAAAAAAAAGATTTTGGCCAATAATTGTAATCAGTAAATTAATTAAAAGAGTCTATAGACAAATAATAATTATAACATTAATTAAGTTGAAAAATACAATAGTTTCTTCAGAAATAAATAAATTCACTAATTAAATATACGATAGTATAAAAAGGAGAGCAGAATATTTTAGTGAAACTTTGATTCTGAAGACTGACTGCTATATTAAAAGAGAATTCCCAACTTGGATATATCTAGCTCGAAGAGGTTGTAATTGGCCTTATTTTATGTGACGTAGGGTTTTATATACTACATAATTTACTGCATAAGAATGTATTTTAAGCTAGACTTTGTAAATATATTTACTAATAATTAAAATAGAAAATATTGTTTTAATATAAATTACCTACTTAATTTATTAAGGTTACTTATTGAGAATCATGATAACAAAAATTTATATCGATAAGCTCTATATTAAATGAAAATTAATAAGCAGAAAATTTATACAACACTTTGATACGAGACAAAATAAAACTTGTTTAATTGACAGGCTTAACATAATAAACAAATATCAAAACCAAATAGAAAATAAAATTAGCATTTCTGCATTTATTTTCGATAGAATTAGGTGAAATAAACATCCCTCCAGTGAAATTATTGATGATTAATAATGGTAATTACCCACAAACCTAGAAGGATTTTGTCAAAATTGAATGCAGATATTGAAGACTACATAAAAAAGTGTAAGACATGCCAAGAAAATAGCTGTGACTCCACATCAGAGAGGTCATGTAGATCAAGTTGGTCCATATAAAAACATATAATATTGGTAAAAGTAGATGCATTTTCCAGTTAGTGAAAACATCAGCTCAGAAGAAATCATAAAAGGTCACCATGAAATTTTCTCTTATTATGGAAATTACAAAAGTTTTAGTTCAAGGAATGGAGCTGCTTTTACTTCAAAGAAACTTGAGAAAATGCTAAAGGAATGACATATATAACATATACTAGGACCACCTTACCATCTTGAGTCAGATAGATTACCTAAAAAAGCTTTCTAGAAATTAAAAAATGATGATTAACAAAGATAATAATACTGATATCCATAAAGCTTTATACATGTCACTGTTTTACCAACATTCCACACTCTCCAAAGCTGGAGTAGCATACATGAATCTAAATATAAAGTTAATGATAAGGTTTAGGTTCAAGATAAAGAAAAATCCCGATTAAGGGACAAATAAAAGTTATGATATCTTATAACATTATAAAAGAAAAGACAAAAAATGTTGGTGAACATAAATATTATCTAAAGCACTTATCAAAATAAAGTTCCAGAAGCAGAAGATTACAGAATTTAAAAAGAAGAAACCACTGAATAATCACTGGTTAACCTCCAACAGGAAACTGAGCAAACAGGAATATTTAACTCAGAAAACCAGAGAAGCAAATGTATTTTGAAGATTATGTCTGCAATTGAAGTTAGTGTAAAAAAAAATCAATTTTACTTGGGTAGTAGAAGGTACTGTTATATTGGAAGAAGCTAAAAAAAAAAAAAAAAGTTAATTTAAATTCATTCTTAAAAATAGCTAATAAGTTAATTAGAGCTTTACGAGTTATTGTCTTAATATATAAAGAATATATTTTTGTCAATTATTGTAATCATTAAATTAATTTTTAAAAAAATAATTCCCTCTCTACAAAGAAAGAATAATTATAACATTAATTAAATTGAAAAATGCAATAGCTTCTCCAGAAATAAATAAATTCACTAATTAAATATAAAACAGTATAAAAGGACACTTTGGTTTGAAGAATGGAACTGCTAGAAAAGGAACTTCCAACTCAGATATATCTAGCATAAAGAGTGAATTCTTAGGAGCTTTTTTTTTGGATTGTATTTGATATTATTATTTTATAGATTTTTATATCTTATGTAATTTATTGTATTATATAAAAATATACTTTTATGCTAGATTTTGGAAATATATTTGCTAATAATTAGAATAAAGAATATTATTTTAATGCAACTTTCTTACTTGATTTGTTAAAGCTAGTAGTTACCAAGAGTCACTCACAATGACAAAAATTTAAATCATTTAGTCCTCATAACAAAAATCTAAGTCAATAAGTTCTTATATCAAATGAAAATTAATAAATGGGAAATTTCTCAAATACTTGGAGGTGAAAAAAGACACTATACATGGAAAATAAATAATATTAGTAAATCATTAAAAATTATAGATAAAAATAATTCAATAATTATTGTTCATGGAAATATATAAAGTATAACTCAGTGTGATTCAGATTTTATGATTCAAACCAGTCAACATTTATTATATGTTGTATATATATATATATATATATATATATATATATATATATATATATATTATATATATATATATATATAATATTATAATAATTGTAATATTAAAAAAAAAACTGGCATTAATATAGAGCATAATTAGATATCTGGTGATCTTTTATATTTATGGTTATAAGAATCTTGGATTTTACTTTCATAAATAACCAAAGATTTTTAAAATCATAATTAAAAATTTTATACATCCTAAAAAAATTAAACAAATGACTTTATATTCAATGCAAAGTATAATATTCCAAGATTGCATATTCATTATCATAATGCTAAGTGCACATGAATGGGTAATGCAATATAATAGAGCTACTTCTTGGAAGTTTCACTTTCATCAGCACTTCACAAGTCTCAACAAACTGTGATACAACTTCAAATTCATCATCATCTCCTTTATTTAAGAAAATAATGTAATAGACCAGGATAAAATATAAAACAGACAGTACATAGTAGATGTGATAAATATGTTGGACTATTTCCATCATATATCAGTAAATGTTGAATGTATAGAAAATGTTAAACTTCATTTAAACTTTTCAAATATAACTTGTTAGTAATTACACATGAATAGACAACATAAGTCAGTAATTATACAACATTTTGAGTAGAGTACTCTCTACTCTTCATCAGGTATTGCAGGCCTGACAGTGACAGTATTCACACAGGAGTTGAACTCACACCTTTAGATTGTCACATATTGAATTTAAGGCAAATGCTTTAACCAAAATGCTCTAAACAACTGAGCTATCCTGTGTGTAGGATAGCTCAGATGGTTAGAGTGTTTATCTTAAATACAATATTTAAGAATCTAGAGGGATGAGCTCAACTCCTATGCAGGCTAGCTCAGTTGGTTAGAGCCTTCACCTTAAATTCAATGATTGGAATCTAAAGGTGTGAGTTCAACTCCTACATAAATACTGTCAGTGGTCAGGCCAGCAAAGAATGAAAAATACTACTAATCAAAATGTATAATTACTAATCTGTTTTGTCAATGTGTGTGTGTGTTACTGCTTACAAGTTGTTGGTATTTGAAAAGTTTAAATAAAGTTTAAAATTTTCTATACATTCCACATTTACTTACAGATGATGGAAATAGTCCAACATATTATCACATCTAATATACAATCTTCAAATATCTTCAGACAAATACATACACACTAGTATGTGAAAAAATGATTGCAATAATTTAAAAATGAGCTCCTGTAATAAAGCATAATTCTTGACAATACTATTTCTACATCTTCACTCAATTCAAATAAAATAAAAGTTTGGGATGAAGAGAATAATTACTGTAAATTGTTTCAATTAAAAAAAAATATCCATGTATAAAATATTTCATCAATTAAAATGACTGGATATAGAATGATGAACTGGAAAAAAATAACATTATTTATAGTAGTTCTGAACAATACATGAAAATTAGAAGTACTAAAAATGAAACAATGCATTTGCATTGAAGTTGATTTATAATAAATCTTGACCACTGGGTTCTATAATAGTTTTTTAAATGAAAATTTGGAATGAGGGAATAAAAAGCAACTTTATTTCTTATCAGCATATCTTTCAAAGAAATTGTTAGAATCAATAAAGTTAATTTTCAGCTATTCATAGTTAGAGATTGAGTGAAGAATGGACAAATCTTTTAAACCAACACTATATAAGAATTGGTGAGCTTAGTATAGAAAACCTTGTCCATCACTGTTTATTCATGAAGAGTCATTGAATATGCCTTTAATCTGCAATAAGCTACATAAAGCTCATTTTATCTTTTTATAAAAACAAATAATTTAGCCTTTGTATAGCATTATATATTTATAAAGCAAAAACTTTAGATGTTAAAGATTACACAAAATCCGCTATTGTTATTCATATAAATTGTTAAGTCACCATTAAATGCATATAATAACTACTGAAATCATATATATATATATATATATATATATATATATATATATATATATATATATATATATATATATATATATATATATATATATTGTGCCCTTATCTATAGGTCATAATAAGGTGTGAATTCTGACCGTTACATTATTAAGAAAACATTAAATAGACAACAAAAAGAACCATCAAGAGATAAGACAATTATTGGTACTGTAGTGTATCCATACATTCCAAAAATCAGACAAATTAAGGAAAATCTGTAATCAGTATAACATCAGAACAGCTTTCCAGAGCCATACCACACTATGAGGAATTCTAACATCTACAAAGCCTAAACTTGAAATGCTGCAAAGAAAAAACTGCATCTATGAAATACCACGTGAATGTGGAAGAACATATATTGGTGAAACCAGTGGCCCCATTCAAAAGTGCTTGCAGGAACATAAACTGATGATTAGAAGAGAAAAAACAGATGTGTCTAAGGTAGCAGACCATGTTTGGACCAATGAACATACATTCGATTGGGAAAATACAAAAATATTGGACAAAGAAGAAAAGGTACAAAGAAGAACATTTAAAGAAGCTTCTCACATGACAATGGCAAAAAATCCCATAAGCCAACCTAGTGTGCTATACATAATGTGTGGAAACCACTAATCAACTTTGCTCTGAGGAAAAAGTGGTGAAATCAGGAGGAAACTCATAAGTATATGAAACTACTACATAGTGTTGTCTTTGGCAGGATGGCTCAGTTGGTTAGGGCGTTACCTTAAAATTCAATTATAAAGATTCTAAGGGCCCAGGTTCGAATCCCATGCTAGTACTGTCACTGGTCAGGCTAGCAACACCTGAAGAAGAGGGGAGAAAAATACCTCTTGAAATGTTGTGTATATACTAACCTGTTTGCTGTGATATTACTAACATTTGTTTGCTGTGATATTACTAACAGTTGAATGCATTTGGAATATTTAACTAAAAATTAAACTTTTCTAAAGACATTCAACACACATATTAGATTATGGAAATAGTCCAATATAAAAATACAGCTAGAACACCATCATCACAAACCTTTAGAAAAACATTAATTGATAATGTTTGTACACTTTTGTGGAATATAATTTTACATTTCTCTATAGTTTAAATATTATTATTATATATCACCTTGAACATGATTTGCTCAATAATAATCATATTAAAATATACATGTAAGTATTGAGATATAAAAATAAAGTTTTTGAAAAGAAAAAGGAGAAGGATTTTTTATTTGTTGATATTAAGTATGATTGCATAATAATGTTTCTTTTTTTTTCCTTTAAAAAAATACTATGCACACATTAATAAGATCATTATATATAAATATAGGTGTTCTCACAAAGCATTATTTAATTTAAATATTATACAAATATATGCATTATCATAACTATATTATTTGTTATATACTTATTAAATATATATTTTAAAAAATCAAGGAAAATATAATTTCAACCACATTTTATTAAATAAAATTTAATTTAAATATTCTAAGTAACATTTTCTGCTTATACAAAGTTTATTGCAGGATATTTTTATAATCTCTTTTAAAAATAGTATATTATAGTATTTAAACAGCATTAAACTGTTGCACATTGCGCTATATAAAATAATTGACTTAAATAGTATATTATATAAAAGTATTATATTTTGTTTATGAAGTTTATATAATGTATATCAATAAATTTTTTTGAAAAGAAAGTCTCTCCGATATATTTATGTGAAGTTTTTTGACTTTATAAATTTGATAATACATTTGAAAAGATAGAAAAAGAAGAAGTTTATATTATTATATGGATTTATTATAAGTTTATACAGTTATATGGTTTTATTATTATTATATTTTTTATTATTTATTTTTTTCGTATTTTTTATGGAATTGTATATGAAAGTTTTTAAACATGTATTTTTTGAAATTTGAATATATGAATATGAGAAGTTTTATTGGTTATTTGAGAAATAATATTAATGATTTATATGTTTTTAGAGATTGTATCAAGTTAATTAATAAATGGATGAAATATAAACTGAAGGTCATAAAATTAAACCTAGATATAAAATTTTTAAAAAATTGTATTTTTTATAATGTAGTTCCAAAGTTTTTATGTTTGAGTAAAATTAAAAAGTTGTTTGAACAAAGTGATGTTCATTTTATTGAAATATTTATTTTAAAAAGGTTTATAAACGGGTTGTATAGGAAAAGAGATTATATTTTAAATAATAATTAAATTTATATATAATTCAATGTGTAAATTGATTACATTTGAAGAAGAAAATTTTATAAAAAAGATTTTTTTATTAAAGGTAGAAAGGTTGAAGAATGAAGTAAATAATAGACATAATAAAAAAATAAATAATTTAATATTTTATAATAAAAATATTAAAAATGATTATAAACTTAATAAGAATATTGTTTGTGATAATAAATTTAGTGATATTTATAATGAGTTTTTAGATAATAATTCCTCAGTTATTAATTTAACAAATAAAGTTTTTAGTAAAAATGAACTAAATATATTAAGCAAAGGGTTAA